>CM069907.1:105456173-105543975 GCA_036172215.1 Camellia granthamiana
TAGGTAATTTTAGAACATTTATTCTGTCGAGTATTGCAACATTAAGGCCACCTTCAAACTTTCTGGCCTTCTTGTAATCAGTGTCCACCATGTGTGGTGCATATCTAGCAAGCTCGGTGAACTTTGCTTCATATTCAGCAACGGACATTGTGCCCTGTTTGAACTGTTCAAATTCAGTCACTTTTCTGTCCCTAACACACTGAGGGAAATACTTTTCGAAGAAGGCTCCTTTGAATTGAGCCCAAGTCATAACAGTGTAGGTGTCGCGGACTAATATCTACCACCTTCTGGCCTCCTCTTGTAGTGTAAAGGTGGTTAACAGTACTTTATGTGCTTCAGAGCACGGGAACACCTCAAATAACTTTTCAGTCTCAAGAACCCATGCCTCAGCTTTTAACGGTTCAAGGCCTCCCTGAAAGGATGGCGGTTTCATTTTGCTGAACTTTTGGGTGAGAGCAATTATGTCCCCATCATTAACATTCACATTCTGTTCCGGTTGTACCGGAGGAGGAGATGGGGGTTGTTGATTCTGTTGTTGATCTAGTCTTTCAGTTATTAGTTCCATCATTCTTTCCAGTCTGGCCATTCTTGCCTCAGAGGATGAGGATTCAGATTCATTTGTAGTGTTTGCATTATCCATTTCACTATAAGCAGTTATAGCAATTATAAACATAAGCAGTTGCATACTTAAACAGTTTATCACATTAGCACAGATTCAGTCATGTCATAGCCACACACACTTTTCATGCGTAATGCCCTATTACTTTTCTAGGACATCCTATAGCTCGTTTGGACACATGTGTGCGGTATAACTCGTGGTAAGTATCGCTCTGATACCACTCTGTCATGACCCAAATCCGCTCCTATGGGTTTAGCACCGTAACCGGCCAGTAATCCGAGATTACCGAAGGCCTACTTAACTGTAATACAGTAAAACAGAGTACAGGGGCATGGCGGAAGCCAAAATAGTAAATAAACAATGTCCAATGAGCTGTGACAGTCTGTATGCAAAAAGACTTTTCATGCATATATATAAAAAAAAACAGTACAAAACTATATGTACAATATTTACAATCACTTGAAACAGGGACTTAATCCCTATTAACACAGTACAGTAACAGCCTATCAATCTATACAGTTATTACAAAACAGATGTAGAAACAGATGGGGGAAATTAAAACACCCCTAAGCCATAGCTTGGCAGGCTTGGAACCTCGCAGTGAGGCACAGTGGTTGGCTTGACAAAACTGGGGTTTACCTTGACGCTTCTAGCCGCGGTCCGGTGCTTGTACACCTACATATATATATGAGCAGTGAGCTAAAGCCCAGTGAATAACACAATGCGTAAAGAGGTTAAGAATGAATATCCTTTCAGTATTAAAAATAGTTCATTGATTCAGTATATCAGTCATTCAATCATAACAGTCATATGTGGTACATCCATTAGCATAGCAGTACAGTAAACAGTATGTCTTAAAAGACCGAACAGTAAATGATGGCCATTAATCAGTAAACAGTAGTGGTTCCAACAAGGGAACCGACAGAGATCTCTGTAATAATAGCAGTAACAGTAAACAGTAGTTGCTAGGGATGCCACAATACAGTTCAGAATAGAGGACATACATTCATTCAGTTAACAGTAACAGTTCAGAAAGCAGTTCAGTTAACAGTCAGAAAATATTCATCTTTGAACATATCTTTATACAGTTGTTACTCATAGCGTTTTGGGCTACGATAAGCTAGAGCATGTCCTCGGAAAGCCAACCCTACACAGTTTACAGGATGAACACACACTAAGTTTCACAGTTGGAAAAGATGATAACTTAATCCCTAATTTGCCTCGGTGGGGTTCTACATCTATATCCTCATTAAGATGCCTTAAACTAGGCCTAAGAATGTCTAGGATGGGATGAGGATGCAAAGATGCACTTTAAAAGCATTTGCAGAATTTTCAGAAAACAGGGGTCTCGCTCAAGCGTAGCTTTCTTCGCTCGAGCGAGCTTGACAAAACAGTGGGGTCGCTCGAGCGTGGACTTCCTCGCTCGAGCGGTCTGTAAAAATGCAAAAAGTGCTGGATGATGGAAATCTCCGCTCGATGCTCGCTCGACGCTCGCTCGAGCGTAAGACACAGTCCTCGCTCGAGCGTAGGTTCTCTCGCTTGAGCGTGCGTCTACGTGCACCAAGAATCTGAGAGCTTGCAGTTTACGCTCGAGCCACTATTCCTTCGCGCGAGCGGAGCTCAGAATAAACGATGGTCACTCGAGCATGGAATCCTTCGTTCGAGCGAAGAAGCCAAATTCTGGGATTTCTAGATTTGCCTCCTAAGCTCAAACCAAGCATTCCTTAGCTCAAAACTCGACCTCTTGGGCCCAATTTCTAGAAAACACATCTAAACTCAATATACAACAAGTTACAAAGCTCAATTTGAGAAATCAAAGCCCAAGGGTGAGTCAATTCAACATGATTTTCAAACCAAATTCCATGAACATGAAGAACATGCAAACATGCATGAATTTAAACCAATTTAAAGCTTCAAAACATGCTCTAATGAGCTCATTCTTTCAAATTCAAGATGGGATCATGGTCCTTAACATTAACATGAACATGCATGTGGGAATTTATGAAGAACAACCTCCAAAAATGAGAGATATGCACATGCATGCAATAATTAAGCTACAATACCACATGCTAGGACTAAATCATGACTTAGCTCTTTAAATTGACATAAACCATGCAAGAATCAACTTAAAGACACAATTAAGTGGTTGAATTTCCTTACCTAAGTCTTCAATCACAAGACTAGAAGCTCAATTTAGCAATTTATACATCAATTCCTACAAGATCACCAAGTAATGCCTAGATGAAAACAATCTGCTAAGTCTCTCTCTCTCTATGGTCAGCTAGAACACTCAAAATGGCCTGATGAAAAGTTGTATCTAAGTGTAATAAGGCTCAATTATGTTGTATTGAGTGGGCCACTAATGTGGCAAAATGGTAATTAGCCAACTCTTGACATTAAGCTTATTTTAATCTAATTTAATCATACCTAATCAGTTTTCAGATAATTACATCATAAATTCACATAAATTATAATGATCATGAAACATCAATCAATTTATGGTTCGGCCGTCGATAAAGCCTTCAATTAGCAGTTTAAACATAAATACACAAACAGATAATCAAATAGTCAAACAGATAGAAATGCACTTAAACAAATACAGTCAATCAATCAGTTTCATATTTCAGTCGGTCCATTCAGTATTTCAATCAGTTCCATTACTTATCATAATCAGTCTCAGTTTAGCAGTAATCGGTAGTTAATCGGTAAACAGTGACGAGGGTTGTTACAATGCTACTTTCCCAGCCGCATAATACAAACACGAAGCATAGGTTGAAATCACATATTGCCAAAATATTTTTGAGTGTGGCACCCTTGCGGCTGAAATACGGGGTTGTCTCTAACTCTTTGATGCATGTTGGGACGTGTGTCCCATCCAAGGAACCTAAGCAATCTTGTACATCACGAAAATGGCAGTCGCACATTAATTCAAAAAATAACATACAATTTGTGACAGATTTTTTTAAACTAATAGCTTTATACACAACATTTTCCAATAAATGAGAGCATAGTTTTGTGCACCTTAAATGGAAAATATTGTGGTTGGGAATTTAAATGGGGATCCCTCCAGCTTAGGAAATTAGTGAGAGCCCTGTTGTCATGACCCAAACATGCCCCTATAGGTTTAGCGTCGTAACCAACCAGTAACCCTTAAATTACCAAAGGCCTCTTAACAAAATAACATGAAATTAAGGGCTGTGGAAGCAATAAACAGGAATATACATAGTCCATTGAGCTGTGAAGACATACATGATACAGATATTCTTAAACCTTAATAAAGATACGTGTGACATCAAAAGATACAGTTGATACACGTCACTCCATGTTCTGTACATATAAATAGAAATTTGTCCATAATCAAACAAAAGAACCAGAATCTTAAATATCCACAAAAACATGATCACGGGATGTGCATGATCCGGAACCTCCTCGGGAGGCACAAAAGGTGGCTGCTAAACACAAAACCCTTCAGGCATCATCTTAAGCCTGGTTGCACACCTGGTCACCTACATATATAATATAAATAGTAAGCGGGAGCCTAGTGAATAATAACAAAGTAAAGGGTTTTAATGAATGATGTTCATCATAGAATTAGAAATCAAAGTTTATATCATAAACAGAGTCTTATGCATATTCAGATTTCAAATCAGAACAGATTCATATACATGTTCATATTCATTTTCAAAGTTCATACATTTCACATCATAGTATGTGGCATGTCCATTAGCGTTAACAAATCCGATGACTCATAAAGGGACAGCCGTGAAGGCATTCTGATGACCCATAAAAGGACAGCCATAAGACATTTCGATGACTCGTGTGCACAGAGATGTTTCTGATGACCTATAAAAAGATGGTTGTAAGGTATTCCGATGACCCATAAAGGGACTTGATGATCCATAAAGGGATGCAAAATATCACATGATGTTATGGATGCCACGAGTATATTTCAAAAACTTAGACGATCATTCATTCACACAAAACATAGCATTTCAGAAAACTAATCATGTCATATCATTAGAAAATAATCAAGGTCTAACATAACTTTATAGAGTTATTACTCACAAATGACAGATGGCTCCAAATAGACGAATAGAGTAGGCAATTCAAATATCTTGTGGCGCGTGACCTACATAGGTACAAAACGAATACATACTGAATTAGATATCCGGAAACATTTACTTTGTTCTTTCTTATCTTGGTGTCTCTCTACTTTTATCCTCATTATTGTGCCTTAATCTTGGCCTAGGAAGGCCTAGGATGGAATGAGGATGCAAAAGTGCACTTGAAAACACTTAACAAAACTTGTTAAAAACAGGGTCCTCGCTCGAGCGTAACTTCCTACGCTCGAGTGGACATGCAAAATGTGAGTGGTGGCTCGAGTGCAAAATCTATCGCTCAAGCGATTTGTAAATTTTTACAAAAGTGCTGGTTGTTTAATTTTTCCGCTCGATTCTCACTCGACGCTCGCTCGAGTGTGAGAGACATGCCCTCGCTCGAGCATAACTTTTGTCGCTCGAGCGGCCTACAAAACATAAGAACTTCTGGGATCTTGTATTTCATGCTCAAGCGGACTTCTGGTCGCTCGAGCGAAAGTGCATGCACTCAGAGTGGTCACTCGAGCGTAGATTCCTTCACTCGAGCGTAGGAGCAAAATTCTTAAATTTTCAGATTTGCTTCCAAGCTCAAACTCAATTTCAAAACCTTCAAAACACATCCTTTTGGACTAAAACTTAGGAAAAACATTGAGAAACTCATAGTACATGATGAATTACAAACTATTTTGCAAACATGCCAATTGTAGTGAACAAAACTTGAAATTTAGATAACATAACTTGTATGTAATGTCATGAATTCCAACCTTCCAAAACATGATCAAATGAGTTATTAAGCTCAAAAACAAGTTGAATTCTTTGAACAAAACTAAGATATGAACATGCATGTAAGAATTCTTGTAAAAACAACTTCAAAACTTCATGATATGCACATGCATATATGATTTGAGTTACAATTTTTTAACCCTAGCTCATTCTCATGAATGTCCACCTCGTTTACTTGAATTCTTACAAAAACTAACTCAATTACATAACTAAGGGTTGAACTTCTTACCTTAGATGCTCAACTATGGTCTCTCTAGAGTTATTTGGTTGAAATTCCTAGCCAAATCTCCAAATTCTCAAGCAACTCCTATGTTGAAGCCACTCTCCTCTTAGTCTTTCTCTTTCGTTACACGTTTGAACTCAATCAAGAGGAAATGAGAGTGCAAAAAATGTATATGAGGTGTTGAGGTGGCCTCATAAATGCTTGACTAATGGCCTAATTACTTTGTTGATAAACTAATCAATTGGGTATTAATTTATTCTAATTTATTTGTTCCAAACCGAATTTTAATTAGACTTACCATAAAATCTTAAATATTTTAATTAACACATAAATCAAGTCAATTTCTGAATCGGATACTGATAAGGTCTTCAATTTGCAAACCGAAAGTTTAATATTTATTTTATTACAAAAGTTTTAAAAAAAAAAAGACAGCTAGGATTTTTTTCCCAAATAAAAAATAAAATTACAATTTGATTGATGGGCTCATGATCAAATGATCATTTGACCGCTGGCCCCAAAAGTCAAAGCTACCCGTGCTGTCTTTTTTGGGCCAGGTCTATGGGTGAGTATGGCTCTAATTAGTTGGATTTAGAAGTAAATTAATGACTAAATTATTACTTACCATTTTATGAAATTTAAAGCCAATTCAAACCATTAAATTTTGGAACTAAACAGGTAAAACGCAATTCAATTTGATTTAAATCACGATTTATAGAAATTTTGTCTTCATTCACAACATTATTATAAAATATTGTTCACAATATGTAAATTATTTAGATGATTGTTTGAAATGAGTTTTATCACAATACAATAATACAATATATATATTTGAATACTAGTAAGATATTTAATTATTTATGATATGTAACAAATTATATATATATATAGGGATGAGCTTTTCTCCAATCCTTAATCAGACTAGAGAGGTGTTTTGGGCCTTTTGGGCTCACTTCCAGACCCGTTTTGATGATTTGAACCAATCACATTTTAGGATTCGTTGAGTACATCATCTCTGTAAAAAATCAAGTTGATCGGATAATGACAATCACATGTTTGGATCAATTTTGTATGAACCGTTTATTTTCTTACTGTTCATTTTTTTTTAATACAAAATTGATATGAAATTATTCGATCGACTTAATTTTTTACAAGAATGATATAATTAACGAACTCTAAAATGTGAACAGTTCAAATCATCGAAACGGGAACCGATAATTGGCCTAATAGGCCCAAGAATAAATGATTTGGTTCGGTTCCAAATTAGATTTATAACTATAAAATCATGAATCAAACAATGAAGCACGGTTTATCTATTTTAGGAATTAGGACCGAATTATACATTAAAAAAAACTAAATTAAACCATACGATTTGGTTCAATTGGACAAGTTTGCAATTTTTTTTGCTCAACACTAATCCAAACCCCATTAACGAATGGGCTCAAAGTCCAGCGGTTAATCCAAATAAGGCTTTGTATACTTGAGCCCAGGCCCCATAGGAACATACATGCTAAAAATGGGCCAACCCTATGGCGAGGTAGATCGAGTAAAGGTTCCATTTTTTATTAAGAAATCATCAGGTTGATATGTATTTTTTTAATGATATCAGAAATATAATTTAATTAACAATTCAAATAATTTTATTGTTGTATAAAAGAGTAATTAGAATTTTTTTCCGTTAATTCTGTTAAATAAAAAATTATGACGAGATTATTTGTAATTTTCATAACTACAAAGAGTAATTGATATTTTAAACAAATCTCATGAAATGTATTTATAATTTATCTTATTTTGTATAGAAGTGTTCATAGATTGATTAAATTGAATGAAGAATTGAACAACTCTTCATAATTTCGTAAATTTAAGAATCAATTTGAATTATAGAACCTTTTCGAATGGAACCAAAACCAAACCCTAAAAAATGATCCGCTTCCAGGTTAAATATTTATCACTATACCAATATAATTCAATTCAATACTAAACTGATTCTAACTAAACAAATATTTCAATAGAATCACAAGCTTACTTAAAAAATTTATACTATAATGTGTAAAGACACATCAAACTATTTATATTATATACAAAGTACTACATAAATATAATTTTTAATAATATAATAAATGTAAAAATCTTATAAACCTATATTCTCCACACACAAAAATAAAATAAATTGTATGTTAGAAAACAAAGTACTACATAAATATCATTTTTAATAATATAATAAATGTAAAAATCTTATAAACCTATATTCTCCACACACAAAAATAAAATAAATTATATGTTAGAAAAGAAAGTAATTAAAACTGCTGGTCTATTCTCATTCTAGAATCGTATGATATCCAATGTGTATTGAAATAAGTCTAAATGCACTGATGAATCTCACATGATCAATACATATATTAAAAAAATGCAATCAAAGTTATTGATATATTCTCATCACTTATGATTACAGAACTGTATAATATCAAATGCAAATTAAAATAAATTTAAATACATAGATTAATTTCATAAAAGAGATCACAAATATAAGATAAAAATTACGTCTTATAACACTCATAATTTATCTTACCTTTATGGTCCATTATGTAAATTTCATCTATATTCCTAACATTGTGCCCTATAACTATCTTTATAGCCCAAATAAAGTACGATAGGTGGATTTATACATTATTGTATTATGTATGACAAAACTAACTCCATTATAGATGATTTTCCATTCCAAAAGAATCAAAACCCCACATGGCAATTTGTTATTTGGAACATCATGACATGTGTTGAGCCATGATAGGTCTTTTCTTTAAGCAAAATGTTAAATCAGTATAAATAGACATGTTGGGGGCACAATTGGACATGCAAGGGCATGGCATCTTCAATTGATTTTAGGACCATGATTGTGTTATAAACATATATTCTTGCATATGAGAGCCCATCATTTGGCCTTTACAGTTAATGGGGGTGTTTGGTAGGGCTTATTTGAGCCAGCTTATGGCTTCTGGCTTTTAAAAAGTTATTTTGGACTGTTTGGTTAAACTTATTTCAAACAGCTTCTGATTCTAACAGCTTATTTTAAGTCAAAAAAGCTGATTCTGAGAAGCTGCTCACCCCTTGCTTCTGATTATCAACTTCTGCTGTGGACATATTAATTCACGGTTATACTCTTAGATTTTTTTATTTTTTATTTTTTTAAAAATAGAAAAAGTCCCAAATGGACTATAAAATATTATTATTATTTTTTATGAAAAATGTAGATAAATAGTGAATAATAAAAAATAAAAATTAATTGAAAAAGCTACTTCACAGCTTATTTAACAAACACTACTCAGCAACTTAAATCTATAATCCAACAGCTATACCAAACAGGTTAACAGCTTCTGATTAAAGTCATAATCTATAATCTGTTAAGCTATAAGCTATAATCTGTTTTAACAGCTACACCAAACAGCACCAATATCAGCTGCAGTGTGTATCCAATATAAAACTTTTACCTTTTTCCATTGCTTTTTTATCATCAATATAACTAATTAGTAAAAACATGAGTCATTACTCAAAGAAAATTTATTTGATACATATTTTTTATGCATCTTGTTGTATATATATATTTAGATATTGTGTATTTCTGTAACAATTACGATATTTTTTTGATAGCTATAAAAAATTATAGTCCAGAAATGAATAATATTATCACAAAAAATATGTAATTTCAAATCTAAACCACAAATTTTACCTAACATTTACCCAAAAAAAATGCATTACATATGCAAGAAAAATGCATTAGGAGTTTCCTTATTTAAAACATATAACTTCATTTTATTTTATTTTTCGAAAGAAATTTTAAAATATGACTAATATCATATGCATGTAGAATTTAATTACAGAAAAATACACTGTTCACTCACAAGATTATGGATCGTAATCATGGGATTGTTTTATGCCACTTTCTATTATTGATCTGTATAACTCTTCTTCAATACCCATCATCATTGTTGGAGTTTTTTTTTTTCTTTTAAGGCCAGCAAAAGTGGAAAAAGTAGGATTAATTATTCATTTAGGGTTGTTTAAAGAATTGATTTTTATTCTTTATTTTTTTATAAAAAGAAGTGTAAAAAAGTAAAGATAAGAGTTAACTATTTTGTAATAACTTTTTAGCTATTTAGCTAAAATTTCAACTTCCTAAATAGGCCTTAGTCTTGGAACATCAAAAGGCATTGTCTATGTTGTGTCAAGGCCAGCCTGAGGCAAGGCGAGCAAGGTCGCTGCCTCGGGCCTCCAAATTTTGTCTAAAACATAGGGTCCCAAAATAATTTTGATTTAAAGTTATATTTGGTTAATTATTTTGGTCTTAAGTTATGTTTTGTTTATTAAAATGAAATCATTTCATCATAATGTACATCCTCATGTTCAGTTTACTAAAAGATAACGAAAAAATATTACAAACAAAATCATTATTCCCAATTATGGGGGAATAGTCATTATATAAAGAGATTAAGGAATGATCGTTTTATTTAATTCTATTTTATTTTAGTGAACCAAACACTACAATATAGTATCAGTAGTTTAAAAGTGAAGTTTTACAGAATTAAAAAAATTAAATTATTGAATTATTTAAAATAATGGATGTTCTTTTTTTTTTAAATTGGAAAAATAATGGATGGTTGTTTGCTAAATATATAAATTATTTACAAAATATTATTTTACTATGCCAGTTACAATTATTTTTGAAGAAATAAATTTTTTTTTGTAAAGTTGAAGTTGATCAAATTTTACAATTCAATCTACAAAGTCAGGAAAAAAAATGTAAATAAATTAACAATGTTAGCAATCCAAATTGTTCAAATTTTATCTCAATAATTATGTTTTACGTCAATCCCAATGACTAGAATTTATGATTTATGTCAACTAAAAAAATCATATGAAATGGGTCCGAAAATATAATATTATAACTATTGTAAAAATTACATATAATTGATTCACTTGCTAACACAATAATTTAAAATTAGATTTCTCATTTAATATTTTAAGTGACTTATATCGGTAAACAAATAATAATTTTGATGTTCATATACACAACAAATTTTGTGTAGGTACAAGCAAAAATAAATTTAAAATTATTACTATTTACCACAATATATTTTTAAATACGTATAAAGTCGGGCTTATTTTTTGGGTTGGCCTTAGACCCCCAAAATGTCAAGGCAGCCCTATGTTGTGTTACAAACCAGTCATACAACTAAAAATTTTATTGCTGAAAAATGTTAACTCGTATTTGTTAGGTAATTTGGGAAATAATAATGATCCCACTTAGGTCAAAATCATGGCTTTAATCTAGGGTGACAAATTAATCAAGTTGATTCAAATAATTATTCAAATTTGATATGAAAACTTAACGCGTTTAGAAAATATTTCTAAACTTATCAAACTTATTCAAGTTTGGAAAATCAACATATTTTAAAACATGTTCAAACTTAACTTGGATTCCAATAGAGTCACAATTTTTAATCCTGTGCTTAATATTAATCTATTGTGAACTTATTTCCTCATTATATAACAAGTTGACCTCGAACAAGTTTTTGTTGAGTCAAACACATGTCCAACATAAACATCTTGGTTTATGTTACAGCCTTAGTTTAATCCTATTTTTACTGTTAAATCCAAAACAATAGTGTTCTAGTTCTCTCTCTCACACACACACACAACAAAAAAAAAAAAAAAAGGAAATTATGAACAACCTAAATTAATTAATACTTTGTAATCGCATGAATATTTTGGTGGGGCAAAATAGAAATGGAGAAAGGAGAGTTACATGACATACAAAATGTGTCCAAAATAATCATATCATGTGGCAGCAATCCATCTGTTATTTTTTTTGGGAATTAAATTGACTATTATTGAGGATAATATTTCAAATCATGTGTTGTGTTGGGGGATTCATTGTACCCAAAAGAAAGAAAACATTTTAATTATTTTTTAAGGGAATGATTTCTCAACAGTTTTTTTATGACAGGTTTATTTGGAAATATTAGATAAAGGGAGTTGCAATGTAATGAACTATTAGTCATGAGATAAATAATTCTTGAACTATTTATTTGAAAATTTTGATTATTAATCCGATCTTCATTTTTCTAACCAAAGGACAGAATAATAAATATGTTGGACATAGAGTCCAGTCCCATGCCTCAATTCCATAAAATCAAGGTTGTTAAAACTGGGATCTTAAATAGGATCATTGAGAATGACTTTTGGATCGGATCGAAGATTGTAAGATTTTATTTCAATGTAAAATAAAATGAGAAATTAATCATCACTACAACATATAAGAGTTTTAGACACCAATTTTTTGGGTCTCCAAAAGTGAAAATTTTGTTGCAAAAGACATTTAGGGACCGATTTTTAGGATTGTGAAGATAGTTGTTAAAAGATCGTCCCAAAAAGTAAATATAGCAATTCCAGTTCTTCCTCCTTGGGTTGTTGTATCCGGACTTGGGTCCGTGGATGTTAGTTATGGTTTATATCTTGTTTCAGTCCTTAGTACTATGTATTTGAGTTATAGAATGTTTTGGGCAGGTTTGTAACAGGTTTGGTAAGTTTTAAAACAAATGGTTGCTGCCTAGATTTTGGTGTCTTTGCTCAAGCCAGGACTTTGTCGCTCAAGCGAGCTCTTTGTTGTAGATCCTTCGCTCGAGCCAGGTTTCCTTCGCTCGAGCGAGAGTTGAGTCTTGTATCTGGTGGCTCGAGCGAGAAGTCCTTCGCTCAAGCTTGCGTCTGTGTCCAGTACTGGACCTAAAGAGTGTAGTTTTTCGCTCGAGCGAGCTTTCCTTCGCTCGAGCGAGCGAGGCCTATGTTTTGGGTTTCTTCGCTCGAGCGAGCATTCTGTCGCTCGAGCATGCTTCTGGGTTGCAAACCTGAAGCATCGCATTGTTGGCTCGAGCGAGACTTTCTACGCTCGAGCGAGGATTCTTTGTGTCTGGTCGCTCGAGCGACCACTCCATCGCTCGAGCGAGCCTGTGTTATATCAATAGGCAGCATCGGGGAAAAGTTCACTTTTTCATCTCCTTTTGATTCCAAAACCCTAGAACCGTTCTCTCCCTCTCTCTACATATCTTCTCTCTAGAGTTTGATCTAATTAGAGTGTGTTTCTACCCTAGGTTCTTTGTAAGAAAGGTAGAGGGTCGCGAGAGCTTCCTTTTAATCTGAACAATAGTGGATTGGAGCACTTTGCATTTTTTTCATCTTCTCCTTTGGGCTTCTATTTTCGAGGTAGGGATACCTGTAGACACCCCATTTTTGACCGTCCTCAAGACTTGGACGTCACCGTTGGAACACTCGGTGATCATCCATGTTTGTGTTCGTTTGGAGTTCCCGGAGGTCTCGGCTACGCGCCTCGCCTCGGGATCTCCGAACTCGACCGTTTTGTGTCTGGTTTTGCACCAAACACTTGTGTTTTTCCTTGGAGGGGTAGGGAATGCCTTGTGAGGCATCCCCACACATCACCGGCCGTGGCTAGAGGCCACCGGCCATGGTTTCATGCCATCGGCAATATATTTTGCCGGTCGGCACTCTTTGTTGCCGGCCGGTAGTAAATTTTGTCAAAATGACACTTTTCGCCAGCCGATTACTGTTCAGCTGCTTTTGGAGATATTTTATCACAGCTGTCTTGCATTGGCTTCCATACACGTGTATGGAGGGACGCCCCTCTTGGTTGCTTAACTTGTAAGCATTACAAGTTTGGCTCCTCTATAAGAGGAGCCCTCCTCTCCCTGGCTTTAGGGTTAGAGAGTTAGAGTATTTTTGGTTAGAAAACTCAGAAGGAGCTCTGGTTTTAGGGTTAGAGTTCAATACATATCCTATCTCTATATCTCCTTTGTGTGTGTTTGTGCCTTACTATTGCACACAAACACATACTCTTTCACTTTTTCTTGGTTTCTTCAAGGACCAGAGGTTGTTCTTGGTGTTCTTGGCTAGATTGGAGCTCAAGGAGACAACTAGATCAACATTTGTGAAGGTGGTCTACAAGGGTGAGAAACTAGTCTCTTTTTACCCCTTTCTTGCATTCTACTTTTGCCTATCTTAGAACTGTTTTTGTGCTTAGTATTTAATACAAAAAAGTTATGTTTTTAAGCCCTCTTGATAGTTTGTTAAGAGTGTTTTGTGCTTTGGGAAAGTTTGACCCCTCTTAGGCCTTGTAAGCCCCTTGTTTTGTGCTATTTTGGTGAGCTTCGGGATTTTGGTGTTTGGGTCTCTTCACCATTGAAATCTTAAGGGATTTCAGTGGTGAAAATGATGCCTTGAAGTCCCAAGAAGGAGAGGGCCACCCCCTCTCCTTGTTGTCCTTGAAAAGGACACTTTTGGGCCTCTTGAGGGAGCCTCGTGTTGGATTGTTTATTGGCCATGCCTTGGCTGCATTTTATGTTTATATTGCCCTAATATAACATTGACACATGTTGGTTTTGGTACACCTTGCATGCCTTGCATACCTACCTTGTAATGCCATGTTTAGGCCTTAAGATGCCTTAGGTTGTGTGCCTTTGTTTTAGCATGTGTTAGGCTTAGATTCATGAAGGTTTTATGCTTATTTTGCCATGCTTTAGGTCTATCCATGGTTGTTTGAGTTGACCCTAGCATGCTTAATATAGCCTCTTTGCATTTTTGGGCTTGTTGGCCTTAAGCATGTAAATGTGTTGCATGCATTACTTCCTTAGATTTAGTGGATTGGAGTCATTTTCCATGTTATTTCAGTCCCTTTAACACGCTTGTATGCTTGCCTTGCATGCCTCTTTAACGCCTTATGAGCTTGTGTTGCATGCTCCTTGAAAGTGCATGTGTGCATGCTTTTGAATTCAAGCCATTTAGATGCCATCTAGGTGTTCCTTGGGTGTTGTTTAGGTCTGCCTTTGACCTGTTTTGAGTCCCCTTAGCCTTGTGAGGCTTGGTGGGTTTGACCTTGGTTTAAGCCTCTTGGCTTGCCTCAAGTACTTGGACCATTTGCATGCTTTACTTGCTTGAATTAGTTGGTTTGGCACCTCTATTTTGTGCAATTTCAGAGTTTGGTATGCATGCTAATTGTCTATTGTTTGGTCTCTTTAAGTGTGCTTAAGAGTTGCCTTGTTTATGCTTAAGGTGTTGGACCATGATTGCATGTATGTGTGTGTGCATCTTGGCCTTCATTTCCTTAGTCTTGGCCACTGATTTTGGGCCTAATTAGAATTGCCTAGATCATGTTTAAGTCCATCATTTGCTTGTTTGCATGCTAGCCTTGTATACTTGCTTGCATACTTGCATAAATGCATTGTATGCTCCCTTTGCATTCCCATGTTGCATCTCTAGCTAACATGCCTAGGTTGCATTGCATCTTGCATGCATGCCTTGTCCCTTGACTTAGTGATAGGGATTGGGCTTTTGCTTGTTTGATTTGCATTTCATTTGACATGAAAGTGCACACTTGGTTTTGGGGCCATCATGCATGGAAATGCTTGGTTGGTGGTCCAAGAACCAAGGACCATGTCTTTTTGAGCCTCAAACATGATAAGGGGCTTGGTTGGTGCATAAATGCCTTGAATTGCCTTGCCATGCATAGTCCTGTCCTCTGCTGCTGTGAGTTGCAGGTTCTACAGGAACATTTGTCCGACCGGCAACATTTAGTGCCGACCGGACACCATTGTTGGCCGATGGATCCAAGTTGTGGCCGATGACCATTCTACATGGCCGGTGGTAATCCCCCTCAGTTGGTGGTATCCCTCAGGGTCTAGAGAAGCATCCCTAAGACTTTGACAATCTTCAGAGGGACAGAGCAGGGAAAACAGAGGCAGTATATGCATGACAGCGCACTTCCGAGCGGAATACGAGCGCATTTGCATTGGACCCTTGCCCCGAGGCGGTTTACTGTTTTTCCTAGCTTAGTTAATTTGTTAATTAATTAGGCAATTTGTAATATTTAATTAGCTTGTGTAGTTAATTAATTTGTATTATTCTTTCGGTCCCTCCGAGCGAGGGCGTATTTGTAATAAGTGTGGGTGAGTGCGTGCATGTCTTCCAACCCCCACTTCTTTCTTCCCTTTTACTTATCTGCTTTGATGGTTAGTATTAGGACATGTTTATTTTAGCATACCTTATGCTATGCATGCGTGCATTCATACATTCGTATTGCATGCACCGGGCTCGGCGCATCATGCTAACTGCACAACATTTTAAATCTAACTTGAAATACGTGCTACTCGTGTATTTCACATGCCATGTTTAGGATAGCCGCGCCTGTCCAGTTACATCCTGTATGCAATGCATTAGACATTTAACATGAGCTAGGTCATGCATGTTTGCTAACCGGTTTATTGTTTTGGCACGGAGTACGATGTAAGTATTTTATACTTTAGCATACCACATGTGTGTGAGTGTTGCCATGATAGCATGCCTACCATGTGGCTAGATGCTTATGTGATATAAACTGTTTGATTGCCTGTGGGTGAAGGTTGGATTGTTTGAGTTGGAATAACTCATTGAAATCCGTGTTTTAGCCTACTTGCGAGTATCCAATTCCAAAACATTTTCAAAACAAACGGATATGCAATGCTTATTTCCAAGTTAGGCGATCTAGTCTATACTTTTGTGCTGTGCGCATAACATAGTAATTCTAGGCTAATAACCGGAATAAGAACATAGAACGTTTTCAAAAACGGATATCATGGTTAGTAGAGGCCGGTCTTCGGACCGGGCGAGAGGGGGTGCTCATAGCTAACCTTCCCCAATCGTACCCAAGTTCCCGAGCCGAGGCAACTTTGGTGATGACGGACACGTGGCCTTTGGCACCGAGTCAGGGTTTCCTAAATTCTCCCATTTTAAAATATTTAGGTGGCGACTCTGTATCTGGCAAAGCAGTCCATGTTTGGCACTTCTTTTCAAAAATCTGTTTTTTTCTCAAAACGATTTGCCAGATTTGGACTCTTTGGTTCAGATTAAGAACCACAACAAAAAAGGGAGTCCGAACTGTAGAGTGAGGCCCACGGGCGCGTCTACAATACCCTACTCCATCTTATGGGTTTTGTCATAAGTTTTGGTCATTTTGATATGTTGGTGTTGTTTGGTAATTTTGGAAAAAGTAAGGTTTCATTTGTAATTTGAGAAAAAGGGGGTTTTTTTATATATTAAACTCCATGTGTTTGTAAGACATGAAAAATGACATTGATAGTGTCAAATAGAGAAAATTGAACTTTAGGGTTGATTTTGAAGGAAAGGGGGAAAAGCCCTAATTGTTGTAATAATTTAATTTGTGTAATTAATTTTGGAATAATGTGGAATTGAGTTTAATTCATGAAATTGAGGAATTATGAGATTAAATGGTGTAGTTGGATAATTTAATCACTCACCTATGAAAATGTTGAGTTTATATCTGTTGATGCATTTATTCCCTGTTTAGAAATAACTGCTTTGGGCTATCGGTGGAGGATAGTCGTGATTGATGTAGACATTGCATGCTGATTAGGGAAAAACTGAAACTAATCACATTGAATAAGTCATTGAATGTGACGGTTGAATTAATACAACAAATACGTGTATTGATTGAATATTGTATATGACAAGTGTTGAATATATTGTATATGCATATTGTTTGGGAGGAGATAGGGGATGTACTCCATGGTTTGAGGGAAAATAAGGGATGGACTTTCAAACCTGTTTGGGAGGAGAAAGGGGATGGACTCTACTAGTACAACAATTATGTGTACTTATTGATTTATGGAAGTGTTTTAGTATGAGCCTTAGCCTCATTCAAATCGTTGATATTGGAGATAATGTTAATATGAGATGTAGTCTCATTTTATGTTTTGGCCAAGTTCTGAGCCATGTTTGTATAAATGGAAATTGAATAAATAACGGAAAGTGAAAATTATCATGGACATAATTGTCATGAAACTGTATTGTGATGCAATTGATTTAAAAATGCTAACCATCTATCGAATGCTATTGCTTTAGTCATTACTTATATTTGGTTTAGTATATCTCTGCTGGGCTGTGGCTCACCCTATATGGGAACATCATTTTCAAGTCCAGGTGATATGCTACCTCCAAGGACTTAGCTTGGAAGGATTTGGAATTGAAGACTCTTTTTAGTCATTTTATTATTTTGATATTACATGTAAATTCAAGCCAAGAGCTTAATCTGTAGTTGAGTTAGTACTTATTTTTTGTGTCCAAGTGTTGGCTTGGCAACCTGTAAGCCCGTAGGGCATTTACTTTCGTTATTACATGTAATGTCTTTTAGTAAGAATACTCTGATGAATGGACGAATGTTTTATTCTTATATGTTAATGCATGTCAATATTGTATATTTTATGGGTTTATTTTGAGGGCGTTACAACTTGGTATCAGAGCGTACCGAGTTTGAATACTTTGGGTACGTGGGAAGTGATTAGTATCACAATGGGTCTGTCTCGCTTGTTAGAGACTTAGGTGTAGTGTTATGTGCTTATGTGATAACATGTTTATGTGACTATATGGGTATGGGATTTAATTTCTTGCATGTTGATTGGATCCTTGGGTTTCTGGGAGTCCTGTTGGAAAAGCACTTGATCAATGCTGTTTCTAACTGGAACTCTAGTAATGCCTCCGGACTATCATTATCCAGAAATGAAATTCGTAAGTGTTTATGTGATTATGTGCTTACGTGGAGTGAATTACTGTTGTCCAATGCTTTAGGACGTGAGTGTTATAGCTTCGGCACATTTGTTAATGTGCTAACGTCTTTGTTACCTTTATTAGGATGTCAGGACGAGGACGTGGTAGGCAGGAGATTCCTATACCGGATGAAATTCTGGAGCAGTAGGAGGGAGTTGGTCAGGCCAATGTAGCCGAGCCAGCAGGTTAACAGGCTATGGGTGCCTTAGCCCGCGAGATAACAGGGGCATTCAAGGAATCCATAGGCATTCTCAGAGCTGAGAATTAAGCCCAGGTTCATGTTGCAGATGCAGGGCGTTCTTTTCTGAAGAGGGAGTTCTTCCGGTCTAACCCGGACGAGTTTATGGGTGATCCAAAAGAGCCACTTAAGGCAGATGAATGGCTCGAACAGACAACGAAAACGTTTGAGATGCTTGGCATCGAAGACGGGGTGCTGAAAGTGACCTTGGCATCTTTCCAGCTAAAGGGGGATGCGGGTCAGTGGTGGAAGTTCACGAAGGGCCGTATAGGAGGGACTTGGGAGGCCTTTGTAGATGCTTTCCAGGAGAAGTTCCTGTCTCTAGCTGTCAGGGAGAGGTTGATGGATCAGTTCTGCTAGCTTAAGCAGCTGAGTTCTTCAGTGGCCGAGTTTGAGGCTGCATTTACTAGCTTGTCCAGGTTTGCACCTGAGTTGGTGGCGTCTGAGGAATGTCGTTGTCTTGAGTTTGAGAAGAAGTTGAGGCATGGCCTCAAGATGAGAGTTGGGGGTTCTATGACTAGAGAGTATGGGCGTCTGGTGGATGCTGCAGCCCATATGGAGATTATGATGCAGGAGGAGGAGGAGAGACAGAGGGCCTCCAAGAGGAGTTAGGATGGCCAAGGTGATGGCAGGAGACAGAGGGGTTCTAACCCTCAGCAGTCTCATGGTGGTTTTACTAGATCGACCTTTCCAGTGCTAAGTGCAAGTCTTGGGAAAGGCAACCAGGGAGACATTACCTATTTCAAATATGGTCAGCTGGGCCACAAGTCTCCAGTTTACTCGTAGAAGGGAGGAAGACAGAGAGCAGCATCATCTTCGGCTCGACCTCAGAGTCAGAGTCAAGGTAGAGGCCAGCCGCTCTCTTGTTACCAGTGTGGTCAGGCAGGGCACCTGAAGAGGTTTTGCCCGCAGTTGAGTGGCACATCTGGTGCATCTGGTTTGAAGCAGACTCAGAGCCATCAACCAGCTCAGTCAGTTCAGGCCTCGAGGGCCAATCAAGAGGCTTCATCGTCCCAGTCTGCGTAGCAGTCTTACCGCGCAGGATCTTGTACCGGCGCTATCTGTTGTGAGAGGTGCCTTTTTGCTTTACAACTTGGTTGCTAATGTGTTAATTGATACGGGAGCATCCCATTCTTTTATATCTGCTGCATTTGCATCTGTTTTGGGGTTGGAGTTGGCGCAGTTAACATCTCTTATTTGTGTTATATCACCTGTTAGGGGTGAATTGATTTTGAAACAAGGGTGTCGGGGCTGTGATATAGAGGTCGTCGACCGCCGACTTCCATTTCCTTTTGTAGTCATGCCTATGTCGGGTTTTGACGTTATTTTGGGTATGGACTGGTTATCATCATACCAGGATGTTATTGATTGTTACCGCCAGAGGGTCACTGTATGTACCTTGAGCGGGGATTGTTTCTATTTCTTGGGGGATCGTGTTGGTAGTGTTTTGCCACCGGTGTATGATCCGCGAGGGCAGAGTGAGCTTAGTGGTCTTCTTGCTAGCTTCATGAGTAGTGAGTGTGATGAGACCCAAACGGTATTGCCGAGAGTGGTTTGTGAGTACTCGGACGTCTTTCCCGAGGATCTTGTCAGTTTGCCACCCCACCAAGAGATCGAGTTCTTTATTGACCTAGTGCTTGGCACGGCATCGATTTCTATGGCACCTTACCGTTTTGCCCCAGCCGAGTTGAGTGAGTTAAAGGTTCAACTCTAGGAGTTGCTAGATAAGGGCTATATTCGCCCTAGTGTTTCGCCGTGGGGAGCACCGGCCCTATTTGCTAAAAAGAAAGATGGTGCCTTGAGACCTTGTATCGATTACCGGAAATTGAATCGGGCTACGGTCAAGAATAAGTACCCTATGCCTCGTATAGATGATCTGTTCGATCAGTTAAAGGGTTCCCGTTGTTTCTCTAAGATAGACTTGAGATCGGGTTATCACCAGTTGAGGGTCAAGGAGGAGGATATCCCGAAAACGGCATTCCGTACGCGGTATGGCCATTATAAGTTTCTGGTGATGCCCTTTGGGCTCACCAATGCACCGGCAGTGTTTATGGATTATGAACCAGATCTTCCGGGAATTCTTGGATCGTTTTGATTTATTCACCTTCTGAGAAGGAGCACGAGGAACACTTGAGAGTGATGCTTGAGTTTCTTAGAGCCCATAAGCTATATGCTAAGTTTGGGAAGTGTGAGTTCTGGCTAGGAGAAGTCAAGTTCTTAGGCCATGTGGTCTCCGGGGAAAGGGTGTCAGTTGATACATCCAAGATTGAGGCAGTGCAAGATTGGGCACAACCTAAGAGTGTTTTTGAGATCCGCAGTTTTCTGGGATTAGCTGGGTATTACCGCCGGTTTGTGAAGGATTTCTCCAGGCTAGCTTCGCCGATGACTAGATTGATACGGAAGGGGGTCAAGTTTGTGTGGAGTGAGACTTGTGAAAAGTCGTTCCAAGAGTTGAAAGTTAGACTTACCACCGCTCCTGTGTTGGTTATTCCGGAGAGAGGTTTGGGTTATGCTGTTTACTGTGATGCCTCACGAGAGGGTTTGGGTTGTGTGTTGATGCAAGAGGGGAAAATGGTTGGCTATGGCTCACGTCAATTGAAAATACACGAGAAGAATTACCATACACATGACCTAGAGTTTTTGCCTTGAAGATTTGGAGGCACTACCTTTATGGTGAGAAATTCGAGGTATTCTCGGATCATAAGAGTCTGAAATATCTGTTTACAAAGAAAGACTTGAACTTGAGGCAGAGGAGGTGGATGGAGTTCATTGAGGATTACGACTTTGAGTTGCATTATCATCCGGGGAAGGCCAATGTTGTGCCGATGCCCTTAGCAGAAAATCCATTAGTGATGTAGCTTGTATAGCCATCCAGGAGTAGAAGATGTTGGGTGCACTTGAGGAGTTTGATTTGCTTCTGGGTGAATCCGTTGAGGCTGCGGCCTTGTTTTCTGTTGTTGCGCAGCCTACACTTGTGACCCGAGTGTTAGAGGCACAGAGAGGTGACCTTGAGGTAGAATCCCTCCAAGAGAAGATCTCCAATGGGAATGTTGAGAAGGGTTTGTCTGAGTATCCCGACCAGAGTGTGAGATACCGAGACCGCTTGTTTGTGCCGGAGTCCTGCAGAGAGAAGGTACTCCGAGAGTTTCATCATTCACGCCTTGCGGTGCATCCGGGAGGTACTAAGATGTATCGTGATTTGGGTCGCAAGTTTTGGTGGCGGGGTATGAAGAAGGATGTGGCAGTTTTCGTGTTGAAGTGCCTTACTTGTCAGCAAGTGAAGGCCGAACATCAGAGGCCAGCGGGTTTGTTGCAACCCTTGCCTATTGCCAAGTGGAAGTGGGAGCATGTCACTATGGACTTCGTTGTAGGTCTTCCGAGGACTCAGCAGGGTAGTGATGTTATTTGGGTAGTTGTAGACCGGTTGACTAAAACGGCGCACTTTATCCCTATGCGTGTGAGAGATTCGGTAGATCATCTTGCCGACTTATATATTCGGGACATAGTGAGATTGCACGGGGTCCCAGTGACGATCGTCTCGGATAGAGATCCTCGTTTTACTGCCAGGTTGTAGCAGAGTTTGCAGAGTGCCTTGGGTACTAAGTTGACCTTTAGCACAACTTATCATCCTCAAACTGACGGGAAGTCCGAGCGTACTATTCAGATCCTTGAAGATATGTTTCGAGGTTGTGTCCTTGACTTTAGTGGATCGTGGGAGAGGCACTTGCCCTTGGTGGAGTTTGCCTACAACAACAGTTTTCAGTCGAGTATTGGTATGGCACCGTTTGAGGCCTTGTATGGCCGACCTTGTAGGTCTCCAGTTTGTTGGGCAGAGGTGGGTAATGCACCTTTGTTGGGCTCGGAATTGGTGAGGGAAACGACGGAAAAAGTTGAACTTATCCGTAGGAGGCTTGTTACAGCCCAGAGTCGCCAAAAGAGTTATGCCGACCGTAGGAGGAGACCGTTGGTATTTGAGGTGGGTGATCATGTTTTTCTGAAAATATCACCTAGGTGGGGATTGACGAGGTTTGGGAAGAGTGGGAAGTTGTCCCCTCGGTTTATTGGCCCTTTCGAGATCCTTGAGATGATTGCCGAGGTTGCCTACCGTTTGGCTTTGCCGCCGCAGCTGTCCGGAGTACATGACGTGTTTCATGTTAGCATGCTTCGGAAATATGAGCCGGATCCATCACATGTATTGGATTGGATCGACTTAGAGGTAGATGAGGATGCCTTGTATGAGGAGAAACCGGTTCAGGTCTTGGATAAGCGAGATCAAGTCTTGCGAGACAAGACCATTCCCTTGGTAAAAGTCTTGTGGAAACATCACGGGGTGGAGGAAACCACTTGGGAACGTGAGTTGGAGGTTCGAGAGAAATATCCAGATCTATTTATGGATGTTTGAGCACTTGTTGCATATTTTGTTATATTGAGGAACCTTAAGAGCATTATGTATGTCTTAAGTTGTAAAACATTGTGTATGTTTGGTTTATGGAAATGTTGTGGAGGTATTAATATATATGCCTTGAGATGGACGTTTATTTTAGCATTGTTTTATGTTAAATGTGTTATAAAAATGCAAATGTAATATTGGCATTGAAAATGGTTGAAATTGAAAAAAATGCATGTTGATAATGCATGTTGGAACATATATTGTAAGCTGCCTCTTGAATAGAGATGGGATGACCGGTATTGGGTCAGGTTGTGAAATGTTGATTGATAACACTGTTGAAAATTGAAAAAAATTTGTTTTCGAAAACTTATATTTAATTTCGGAGACGAAATTCCTTAAGAGGAGGAGGTTATAGTGATCCTGGTTCTTCCTCCTTGGGTTGTTGTATCCGGACTTGGGTCCGTGGATGTTAGTTATGGTTTATATCTTGTTTCAGTCCTTCAATACTATGTATTTGAGTTATAGAATGTTTTGGGCAGGTTTGTAACAAGTTTGGTAAGTTTTAAAACAAATGGTTTTGTCCAGATTTTGGTGTCTTCGCTTGAGGCAGGAGTTTGTCGCTCGAGCGAGCTCTTTGTTGTAGATCCTTCGCTCGAGCGAGAGTTGAGTCTTGTATTTGGTGGCTCGAGTGAGAAGTCCTTCGCTCGAGCTTGCGTCTGCATCTAGTACTGGACCTGAAGGGTGTAG
This sequence comes from Camellia granthamiana, assembly GCA_036172215.1. Lineage (NCBI taxonomy): Eukaryota > Viridiplantae > Streptophyta > Magnoliopsida > Ericales > Theaceae > Camellia > Camellia granthamiana. The sequence goes on from CM069907.1 coordinate 105,479,928, forward strand.
TTTTTTGCTCGAGCGAGCTTTCCTTCGCTCGAGCGAGCGAGGCCTATGTTTTGGGTTTCTTCTCTTGAGCGAGCATTCTGTCGCTCGAGCATGCTTCTGGGTTGTAGACCTGAAGCATCGCATTGTTGGCTCGAGCAAGACTTTCTACGCTCGAGCGAGGATTCTTTGTGTCTGGTCGCTCGAGCGACCACTCCTTCGCTTGAGCGAGCCTGTGTTATATCAGTAGGCAGCAGCGGGAAAAAGTTCACTTTTTCATCTCCTTTTGATTCCAAAACCCTAGAACCGTTCTCTCTCTCTCTCTACATATCTTCTCTCTAGGGTTTGATCTAATTAGAGTGTGTTTCTACCCTAGGTTCTTTGTAAGAAAGGTAGAGGGTCGCGAGGGCTTCCTTTCAATCTGAACAATAGTGGATTTGGAGCACTTTGCATTTTCTTCATCTTGTCCTTTGGGCTTCTATTTTCGAGGTAGGGATACCCTACTACATCTTATGGGTTTTGTCATAAGTTTTGGTCATTTTGATATGTTGGTGTTGTTTGGTAATTTTGGGAAAAGTAGGGTTTGATTTGTAATTTGAGAAAAAGGGGGTTTTTCATATATTAAACTCCATGTGTTTGTAAGACATGAAAAATGACATTGATAGTGTCAAATAGAGAAAATTGAACCTTAGGGTTGATTTTGAAGGAAAGGGGGAAAAGCCCTAATTGTTGTAATAATTTAATTTGTATAATTAATTTTGAAAAAATGTGGAATTAAGTTTAATTCATGAAATTGGGAAATTATGAGATTAAATGGTGTAGTTGGATAATTTAATCACTTATCTATGAAAATGTTGAGTTTATATCTGTTGATGCATTTATTCGCTGTTTAGAAATAACTGCTTTGGGCTATCGGTGGAGGATAGTCGTGATTGTTGTAGACATTGCATGCTGATTAGGGAAAAACTGAAACTAATCACATTGAATAAGTCATTGAATATAACGATTGAATTAATACAGCAAATACGTGTATTGATTGAATATTGTATATGACAAGTGTTGAATACATTGTATATGCATATTGTTTGGAAGGAGATAGGGGATGTACTCCATGGTTTGAGGGAAGATAGGAGATGGACTCTCAAACCTGTTTACTAGCAATTATGTGTACTTATTGATTTATGGAAGTGTTTTAGTATGAGCTTTAGCCTCATTCAAATCGTTGATATTGGAGATAATGTTAATATGAGATGTAGTCTCATTTTATGTTTTGGCCAGGTTCTGAGCCATGTTTGTATAAATAGAAATTGAATAAATAACGGAAAGTGAAACGTATTGTCATGAAACTGTATTGTGATGCAATTGATTTAAAAGTGCTAACCATCTATCGAATGCTATTGCTTTAGTCATTACTTATATTTGGTTTAGTATATCTCTGCTAGGCTGTGGCTCACCCTATATGGGAACATCATTTTTAGGTTCAGGTGATATGCTACCTCCAAGGACTTAGCTTGGAAGGATTTGGAATTGAAGACTCTTTTTAGTCATTTTATTATTTTGATATTACATGTAAATTCAAGCCAAGGGCTTAATCTGTAGTTGAGTTAGTACTTATTTTTTGTGTCCAAGTGTTGGCTTGGCAAGCTGTAAGCCCGCAGGGCATTTACTTTCGTTATTACATATAATGTCTTTTAGTAAGAATACCTTGATGAATGGACGAATGTTTTATTCTTTTATGTTAATGCATGTCAATATTGTATATATTATGGGTTTATTTTGAGGGCATTACAGTAAAAATATAAGGTTTTTAGCGACAAAATTTTGAAAATCTCACTAATAAATACACATTTAGGGAAAAAATAATTTAGTCTCAAATGGTTTATTTTTTAGACAAAATTTGGTTCCAAAAGAATAATAATTTATCACTAATGTCCAATTTTCATTGTTAAAAATATAATAACGACACTTTTTACAACAAAAATATTTGGTCCCTAGAGAATAATTTTGTCTCTAAATTTTGATCTCTAAAACCTTAATTTTTTGTAGAGCATAATGATAATCTATCTTAAATAATTTTAAAAGCATTAAAGAAAAATGATAAATTTGATATAATACATATTTTCTGTTAACGTAAATTAGAGGAGATGTTTAGAAAAACAGTTTATAATTAAATTTCTTATATATATATACACATATACATACATATATAGGAAATAACTAATAATAATTTTTTTTAGTAGGATTGGGGTCATAGTAGAATCGAGATCGTAATGTGATTCTACACGATTTTATAACTAGAATCATAATCACTTTAAAATCCTAATGTGATTTGGATCATTTAACCCAACTAGAGTCCTATGATCCAGATCAAAATTCTGATAACCATGCATAAAACATGTAAGACTAAACAATTTAATTTTCAATTGTCAACTTGTTACGTGATTTATTCTGATGATAAAATTTGTTAGTCTATTGAGTTTACATATAGATTATTTATAAAAGAAAAATTAAATTAAATTAAATTGATCATCATAATTATCTAATTTATGGTTAAAAAAATAATAATTTTAAGAATATATAACATGGCAAATATGATGAAGTTGTGTAACTGTGATTATTACTGGAATGTCAAGTTGAATTAGTAGATTGATAAGAAATTAACTTAGATATATATTTTTTAAATGCTTTAAATCACATGACATCAATAAATACATTTTTTGGATTTTTCTATATATATAGAGAGAGAGAGAGAAGAGTTGGGTTGATGATATTGATGCATGCAAGACAACATGTTCCAAATTATGTAAGATCCAAAAGAACATCACTCAAATAATAGTTGGATGTAATCTATGTTGGTTGAGTACAGATGGGTCAGACTTGCCCATTGAAATTTTTAGGACCCTCCAATTTTATTTTTTATTTTTTTTCAAACGTGTGGGAAAGCTATGATACTGAGTTTTTGATTTTGATTAAGGAAATCAATTAGTGATAATTAATTTTAAACTTGATTGTTTTGTGTTCATGATAATCAATTTTGAAATTTTAAAATTAACAAAGGAATTACAAATAAGAATGCAATTTGGACCAGTTATATCTAATCAACTCGAGACTCACAATTATTAATTAATTTATTTATTTTTGTGTTTGGCTTGAAAAATATTTTCTAATCCTAATTTAGTTTGAAGTAATCTGGATAGAGGCATCGGATAACTCAAGCCAAACCGGGCTCAATTTGTTATTGTATATAGTTGTATGTATAATAAACTTCAATTTATACATATATTTTCTCTTTATATAGAATCAATTATACAATCAAATACAATACTTTTAGGGTTTGTGTCCTACAAAAGTATAGGAGTCATCTCGTATAACAGAATTGTGTCATCTTTTGAAATTTGAATTTTTTATCGTATATTGGTTGTACTAGATCCTATAATGTTCTAGAATAATGTTTCAGCGCTCGAATTCTTTCCCCCAGAATCCCCCTAATGGCCAAAACGACGTCGTTTTGGCCATATTTTTTATTATTATTATTTTTTTTTGCCCTTCGTCTTCTTCATGCAGCAGCTCTGAGCAGAGGGAGAGGGAGAGGGAGAGAAAGAGAGAGGGAGAGGGAAAGACAGGTCGCAGCTCGTCGCCGTCGCAGGGAAGAGCTCTCGCCGTCGCAGGGAAGAGCGAGAGCTCGTCGCCGGGCTGTCGCAGCTCGTCGTCCCGCCCCTCGCAGCCCCTGCCTCCGCCTCCACCCCGATTTATTTGGCCCCCTCCTCCTCCTCCTCCTTCCCCCTCCTCCTCCTCCTCCCTCAGCCTTCTTCCTTCTTTCTTCATTTTCGAGGGATTCGGGGGCTCCAAATTCGAGCCCCCTAGCACAGCTCAATGTTCTAAAACGACTTCATTTTAGAGCAAAACTTAAACAAACAAAAAAAAGAAAAAAAGAAAACTTACCACTTTTCTCCTCCATTTCCTCCCAAAACGATATGGTTTTGGAATACTATAAGTTACATTACAAACAAATAATCCAAATTTATATTGAAACTCCTTCCAACCATTAGTTTAATATCACAAAAATGTTATGGACCATGGAAATGTGTCATGAATTTATTTAATTTTTCAAAAAGTGTGGTGGTGTAGATTTATAGTTAGTGGGTGTGGGTTATATTCACAATGATAGTAAACTATTGATTTATTTTTTTGGATAATTTTTTAAAGTTTTTTTAGTTTTTAGTATTGTTGGTAGGGTTTGGATTGCCTTTAGTCCATATTTGATGGGTGATGTTCAGGCTCGTGGGGTTCATCACGGATTTCATTTCAATAATTAAAATAATTCATTTTATAGAATTCTATATCCACATAAAAAAGTAGGCCGATCCAATATCATAATCTATTCAATTTATCGCGTTATCGCATTTGTGATAAAAACTGAATAGTCTATTTTAAAAAATATACTCATTGTTTATTTTTTTAAGATAAATACAATTTTGAATAGATTATAATTATCAGATCGATTTAATTTTTTGTGTATAATATATACGAATATTCTTACAAAACAAATGATTCAAATTGTCAAAATGAGACATATAATTAGCTCAGGAACTCAAACAACACCTAATTTAAATCTTAAACTAGAGGAAAGCCCAACACTTTTGTTAATGTTATGAACCATAGATTTGTGAAAAAGCCTACCTCATTTGATTATTCCCCTCTTTTCTCAACTGTGGGGCGTTCTTATTGTTGTTCGTATTCTCAACATGGCTCGCTCACAAGACTTTTCCCTCGCAAACATCCGAAATTGTTAGCCACCTTCGACTAAATAAATGAATAAATAAACGTGTAGTGTTTGTACAAAGACCAAGGGACCACTTTTGGTGTTCAAAAAAAAGGGACCACTTTTTTATTTTTATTTTTTTAAGGTGTGGCTTGGTCAAGCAGAGAGAGTAACTGCATAAAAGAAATAAATATGTTAGGAATCCACCTTTGCCAATTCCGAATTTACTCAGAATATGTTTGTATCGTAGAAATTAAATTGATAAAATATGAAATCTATATATAAAATGAATATGAATTATTAATTTTTTTTTTTTGAATAAATTCTCGATTGGTAAATGTGAATTTGTATTATTATTGTAAAAGAAATTAAATTTGACCAATTCACACCCAAAATAGTTTTATAATAGGAGGACACCTCAATAGATTTTAATAGATAAAGGGTTATTTATGTGGAGACCCATAAATTATGAAAATGTACAAATGAATCCCTTAAATTATTGAAAAGTATCGCTTTGCCCCCTTAAACTATAAAAGTGTATAAATAGACCCTCTAAATTATAGAAAACGTACAAATTGGACCACTAATAGAAGAGTCAAAGTGAAACATGCCAATAGTTTAAGGGTCATTCGTATGCCTTTATAGTTTAAGGGGCAAAATGATATTTCTCAATAATTTAGGAGATTCATTTGTACGTTTTTATAATTCAAGAATTTAAAATGATGCTTTTCAATAATTTAGGGTAATAACCCTAGATGAAATTGATAAGTTCTTTTTTGTATTGAAGAACACTTTTTCTGATTTGTTATAATAATTTTTCCATTATATTATTTATTTTTATTTTGTCAAGTAAAGGTCTAAAACGACTGGGCATCGTTTAAATCTAGACGGAGAAAGATAGAGAGTGAGACGTAGACAATTGTTGATCTGGCCATTGTGCCTCACCATCATCACTATCAATTTGATCTTTGTTTCTCACCATCATTAAGTTCTTAAATTCAAAATTATATATATATGAATATTTTTTTGTTGTGTGTAAAAGTTGGTACATTTAATGATGGGTGTGTTTTGGGTTGTTTTAATTTTGCATTTTTTATCACTCATTTTGAAATTTCTATTTGAAAAATGAAATCATTTACTTTCCAATAAATATTTCTCCATTCCATAGCTTGTAATTTTTGTAGCTCTCAAAATTGAAATTAGGTACTCTATTTTTGTCATTGTTTATCAATTTTATGTTTTTTAGTCTTCAATGTAAAATTTCTCTATTTTCAAGTACTGTTAAATTTTAATTTTCAAAAGTAGTGAAATTTTGCTATCTGAAAATATCTAACATATTGAAATTTTATCAATTTTCTCTCTCTTTAGATTACATATTCAACATGAATTTTTTTTGATAGATTTCAACAAGGGGATTCCAACATATCAATTTTTTAAGAAAAATAGACATTTCAAATGAGAGTACTTTGGTAATCATGAAATTGTTTAGTGTATGCATTGTCCTTCAAACAGAAAAACTTAGAGCCGTGTCTATCACTAAAAGAGAAATATTCGAAACTTATAATTTTAAATTCACAAATTCATCTATTACAATGATGTGATAAGAAAATTAAACCCTATATAATTGCGTATGTGACAAATTAATAATTTTTTCACTTATTTTAGTTAGTTTTTTCTCTATTTTGTTTCTCCAATAAGCTGATTATCAAGCTAGCTATCAAGTTAGTCTTTGTGCCCTTTCCTTCCTAGCTAATGCTTTGTTTGGCAATGTACTAAATAAGTTCATTTATTTGCTTATTTATTATAAATTATCACATTAATTTTTTACTTTTCTGCATATATTTCCGTAAAAAAAAGTAAAAAGTCACCAAATAAGCAAACTCTAATTATATTTGAAAGCCAAAATACACAAGTGAAACATTTAAAACAGAAAAACTTCATCTCCATCTTTCTCTCTCCTCGAGTTTCTCTTTTGTAAATTAAAGAATTTTTTAAAAACAAATTAACTAGTCAAAACAAAAAGAGTAAATTACGCTAACTTCCTCTAAAATTTTGAGAAAATACAGTAAATCTCACAAGTTTGGCATAATTACGCGGAACTCCCTTAAGGTTTTAATTTAGGGTAAATTACACTTTGCACCCATGCACTTTACATCAAATCCCACTTTGGCCCCTACATATCAAATTGTGATACTTAACCCCCCGCATTTTTGGTCAAGTGTCACTTTTTCCCTTCTGTTATGTGATGACCGGTTCGTAATCTGCCTTATTCTCTTGAGTTATGTTGGATTTGCCTTCGTCAAAATGTCGGGTTTCAAAGTGTGGTTCGGCCAACAATTGGATTCGTTGTTCTTGAGAGTTTCTTCTCAAATGTTCGGATGTATTTGTTTCAATTCCAAGTTTCTACTCATTTCGGAGGGTGCGAGGTCGACTCCGGAGTGTCAGGTGAGATGCCGAAGTTTTTTCCAACCTAGAGGGCCAGGGCCGCACGTGCGGAAGGGGCCGCACGTGAGGGAGATCAGGCTGCATGTGCGGGAAGCAGGGGAGGGGGCTGAGAGCACACTACATAAAAGGTAGGTGTGAAAGTGGAGATGCAGGAGAGACCGCACGTGCGGGGAGACCGCTCCACACGTGCGGCCAAGCGTGTTTTCTGTCTCGTTTTTTGTGCATTTCAACTATGTATTGAGTTTTTGCTCCTTTTTCACTTCATTTCTAATATATCTCTCCCTTTCTACAATGTCTCTCTTTTTCTCTCATCTCTCTCTACCCAAACCCTCAAAACTTTGTATTTTTCCTTTGATCTCAAGAATCCATTTAGATTTTGGTGCTAGTCTCTTATACCAAAATGATGAGCATATCGAGGGCTTCGTCTTGACCGATGGAGATCGTATTCCGGTGAAGTTGATTTTTTTGAGCTCTTTCTCCTCTTCTCTCTTGAGGTAGGGATTTCTTTGATCTTTTTCAATACCCTTCATATAGATAGACATGTGGTATATTCTATTGCATAAAAACCATGTTGTTATGGATTTTTCATTGAAAATCATGATAGGGGATCTAAGGTTTTATGTTGAGGTTGAGACTTTGTGAAAATAAATTGTTGTTGGGTTAATTTGAGGTGGGGTTTAATATATACATGTTTAGAGAGAAATAAAGCCCAAATTTTCTTTTTATATAATACTCAATAATAAAAAGGGTTGAAATTGATAAATAATCATGTTATGAAATGGGGAATTTAATAATGAGTTGGTAATTGATTTGAGATTAAATTGGACCTTATGATTTTGGTATTTACCTTGTGTTGGGTTGATTATATTTGAATATAACAGATGGATAATTTGTTAGGTGTTAATGAGGAGTTAATCATGAGATTAGAAATTTTGGGGCAATGCCCTTGCTAGTTGAAATTGAGCGGATTATGGCTTTATTATCCGTGGGTTGAGTTTTTAGTTAAATGAATGAAATGAGTCTCATTTATTTTATACATGTATATATATAATTGCTGTATTGTGAATTGGAAGATTGGAAATTGAGTTTGGAAATTGACTCTTGTGCAAATTAAGAAAGGACCTTGATAAAGGTTGAAAACCTTGGAACATTATTGTTGTGTTGGATTTAATGCTTCATAAGATTTGGATAATTGTATTTTGTGCATTTAATACATATTGCTTAGAGGTTTTGTCCTTGGTCATCGGTGGAGGATGATGTTGTGAATGTTGGAATGGTTATGTGTCTGTAGTGCACTTGTGTTATCTATGAATGATGTATGAAGTGATGGTTGAAAAATGTGTATTGCACTGATAATGAGAGGTACCATTACCTTTCAGGTAGCGCCTGGAGAATTGGTTGCGCTAAGAATGAGAGGTACCATTCCCTTCTAGCTAGCGCTTGGAGAATTAGCAGAGGTACCATTCCCTTCTAGCTGGTGTTTGGTAAATTGGCGTTTCATTATAGAAAGATGTATCATTGGCTTTAGTTACAAATGTCACATTATTTATTTAGTATGAGATTAGCATTCATGATCATAGCTATCTGTAAATTGTTATTGTTGAGGATCATGTTGAGATCCCTACTGTACACTATGTTCATCCCACGTTGCTAATCATTTTTCAGGTAAATATCAAGATGTGCTACAAGGTCACGAATCTTCTATATTTGTTGGCCACGAGGCCTTTTATGTGTAGGCAGAATGCCATTGATGTAAAAGGGTTAAACCCTTCCTTTTGATTTAAATGATGTAAGCTTACGGGCAATTTATTTATATATAAATTCATGTTGCATTCATTTTATATTCGAATGAGAGAATTCTTACTTATGTATTCCTTATATATATATAATGAGCTTCTATATGCTATTTCTGAAATTGAATTTATAATAATGGCTTTGGTAATGGAAATCCGAGTAATAAAGAGTATGGCGTGACATGTTACCTTCATTTTTAACAGAGGTTAGTCACATGAAAAACATGTGAGGATAAATTATACTTTGCACCCTTGCACTTTACAAGAAATTTCACTTTAGTCCCTACACGTCAAAATTGTGACACTTAGCTCCTTAAAGGATAATTTCTGTTAGCCTCACTATTAACAGAAGGACCAATATGACACTTGACCAAAAGTGCAGGGGGTTAAGTGTCACAATTTGATGTGTGGGAACTAAAGTGAGATTTTGTGTAAAGTGCAGGGTTGCAAAGTGTAATTTATCCTTTTAATTTATATAACACTTGATGCTTTTTTTCATCAGAAATTTGTTAGTCACATAAATGAAAAAAAAATGATGTTGTCATCTCTCTTACATTGAAATGCATATTTTATTCTTGTATATCTTTATAGATTAATGTAATTATGTCAAAACTGTGTGATTTGTTATATTTCTCAAACTTCAAGAGAGATTAGTGTAATTTAACTAAATAGAAAACATTTTTACATGGTGCATTGTAAACATAGACAAACTCAAATAGAAAAGGTTTAATTATCATGATCTCTTTTGAAATTTGAAGAAATACAAAAAGTTTCACAGTTTTAGTATGATTACATCAAATTCCTTTCTAGTAAGACAAAATAAATTGAAACTAATATCAATGGTATGAAGACAAAAAAATAAATTAGGTAAAATATAAATTTCAATATATACAAACGTTAATATCATTTTTTTTTTATCTATATAACTATCAAATTATTGATAGAAATAGAGTTAAGTATTATGTGAAATAAAATTTAAAGAGTCCTATATAATTGTGCCAAACTTATAGAGTTTATTTATTTATTTATTTTAAACTTTAAAAGAATTCATTATAATACATATCAGTTTTTTTTTTTTTTTTTGCTAGCCAAAATGACTAGCATTTAATCAAAGGGAAAAATAGAGAACAAATTCCAGACTCAAACCAACATGGACGAAATTAGGCTTTCATTAGTGGAGGGGCTAAAAGATAAATAAAAATTTTCACTATATATATATAACCACACATGTATAAATTATATTTATACATATATAAAAAATTCAAATACTATAGAAGTAATTTCTAATAGGATGAAAAAAAATTTTGGTATAAAATAAAAAGAGAATGCAAGATAGGATAAGAATGAGATATGCATTTTTTATATTAGAGGGCCATTTTATATATAAAATGAGATATATATTTTTAAAATGTTATAACAAATCATATTTTTTATAGAAACATAGAGACCATAACCACCTATAACCTTCTCCTAATTCCGTCTCCGCGAACCAAAGTATATAAGCCGCAAGCACATGGCCATAAAATAACTTTTAAGAGGTCACTATAATTGGTGAAACACTTTTCTGGTTTTGTTTTTACATTTGTTTTTAAATTTTTTAATAATTAATTTGGTGAAAGAAAATAAAAAAAAAGTATTGAAAAATCAATATTTTCACATAATTTTCTTTTCTTTTTTTGGAGACCAAAACAATTTATAAAATTCAAAAATAAATTTTTAGTGTTTTAGTTTTGTTAAACTAGCTTTTAATTAAAAAAAAATAGAAATAGATTTTAAAAACTCAACAAAACATATTTTTCAATTTTCTTTATTTTATTTTTTAGATATTTTGTTTTTTATTTTTTAAAGTTTGAAGCTAGTAGTTTGAATCTCTACACTTATCGTAAGTGATAAGGATTCTCACACTAATCACCTCTGTAACAATCTTGAAATGGTTGTTTAAGTCTAAGACACAATCCTTGGTAATTTAAGTAACAGCTCCAGTTGGGAGCTCGAAATTGTGTGCCCCTAATGCACACAATTTCCATATCAGGCAAAAAAAAAAACACAATGTAAAAAAAAAAAAACATAAAATAAAAAATACCCAAAAAGGAAATTCGGGGGATTGTGTGCACACAATTTGTGTGCACAAATCATTTCTGTTTAAGTAATTTACCTTTGCAATAATCTCAAATAATAGGATTTTCTGTGTGTAAGTCTTGTCAGTGTATAGGATTTCTCTCACTTTGATAACTGTATTTGTATTAATTACATATTTTATTTGATTTTCATTATTATATATGGAATTGATTAATTTTTATTCCATATATGAAAAAAATAATAAGAAGAAAAGCTATTTATATTGTAAAATTAATTTAAATAGGGATAACGATATGCTTTTTGGGTCAAAGGTCATGTTTTTTTAGTAATTTTTTTATTTTTATTTTTCAAAAAAAAATGTAAAAAATTAAAAATTAAAATTTTATATTAACTTTTTACATTTTTTAATTAATTTAACATGTTCCCATAATGTCAATTTGTCCTATATCCAAATCCTCTTTATGAATTGTTTGACAATGAAAAATAAAAAATAAAAAATTGTTACATGAAACAAGTAGTCAACCCTTCTATTTCTTTTTCCTGTAATCATTTTCCACTTTTTTCCTTGATTTTAGGAATGGAGGCCAGCACTAAACGCGACTAATGTTTTTTTTTGGGTCCAACTCAGCATAAAATGGGGGGGTGTTTCAGAAGGCGAAAGCCTGTTTTTTGGGTTGACAATTGAATTGGAAGGTGTTGGTGGTGCATGGTGGATTATATTCTGAGTTTATTTAATAATTTAAAACTTATTGAGTTATTATTTTTTTCTTTTATTTAAAAATACGTTAAAATATTGATAAAAGTGTAATATGATCAGATGACTATTGATATTTAATCACCATAATTTTTTTATAAAAATAATATATTCAACTTATATTAAATAATTTAAATTATAGAGATGAGATCAAAATACAATCCATCACACACTAATAACACACGCCACCAGTTTGATTACCTTCTGTGTTCAAGATGCAATCAATCAAACTCATAAAAACATGTATTATTGCAAGCCAAATCTTTTTAACTCTATCAGAGCATCTCCAACCCAATCCTCTCACCAAGAGGATGAAAATAAAATTTTTTATTCAAAAAGTGAATATAGAGTATATTACTATTCATTCCAACTCCAACCATAAACCTTCATTTTCTTCACTATTCATTCCAACTTCAACTTCATTTTCTTTTTTAACAAATATTTAATTTTAAAATTTTTGTAAAATATATTTAATATTATACTCATTTTAAAGGTATGATTTCATATTTTTTATTGATGTCAATTTTATAAAAATTAAATTTACACATTAAAAGTTATTTCAAATATAATAAGAAATATGAAGTGAATAGTGTTTTGGAGGTTCCTTCATTTTTTTCCTCCTCCCTTCAAATTTGAAGGATCAATCCATCTTCCTTCATTTGGGAGGAAGAAATGAAGGATGGGTTGGAGTTATTTTTGGAAGAGGATCCTCCATATTTGAAGATATGGAGGATGGGTTGGAGATGCTCTCAGTCTCATTACTTGAGTTATTATAGTTATCATATTATTTTTATTTTTTCGATAAACAACAATATTAGAGATTTCGCACATTTCGCACTTACATTCACATTTTGTATCTATAAATATATCTATAGTGATGTGGTAAGGGTGGTGAGTCTCGTATTATTAAGTTTTTAACTGATAAAAAATTGACACTTGTCAAATCATATCATTGTAAATTGAATTATGAAAAATTTATAAGAATCTTAAGCATTTTCTTTGGAAAATTTACCCATAAGTCCTAATTTTTGAAACGTTGAACCATTTAGTCCTAAAAGTTTTCTTATGCTCCATTTAGTCCCATTTTTACATCAGCATGATGTAAATGATGTAAATGATCTGATGTTTTATTCTATAATTTCAAAATTTATTGAAATCTGATGAATATTAGATGTTTTTCATCATATATTTTCAAACATTATTGAAATTTGATGAACATTAGATGTTTGAAATCTAATGTTTGTAACATGATTCTGATGTTATTAACATTGTATCTGATGTTATTAACATTGTAATGGGACCTTTCAGTCTATAAGAAAACTTTTAGGACTAAACAGTGCATAAGTTATTAATTTGGGATTTATTGATGCATCTCCCATTTTCTTTTGACAAAATAGTTATCATATTTTTATATCATGTTTTATTACATTTCATGTGCTACATTGACAATCATTAATGTAATGGATCCACATGAGCACCATTATTATTCAATGGTTATGGATGTGTTGCATGAACAATGTAAATGTAATTTAAAAACATGATGATTGTAACGTTATTGATCAAATTAATCCTCATTTGGTGTAGTTTTTGACAAGTTAGAGCGTAATAATTTAAACGCAAAAATTGAAACAACTCTCACTCACAAATATCTAATACTCTAACAAACTTTCAAACTAAAAATAAAATTGAGAGGGTAATTTATATGAAAATTGGGCCGAGCTAGGTAATGGGCCATAATGGGCCGCAGTACAAAGGGCTGAGTAAAATGGTCCTAAAGTTACTCCAGTTTGGAAAAGGCTTGAAGTTACTTCGGTCCGAGAGAGTGCAACATTTAGCTCGGTTGCCATATCGCCGAGCTCCGAGTTATTCCGGTTGAGGCATTTGTGCGGCTATCTCGGTCTTGGCGTCCGAAGTCAAGGTCAGAACAATGAAAGGTGAAGCTGAGCTGAAATTTAGCTCGGTCGTATAGCCAATCTGGCAAGATGATGTTATTTCGGTTGTATGGTCATCTTGCCGAAGTAAAACTATCTCACTTGGTTTAAGTAGTGAGGGGGGTGTTGAAGGATAAGCATTATCTTTTAACAGTATGAATCCTAGGAGGACTCTGCATGGAGAAGTAAAAGTCCTACTAGGATTGTGCCACACGGAATCTATAAAAGCTCACAGACATCACCTATGGAGAGGTAACACAACTTTGATTCCCGAATACAGAGCTTTTTGTCTATTTGTCTATTAAACTGACTTAGGCATCGGAGAGGTTTCCGGCACACACCCGCCGGCTAGCTCACGTTTGTATTTTCAGGGAGTAAAGCGACGACGTACGGAGGAGTGCAATCTTAATCAACAGGATTATACGAGAAGGTTTATTTCTTTCCCGTACAATTGGCGCCGTCTGTGGGAAGAAGCAGAACGAACAAAACCTCTTGATTAAGTTTTCCTTAATAAAAAGCGATGGCGCACAACGAAGATATGCCACATTCTACCATTGATGGACAAACCCTAGAAGGAGGTGGGAGGCGCGAAGGCTTGCCTCCTATTCCTCCCATGGCGGATTTGGAACCTCAACGACAGAATCCCAGAAGGGATGCTAGGGGAAGGCGGAATAACAGTCCGCGTCACTCTCATTCACAAAGCCCTGACAGACAAAGGAGAAGGATTGATCCTCAAACTCTGGAGGACCGCGTGAAGGAGCAAGATGAATTAATACGACGGATGGCGGCAGACATGGAATCTATGAAGCGCCAGATAAAAGGCAAAGAAGTGGCGACAGGAGAGGGGCGCAAGAGCAAGACACCCCCTCGTCACTCAGGAAGTCGTGGTAGGAATGCCACACCATCACAAGAAGAGGGTAGAAGCCTCAGGACAGGCGATACTCAATCCAGAATCTCCAAGACTCGTTGCTCCAGGCTTGAGAGAGCGAGGACTGAGGGGTCGTACTCTGAAGGAAGCACCTATCGACCCTCACGAACGCACCAGACATCGTCTAGGCAGTCGGAGATGCCTAGATCGTCCGACCTACGGACCGTGCTAAAAGAAAGGGCACGATGGAAGGAAGACACCAGGGCGCGCGACCCTCGCAGAGTTTCCGCCCTTCAGCGGTTGGCTCCTCGGACGCATGGAAGCGTCGAGGTTGGAATGCCAATACTGCGCCCTGCCTACCAACAGACAGACAAAGTATTAGCGAGGCTGCAGACCTCACCGTTCGTTCCAGCGATCGAAAACGCGCCCCTACCTTCAGGCTTCCTCCAGCCCAAGTTTACCACGTACGAGGGGAAGACGGACCCTTACATGCACCTAAGCCACTTCCGTCAGGTTATGGCAGTATATCGGCGGAACGAGGCTTTGATGTGCATCCTCTTCCCATCAAGCCTTGGTGACCTAGGCTTGACTTGGTTCGAAAAACTTCCAGAAGGCAGCATAGCCTCCTGGGCGCAGTTGGCAGAAGCGTTTGTAACGAGGTTCAGGACAAACACTAAAACCCCGGTGGAGATCGACCAGTTACTCTCCATCGACATGGGAGAAAAGGATACACTCAGGTCCTACAATAGCCGCTACTGGGAGACCTTCAACCAGATTGGGGACTACCCCACTAATCTCGCCATTGCACAATACAAGAGAGGCCTTCCAGTCGGGAACAGACTTAGGGACTCAATCACCATGGCACCACCCCTCACCATGGAGGCTTTGATGGAAAGAGTGCATCAACACATCAGGGTGGAAGAGGATGGCGCTCGTGCCAAAACAAAATCTGGCACGACCGCAGTACCAGAGAAGAAGGCCTCAGCAAAGGTCAATGCAGTAGACCGTCCGAACAGAAACGGACGAGGCAGGCGAGACAGCGGAGAAGACCAGGATAAGAGATGGTTGAGAGTCCGCACCGCCATAACCACAGTATTTAAGAAACCGATCTACCAGATTCTTAGTGAGATAAGAGACGAGCCTTTCATCAGATGGCCTGCCAAGCTAGGAGAGGCCCAAAAGGACTACAACGAGAGGTCACAGTGCACCTTCCATAAAGAAAAGGGGCACCGCACTGAAAATTGCACACCATTAAGACAGCACCTAGAAGAGTTGATGGCAGCAGGTCACTTGGACAAATACATTGAAGGAGGGACGCAACCAGCCCCCCAGGATCATAATAACCCCAATGGGATGCCGATCGACGCACCACCCCAAGGCACTATCAACGTGATACATGGAGTCTTCGAACCTGAGCGTGTATGCGAGCTCAGAGGATCGATCAAGAAAGCTGAGCACTTAAGAGAGGTATTAAGTGCCCAACCTGCCATTAAGAAGGGGAAGACAGAGGCTACAAACGTCATGTCTTTTTCGGATAAAGACTTGGCAAGGATATATTGCCCTCACAATGATGCCCTGGTCGTCACTCTCCGAGTCAAAGATTTTGACGTCAAGCGGATTCTGATTGACCAGGGTAGTTCCTGCGAAATCATGTACTACGAAACATTTAAACAATTGAAGTTGCAAGATAAAGACTTGGCTCCTGCCGTATCTCCCCTGATTGGATTCAACTCCATGCCAGAATGGCCCGTCGGCAAAATAATCCTCCCAGTCAGAGCAGGGAGTGTGACGAAACAAGTGAAGTTCTGGGTGTTAAAGGTCCCCTCCACTTACAACATCATCTTGGGTAGAACATGGCTGCACGCCATGCGATCGGTGGCGTCATCCTACCACCAAGTAATGCGGTTCCCCAACGAAACCGGAGTAATAGAAGAAGTCTATGGAGATCAGATCATGTCGAAGCAATGCTTTGTCACGGTGAATGGCAGCCGTGCCGCCAAAGGATACGTTCATTCAGTGGAAGAACCTGAGAGTAATGAACTGTTTGCAGATGTTGGCAAAGCAGCTAGCCAGAAAGTGGTGGAAGACTTGGTAGAGGTAAAAATAGATGAAAAGAACCCGGATAAGTTCTTTTTGCTCGGTTCGTCGTTGTCCAGCACCGAGAGATTAGAGGTCTTGAAATTTTTGACCTCTAACATCGAAGTGTTCGCCTGGACACCGTACGACATGTCAGGCATTGATCCCAACTTCATCTGTCACCAACTCAATGTCCACCTATCCGCCAGACCAATCATTCAGCGCACCCGCAGATCGGCACTCCACCACGCCGAGATAGTGGCGGAAGAAGTGGGAACCTGCTGGAAGCAGGAGCAATCAGAGAGGTGCATTACCCCAGATGGATCTCCAACACAGTGGTGGTGCCAAAGAATAATGGCAAGTGGCGTGTCTGCGTCGACCACAAAACGGTTAACAAAGCATGCCCAAAAGACAGCTTTCCTCTACCACGGATAGACCAACTAGTGGACCTAACGGCGGGTCACAACCGACTTAGCTTTCTGGATACATATAGAGGCTACCATCAGATCGCCATGCACGAACCAGACCAGGAGGTCACATCCTTCACCACTCCAAGAGGACTATACTGCTACAAGGTCATGCCCTTTGGCCTGAAAAACGCAGCGGCGACATTCCAGAGAATGATCACCAAGATGTTTGAGCCATTGTTAGGCAGAACAATGGAGGCTTACATCGACGACATGGTGGTCAAGAGCAAAAACGAGAATAACCATCTAAGAGACCTAGATGAGATGTTCCAGATTCTGAAGAGACACAAGTTGCGCCTTAATGCATCCAAGTGTGCATTCGGTGTAGGGTCTGGAAAATTCCTAGGCTTCCTGATGACCAACCGGGGTATAGAGGCAGACCCCTCCCAAATCAAAGCGATTCAGGAGTTGGAGAGGCCTAACTCAGTGAAAGAAGTACAGCATCTCACCGGCATGGCAGCTGCACTCAACCGGTTCATCAGCCGGTCGTCAGACAGACTGCGGCCATTTTTTCAATCATTGAAAGCTACGTTCGAGTGGGACGAAGAATGCGACCGAACTCTGAAGAGCTTGAAAGAATACATGTCTTCTCCACCACTGCTTGTTACCCCAGTACCAGGAGAAGAACTTTTTTTGTACCTGGCAGTCTCTCAGCATGCAATTAGCGCAGTGTTGGTCCGCGCAGAAGGAATCCAACATCTGCTTATCTTCTATGTCAGCAAGACATTGCTGGGAGCCGAAACAAGGTACTTACCACTGGAAAAACTAGCATTAGCCTTAATGATGGCCTCCAGGAAATTGGCACACTATTTTCATGCCCACACCATAGTCGTCCTCACAGCTTTTCCACTAAAAGCTTTGTTTGAGAGGGCGAACTTTTCTGGGCGAATCTTGAAGTGGGCAGTAGAGTTGGGACAATTCGACGTCAAGTTCCAACCCAGAACCGCAATAAAGGCCCAATTTTTGGCAGACTTCGTCGCAGAATTTACTCCTGGGAGTCATCATATCTGCCCAGTTGACCTGACTGACACAACCAAACTAGGGATGGAAGTTGACGCCGGAATAGCGCAACCCCTGGCAGAAGGTACTCAGCCAGACTCCAAGGCAAACCAGAGTAAAAAGAACAACGAAAAAGCAAACCATGCTATACCAAGCCTAGTTTCAGCAACAAATAAAGACTTGGTTCACACAGATAGCGAGGGGCAGGCAGCAAGCATGGACCTTGGAGAAGACACCAGCAACATTCCTGACCCCACGACATCTTCTGATCCCTCCACTTGCTGGAAATTGTTTGTTGGAGAGATGTGGAAGCTCTTTGTGGATGGAGCATCTAACCGGCATGGTGCAGGACTTGGCATAGTCCTCATCTCTCCAAACGGCCTTGTGGTGGAGCAAGCTATCAACCTTGGCTTCCCAGCATCAAACAACGAAGCGGAATATGAAGCGCTTCTTGCAGGTCTCAAGTCAGCATTATACATGAAGGCCACCGAGCTAATGGTCTACAGTGACTCTCAATTGGGGGTAAACCAGATTTCAGGCGACTACGAAGCGAAGAATGACAGGATGGCTAAGTATCAAGACTTGGTCAGAAAAGAGATCAAGAAATTTGAAGTAGTGAGGATAGAACAGATTGGCAGGGAGGAAAACAGCAGAGCGGACGAACTCGCAGGCTTCGCCTCAATAGCAGATACCTCCATCCCTCATCCACTATTGATCGACTACCTGCCTAGACCAAGCATTGAAGACCCAGAAGCAGAAGAGGTATGTTGCGCCGAACTAGGCCCCTCTTGGATGGATCCCATCATACTATTCTTAAAAGATGGCGTCTTGCCGGAAGAAAAGAAAGAAGCCAACAAAATTAGAGCAAAGTCCCAACGATTTTGGCTCTCTCCATCTATGGCATTATACAAAAAGTCATTCTCAGGACCCTATCTAAAGTGTGTCCACCCCAGCAAAGTGGAAGCATTCTTATACGAGATACACGAGGGGGTGTGTGGAAGCCATCAAGGAGGGAGATCGCTAGCTTACAGGGCCATCTCGCAAGGGTACTGGTGGTCATACATGCAGGCAGACTCAGAGAAATATGTGAAGAAGTGTGAGAAGTGCCAGAAGTTCGCACACCAAATACATCAGCCAGCTAGAGAACTCCTACCATTGACTAGCCCATGGCCTTTCACAATGTGGGGTTTGGACATAGTAGGACCACTTCCAACAGCACCAGGCAACAGGAAGTTCTTTCTTGCAGCAACAGACTACTTCACAAAGTGGGTGGAAGTAGAAGCACTGGCATCAATCAAGGAAAAAGATGTGAAGAAGTTCGTCTGGCAGAACATCATCACTCGATTTGGCATACCAAAAGTCCTAATCTCAGACAACGGCACTCAGTTCGACGGCAGAATCTTCAGAGGCTTTTATGAAGAGTACAAGATAGAGTTCTACAACTCTACACCGGCGTATCTCCAAGCAAATGGACAGGCAGAAGCTTCAAACAAGGTAGTCTTGGATGGGTTGAAGAAAAGATTGGAGAAAGCCAAAGGCAAATAGGCGGAGGAGCTTCCTCATGTTTTATGGGCTTACCGCACCACACCTCGACGGTCAACAAGAGAAACACCATTCTCCTTAGCCTACGGTATGGAAGCAGTAATCCCATTAGAAGTTGGCCTCCCCACAATTAGAAGTGAGAATTTTGATCCAGACTTGAATGGCGAAGCAATAGCATTGGAGCTCGACCTCGCAGAAGAAAGAAGAGAAAAAGCACTGGTTCACATTGCCTCATACCAACAAGAGTTGTCTAGGAAATACAACAAAATAGTGCATCCAAGGCAATTCAGGATCGGCGATTGGGTACTGCGCAAAGTGATGGGAAACACATTGGTACCAGGAGATAGCAAATTAGGACCCAACTGGGAAGGACCTTACAAAGTGGTTGGATTTGCAGGCAAAGGGGCATACCACTTGGTAGACAAGGATGGCAAAGCAATTCCCAGGCCATGGAATACTGCCAATCTCAAGTTAAATTATTTTTAGCTTTTTTTTTTTTCCTTTCAAATTGGTGTAATTTTTTCTTTCTCTTTTCATCAATAAAACAAAGACAGTTTTTTTTAGCCTGGTAGTTCTTCATTAAAAATAGTTGTAGCAAGTTAGAACCATTGTAAATATTTTATTCTAAGTTGGCAGGAAAAACCAACTTAGAGGTTGGCTGGATTAAACCAACACCCTTCCTAAGCCCAGGATAAGAATCCAGGCTGCAGGACGTTTGGTCGAAATAACCAAACACTTTATTTTAAGTTGGCAGGAAAAACCAACTTAGAGGTTGGCTGGATTAAACCAACACCCCTCCTAAGCTTAGGATAAGAATCCAGGCTGCCGGACGTTTGGACGAAATACCAAACACCTTATTCTACGTTGGCTGGAAAAACCAACTTAGAGGTTGGCTGGATTAAATTAACTCTTTGTACTCTTCAGCCGAAGTAAGTTTATGGCTGAAGAGTGGTTGGCTGGATTAAACCAACTCTTTGTACTCTGCAGCCGAAGTAAGTTTATGGCTGAATAGTGGTTGGCTGGATTAAACCAACACTTGTTACTCTTCAGCCGAAGTAAGTTTATGGCTGAAGAGTGGTTGGCTGGATTAAACCAACACTTGTTACTCTTTAGCCGAAGTAAGTTTATGGCTGAAGAGTGGTTGGCTGGATTAAACCAACTCTTTGTACTCTTCAGCCGAAGTAAGTTCATGGTTGAAGAGTGGTTGGCTGGATTAAACCAACTCTTGTTACTCTTCAGCCGAAGTACGATTATCGGTTGAAGAGTGGTCGGCTGGATTAAACCAACTCTCTGTACTCATCAGCCGAAGTAATTATATCGGCTGAAGAGTGGTTGGCTAGTATGCGTAGATTGACCAACTAAAGACCGAAATAACACATGGAACAAAGGAAGCAAACATGCAAAGTCAGTAGGTGCAAGTAGAGCTTCAAACCGCAATAAGTGTTGGCAAAAAAACAAGATTTTCATTTCATCAAGGGGCAAATACAAATGGAGGGACCAAAGCCCGATTACAAGTCCAAAAGAAAAGAAAAATGAAAATTACAGAATCAATGGAAAAGAGTTTCAAGTTCGTCGTCAATGTCAACATGAACACCGGTTTCAGAGGTCAGAGCAGTCTCGGTTGGGAGCTCGGTCTCTATTGGAAGCACGGTCCCGGTCGCAAAATCTTCAACTATTGGCTCCAACCGAGCTGACTCATCATTGACTTGGTCAGTGACAACCGGAGTGTCAGTTGGCTCACCCTCTTCATCATCGTCATCAGACGCCTCAAGGAATTGCTTCTGAAGATCGGCTGCATACTTCGCCAGTGAGGCCGGAATGAAGTACTGGGGAGCGTTGTAGACCTCGGTTTCGGGACCATAACCGAGCTGCTCCACAGCACTCCTCCAGCCGCACTTGAAGAACAAGTCCTTCGCAGCTTCACACTGTTGAATGTATGCAGCCTCGCCTTCCTTGAAGCCCTTCACTTCGGCGTCTTCAGATTTCTTCTTCAGCTCCTGTATTTCGGCGGCCTTCGAGCTTTCAAGATTTGCCAGCTCCCACAGGTGCTTATCCCTCATTTCGGTCAAAGCCCTCTGCTTGTCAGCGTTAGCCGAGGTAACAAGTCCGGTTAGACGAGTAACCTCGGCCTCAAGCTCGGCCGTCTTAGCTTGGGATTGTTTCAGCTCGGTGGTCTTGGCTTCGGCTTCAGCCATGGCCTTCCTTGTAGACCTCCTGAGCTCCAACACTCGCTTGTGGGCAATGTTGTTCTTCTGAATGGCTTGCAAAAGAATAGTAACTTTCTTATTAAACCGAACTGAAAGATGGAAAATATTGGAAGGATGAAAAAACAAAGGAAGAACTACCTACCAGGATCAGGGATTTTGTTGAAGATCGGATGGCCTTCAACTCGGTGTTCAGTTGGTTGTGGTGCTCCATGTCTTTGGGAAGGCACACACTTTTGGCAAGGTTGAAGGCCAATGTGTGATCCTTCTCAGCAACCACTGAGTCAGTCTCTTGTATATCTCGGTTTTGAAAAGTGAGCTTCGGTGCCCACTTGGAGGTAGCTCGGTCTGAGGGCTCCGGTTGTGGACTTGGAGGGTGGCTCGGTGGAAGGATGGTGTCATCCTCGTCAACCAGACGTTGTTCGGTCTGGTTAGTCCGGGTGCGTTTAGCTAGGCGTGAGGAAGAAGGCTGTTGAAAAGGAAGGGCAACAACGGTCTCCTGGGCTTGGCTTGATTCTGGTACTTCGGGCCTGTTTGTTTCGGTTAAAAGCGCCCTTACTCTGCTCTTTTTTGCCATCTCTTGTTCGGCAGTCAGTGGGACAAGGTTGATTTGGGGCAAGGTTGGGTCCGGTGCTGGCGCGTCTTCAAGAAAGAAGTCGGTCACTCTGGCTTTGCGTTGGCCACTATATCGGTACGTCGGTTCGAAGTTCAAGATCTTTGCCCAACTTCGTTCTGGATACCGTAGTGCGGCGCGGAGAGTGCCTAAATTAGGGTAACTGTAAAGTGAATGAAGATGGGCAGAATCTGCAAAAGAAGACATCTGTTAGTTCGGCTGAAGTGTAAAAAACCGAAGTAAACTAGATCACGCATAAGGACCGAGGTAATTATACCGGGTTCGCCTTTCTTCCAGTTTATACATCGGCTTGGGATCTGGGCTTGGTGGTCTTCAAAATTGCCCGATACGCAGAAAAAATCATCGTCATTTAAGTCTTTGTCCGGTGTGTTCTTTATTATTTTTTCACGTCGGCGTCGTATTCTTAAATAGTAAACCCAGCCGCCTTCCTTTGACCCAATGGAGTATTGGTGAAAGATTTCGGCCAGGCCGAGGTTAAGACCGGCTTGGCAGTTTAGTTCGGCTATTCCCATTATTATGCGGTATGAATTGGTGGATAGTTGGGTTGGGCACAGTCTAGTTTGCCTAAGAAACTCGAAAATTAAGGGTTGGACTGGAAATCGTAGTCCGGTTTCAATTATGGACAAGAGGGTGAAGGGGACAAAGCCTTCATGCCCCCAGGGTGTGACATCTTTTTGGGCTAGGGTAAGGTGTACGTCGTCAAGTATGCCATAATCCCTTCGGAATACGGCTAGGCCACCTGGAGTCTCTACTAAGAATCTATACTTCCCCATTTATTTTATAAGTTATAAATAAATTAGTTCGGTCGGAAAAGTGTGCTCAGTAGTTCGGTTGAGCGCGCAGAGGAGTGCCCGGGTAACCTAAGTCTGCAAGGTGAAAAACAGAGGTGTTAAGCACAGATCATTGGACTGTGCTACAAAATCAAAGCAAAAGAAAATTGAAGTCCTACTTCGGCTACATGGCACTACGGGTTCTATCTCGGTTTCAAACTAGACACTCGGTACCTCGGTTGAGCCTCTAGGAGCAGCTTTATTAGTTCGGTTTAAAACTAATAAAGCTGGCTTAGCCCCGAAAACCTAGCTCGGTCGATGGCTAAGGTTTCCGTTATACTACTTTCAGACCTAGTTCGGTGCATTTTATCTCGGCTAAGGTCAATCAGAAGATGGTGACTTACTAAAACTACTGATATATTTACAAGTTTTAGTTCGGTTATGGTTTAGATAGATCTACACTTAGCACAAACAGTATCCTAGTTCGGTTGGGGCGTGTTTATGGATCAAACGGTGTTCTACAGATTATTTCATGAAGTTCATGGGGCTCACGTGAAGTTTTTTCCAGAAACACAGAAAACCAGTGAAGAATGGAAGCAAAAAGGCACTTTTCAAAAGCAAAAACAAGAAAATAGAATAGAGTTATGATGCTTACCAGAGGAAGGAGAAAGCTGGGGATGAGAACAGCAGCAAGAAAGAAGAAACACGAGCGCAGTAAGTTCAGGAGCTTAGGAACGATAGAGAGAAGGAGAAGTGAATAGTGTAGGGTTTGATCCAAAATGAAGGGTCTTTTGTTTTGGTAAAGTGGAAAGAGCGGGAACTGTTCAAAATTTAAGGCGTACGAGGGCAGCGTGACATCTGCGAAGGGCCAATCAGAGCCTGCCACGTGTCATTGGAATGCTAAACGATTCAGTTGCTGTGATTGAAGAGACGTTTTGACCGGACGAAGCGGGGCCCAGTGTGGACTTAGCTCGGCTGGATGGGCTGAAAGGTTTTAGCTCGACTGGAAAAGCTAAAGGTGTTTAGCTCGGTTGGAAAGCCTAAAAGAGCCTTAGCTCGGCTGTAAAAGCTAAAATAGTTCTAGCTCGGCTAATAGACAGGTAATCCCTATCATGCTACGCAGATGGAATTAAGGGGCAATTGAGAGGGTAATTTATATGAGAATTGGGCCGAGCTAGGTAATGGGCCATAATGGGCCGCAGTACAAAGGGCTGAGTAAAATGGTCCTAAAGTTACTCCGGTTTGGAAAAGGCTTGAAGTTACTTCGGTCCGAGAGAGTGCAGCAGTTAGCTCGGTTGCCATATCGCCGAGCTCCGAGTTATTCCGGTTGAGGCATTTGTGCGGCTATCTCGGTCTCGGCGTCCGAAGTCAAGGTCAGAACAATGAAAGGTGAAGCCGAGCTGAAATTTAGGTCGATCGTACAGCCAATCTGGCAAGATGATGTTATTTCAGTTGTATGGTCATCTTGCCGAAGTAAAACTATCTCACTTGGTTTAAATAGTGAGGGGGGTGTTGAAGGATAAGCATTATCTTTTAACAGTATGAATCCTAGGAGGACTCTGCATGGAGAAGTAAAAGTCCTACTAGGATTGTGCCACACGGAATCTATAAAAGCTCACAGACATCACCTATGGAGAGGTAACACAACTTTAATTCCCGAATACAGAGCTTTTTGTCTATTTGTCTATTAAACTGACTTAGGCATCGGAGAGGTTTCCGGCACACACCCGCCGGCTAGCTCATGTTTGTATTTTCAGGGAGTAAAGCGACGACGTACGGAAGAGTGCAATCTTAATCAACAGGATTATACGAGAAGGTTTATTTCTTTCCCGTACAAAAATAATGCTACATCTTATTAATTTTGGACTCCCAAAATCAATTCCTAATGACTCAACAATCACTAATTGAATAATTTATATGTTTTAATGGAGTTTCCAAGTGATGTGACTTATGACACATCACTTATAGCTGGTTTGAGGGTCCAAAATACATTTTCCTAAGTCGATTTAGAAAACAACCATTTAAGACTCAATCCTCTATCACATATTGGTGAATTTAGAGGTCATGATTTAGAGATAGCATTTCTCGAGTTAGAGAATATATATATATAAATAAAATAGAGATGATAACAAATTTTTAGAAATACTAAAATAGTTAACAAATTAATATAAAACATACGAAATAGAATAACATGTAAAGTAAGAGGAAGAAGAAAAGATTTGGCATGTGAAAATGTATAGATATGAAGTGCAACGACGGAGGCCATACAATCTAGAAAATATGGCAAAATAATATAGACTAGATTTTTAAGAAAAGAAAATCTAAGAGATAAAATGTAATGCGTATTATATATCTCCGCGTAGTAAAAGTACACTTTTTTTTACATACATATATTTATTTGAGTCACATCAATCAACATCTTCTCTTTACTTTTCTACCCACTTTCTCTATTTTTTTATATAATTTTTTTTATTATAAAAAGTCAAAAAGTACACTTATTTATAATATTCCAAATCACCCCTAAAATCATATTTGATGATTGGTTAAAATATCGAAAAATCAAAAAATCAATACAAAAAGTCAACTTATTTTTTCTACTACTTTGCATATCTTTTCATAAAAAAAATAAATGTCATTAAAAAAAGCTAATTCCCACATGAACCCTAAGTAACCTATATATATAGCCTTAACAAAATGATCATTAATTTCCCACAATAAAACTATAACTAATGTGAATTAATATCAAAAAAATGAGAAAACAATTATGTATTTATCATTGAATTTGTTGTAATGGGTGTAATTAGACCTATATCTATCATGAATTTAAGAAAGAATGAGTTGATATTTTGACCCACAAAATGAGTTGGTTTTGTCTTGGCCTCCATACTATTAATTTATTTATTAAAAGATGTAAATCCAATTTGTTTCAATGCATATGATGGTTAACATTAATCATATAGAGTAATAAATATGAAAATCTCAAAAAATAAAAATATTATATATTAATTATTTATAAGGTCTAATACAACTTGATTGAAGTTGCAAATATGTTAAAGCTGTCTTTTGGTAATAATCATATAATTGTATGTGAGTGGTGGTGTCAAATGATACCACTAAAATTTTAAAAAATAAAAAATAAAATTAACTATATAGAATTATGACATTTTATCGTGAGTCTTTATAAAATGAACCTTTTGGAATTATGCCATTAAATCCACAAAAGAAAAATCACAAAATCAAAATTTTGTTTTTTTTATTTTTATTTTTAGTGAACTATTTTGGATTTTTTTTTTTTTCAAATTTCGTTTTTTATTTCTTAGATCCTACACTAGGAAGACCGAAAAAGTAATAAAACAAAAAAACAAAAAAATTGATACAAATTTGAAAAAAAAAATTAAAAAGGAATTTTTTTTTTTTTTTGAATTTTTTAGTTGAATCCCAAACCACACTTTTATGCAAAATTGACTTGAAAGTGTAATTTAGGGTTAAAAGAAGAAGTTCATTGTGTCTCTAAAGTCACTTTAATTTGGTTAGTACTTTGACTCTATAGTCATTTTCATGACTTATTGGAGGCCAGGGCTCTCCTAATTGTAATCATATAAGCTCAATTCAAAGCTTTTGGACCACCCTTTGAATGATGTATATACAACTATGGTGATCCAAATTACAATTAAAATATCACTTTCTCCGAGTAAGAAGTAATTATATTGTTCTCAAAATAGACAAAATGACTGATTAATATCCATTGAGTTTTCTGTTTCATGAAAAGGATGGATATCAAATACATCACCTACCTTTTCGCCAAGGGCCAAGGTTATGATATTTCTTAATTTGAAAAATATATTTTTTTATTTTAAAAATATATAAAATCTGTCCAATCTAGACCTAGCCCACCAACATTCTATAACATTCTAAAAGTCATCTTAAAGTAAGCACAAGACACTAGGCACAGTGAGGCACAAGATCTATTGAGACCTAGGCACAAGACGAGGCAAAGACTTTATTGGAGTGAGACACACTTTTTATGTAAAAAAGCATATAATTTAATATAAGTATATGATTTAGGGTCTAACATAAGTAAAATGAAATATTAAACATTTAAAAATATTAATATCAACAAATATTGCTATTTTAACATAGACAAATGAATATTATTTTAAAGCTTAACATAAAACATGAATAAGAAGAGGAAGAAGAAGAACAAGAAGAGGGGAAAAAAAAGGGATTAGTCTAAAGAAGGATGAGAACAAGAAGTATACCAAAGAATAAGCATAAGAATAAGAAGAAGAAGAAGTTCACAGCCATGTGAAAAAGGCAATATCAATGTAGAGAAGAGAAGTAGAGAAGACAACAATGTAGAGAAGAAGAAGAGAAGTGAATGAGAGAGAAACGTAAGAAAACAATAAGAAGAAGGCATCAACATGAAGAAGAATTTTTGGAGTTGTTAGACTAGATAACGAAGGTAGGCAAGTGGTAAAGAGTTCTTCGGAGACTAGGAATTAGGGCTACATTTTTGTAACGCCCCAAGGAAAATAACACAAATAGATTCATCATCTTCCAACAACATGATCTTGTTTCCAAAGTAATAGCTTCCATTGCATAATACATAAGGAATATAAAGTCTCATCATTGACATCATCATCAAATCTCTAATGTTTGTATTTATTATACTAGAGATTTACAAAAGGTTTACCACATGCAATTATATATTCAACATTCCTAGAATATGAATCTATAGCATGTAGCTCAACACAACAATTACAATTCAATGCCCAACACGATAGTTACACAAAAATGGTTTTCAAACCCATACATGTAAAGCCCCTTGGCTTGTCAAAAATAATTACAAAAGAAAAGAGCCTTGTGCCCTCAAAATACATTCCACGCCTTTAACTCGGCGAAATCACATCTTTTTCTGCACAAAATCCCATAGAGTAAGCACAAAGCCTAGTAGGAAGATCTTAACAAAGTATATACATTTTATACAATCTTCTGAGATGAATGCATATATTATGTCATGCTCAAACATATATCTCTATCTTTTTTTTTGAAAATCTTGTGCCCAATGCAATTTGAAAACACAACAATTCAGCAACTTCAATGTAATTCAAGGGGTGGTAAATACGACTCAGGTAATCTATAGATTGGTGTCTGCAAGTTGGTATATCAAGTACTACCAATCACCACTTTAACGGTTGCTAACCGGAAGGCACGTGGTACTTCCTCCGCGTGTGTTTTCAGTCTTTCACTATGGATACACAGGCCAACTTAACCAATATCAACTACACCCCCTATTCGGACTTACCAACGTATTTATCCCAAAACAAATCAAAATGATCTTGTTTCACAAAACAATTCCCTTCTCAAAGCAATAGTTTTCCAATGCAAGGTTTAAAATCATTTGTAACAATGATTAAATGGAATGGCAATCCAAAATGTATCAATGCATTAAAATAGTTTCATTTTCAATTCCACCCCACAATCCTCTATTGTAATCAAATTTCGACATCTCTTATCAATGTAACATCATAATACATCTTCCAAGAGATAATATAACAGTATCATCATACATGCATTCTCCACATATAAATCATCATTTTCTAAACTTGGTTTTTCCAAGACAACCAACAATAAGCTATTCATAAAGCTTCAAAATCAACAATTTTTATTCCTCCATGAAGTCCCTTATTTGATACATCTATAGAAATTTTTTCATCATTTATTCACATAACAATTTATCAAGCAGGAATTTCACAATATCTCAACATTTTCTCAAAATCCTCAAATTCTAGGGTTTCCACAAAAACTAGGTTTTTGTTCCATTTTTGAAAAGATTTTTCCAAAACAATACCCACACTTTAGAACCTAGTTCATACTCTCAAAAGCTTTGGAAAAAAAAAGAGAAATCCACTTTTAATATCATCTAGAGTTCATCAACCCAAAACCATGGTCCAAACATGTAAGAAATACTCCAAACAAGTATAGACTTGCAAAATATATATATATATATATATAACTTTAAGAATGTCCCTACCTCAAGCTTGGGAGAGGAAGGAAATGAAAATTCCAAAACTCAACGTTGATGAAAACTCGATTCAATCTATTCAAACATAGCCCTTATCGCCCTCTTCGATTTGGTATAAAAAAACCCTATCAAATTCTTGAAGATTTTTGCTAAATCTTAGAGAGAAGTTTGGATTTGGGTGGGTTTGTAGAGAGAAAAAGGAGAAAAGATGAGTATATATATATAGAGAGAGAGAAGTGAAAAAGTGTACCCAACAAATTTTTAGCATCAGTTTTGAGGAAGAGTACAAAATTTGAGACAGACGGGCCCAAATCCACATGAGTGGATTCTGATGCTCCACGGGTGATTTGCTCTAGAGAAAAACCCAGATTTTTTCACAAAATCTACTTGAACGGAATCCAAAATCTGCACTAGCCGTTTTTGCCTAGAAAAACCAAAAAACGCCTGTTTCATTCCTCTTAAGCGGTTGCCAAATTCGCATGAGTGATTTTGCCTAGAAAACCTAGAAATTGTTTTCGCACTCTGAAACAAGTTCCAACATCCAAAACTCAAAATTTTTAATCCGAAAAAGTTAAGAGAGGTTAAGTAAGAGAAAAAAAAAATCTCAACAACCCAATATGAAAATCAAAATGCTGAAAGTAAAACAAACTATCTTACTACGCAAAATCGATCAAGTCCAAGACTTGGGACATCACAATTTTCTTCTATCATTGATTTGGGACCAAATGCTGAATATATTGGCATGTAAACTTAAGAGTAGAGATCATCCGTAGTTGCACCATATTAAATCCATAGTTAGATTTCAAACAAAACCAATCAAAGCAACAATAAAAAATAAAAAAAATAAAAAAAAGCCCTCAAGGCATAGGCCCTAGGCTTTACTATGCCTTGGTCCAGTTGAATGCCTTAATTGCGACTTATCGAAGTCGCTTGGCTTGGACCTGGATAGGACTTGGGTCTAGGCATATGCCTAGGCGTGCCTTTAATAACACTGTGTAAGCATATGAGATCACAAAGCAAGTTTAAGGTTTTTTTCTTCTTTTTTTTGAGACATCCCACCCAAAATCAATTAGTTTTATGCGCAAAGGCTTCTAGAGAATATTAATAAGTTTAGATGACTTAAACAATATGAGATGAATTGCTAACACTCACACACCACATGTGAAAGTGGTAGAGAAATGAAAAATGAGATAAATAGATTCGTGACAAGAACTTAATTATCATAAGAAGTTAAGGATTGATTGAATGCCTAAGTATATATTTTTATCTTAGATTTATCTGAGGAGAGTAAATTAAAGGGGCATGAATTTTCTTAAACATATCACATTGTTTGATTTTCAGTCTTCAAAAACAGTTTTATGAGTTTTCAATTTGTATTTTTATATTTTTAATGATTTTTAAATATTTTAATCGATTTTTTTTTATTTTATTTTTAGATTCGCTTAATCTTAATATACTTAAAAAGTTTTAAAAAAAAAATTCAATTTTTTTTAAAAAAAAAATTCCTTGAATACAACAAAATACAAAAATATAGTGAATTTTTGTTTTTTTTTTGTATTTTTTTATGTTTGGTGAATTTTTTAATTTTTTTTAAATATTACAATTTTTAAGCATATTTAGATTAATTATATCTAAAAAAAATTGTAAAATATTAAAAAAATTTACTAAAAATAAAAAAGTACAAAAAAAAAAAAAAACTCAATTTTTTGAAAAGTGGACTCAATTTTCTGGAGCCAAACATGATGATTGATTTTTGATGTGCAAAAAAGGAAAATTATAGAAAATTTCACAAATATCTACTGATATTCATCTCGTTTTCCTAACACAATCAAACAATAAAATGTATATATATATATTTTACTTTATTTTGTTTACTATTCTTTTCTTCTATTTTTTTTTTCTTTTTTTCTTTTTCTTCTCTTCACAAATTTAAAACCTAAATATAATGGAAGAGGTTACAGTACATGTCCTCCAAAAAATTATATATATATATATATAATTTTTTAACTAGATCCATTTGGATTGAGTGATATAGAGAGAAAAGAAAAGAAATGGATTTCTCTTAGTTGTTTAAACTACTAAAGACGAGAGAAATGAAGAGAAAATGATTTTTTAATAATAATCACTAGAGAGATTGGGAGAGAAAAAAAATGAGCTGATTACTAATTTTATGTAATACTAAAATTGTCCATCTAAGTATTAAAGACATAAAAGTATGGTTATTTTGGTAATATAATCTGTGAGAGTTTCTTTTTTTATTTATTTATTTTTTCTCTCTTATATAATCTATCTAAATAAGATTTGAGAGAAATCACAATATATATTTTCTTTTCTTTTCTCTCCAACTTAACTAAATAAGAAGGGGAGAAATCTTAATCTTTTCTTTATGTGAAAAAATAAAAGAAAAGATTAGGATTTCTCCTATTCATGCGATTGATTATTTTTTTCAATTTTGGAGTTAGGCTTGAGTTGTTTTTTTATTCCCATTAATTATAAGCTATTTCTTCTAGGTTGCTGGACTATAATTGTTTAGATTAATATATAATTCTTCTCGTATTTATAATTAATTTTCTATCAATTTAAATAAAATAAAAAACCTAAAATAGGCTCAACCCCAAACAGGGTCAACTTTCTAAACAGTGGACAATAATTTAAGGTTAGAGTGACATCTTGATCCACTTCTCATAGTACAGTGTAATGTATCTTGTCCCAATATTATATGAATAAAGATAAGTAAAAATAGAATGTTGACTTAAATTAAATGTTAATGTATTGAGAAGAAATTTAAACTTCACATTCATTTGGAGGGGAAAATAATTGTTTTTGCGACTGAAAAATGTTGTCTCTAATATTTTTTTGTCATTGTAAAAGAGTATTAGCGACAACACAACAGTAAGTGAGGGTGACTAATACTGGAGTTGCTAAATGTATCTGCAACTGCAATAGACTCATTGCCACTATTTGCATTTTATTCACATGTTTCCAACCCCAAAAAATCAAAATCAACAAATTTCACTTCTTTTGTTTTATTTTTTCCTTTTATCTTTTTTTCATCCAAAAAGTAAACATGACATAACAATCTATTTTAATTTATTATGTGAGCTTCATAATAGTTGTCAATACATCAAGACATTTATGCATAAATCAATTTTTTTTATTGTAAAAAAAAAATTATAAAAATTATGTCAAATTGAATATTCAATTATAAATCATTGTGGATTTGAGATAGTCCCCTAACATATAAAAATATGTTTAGCAGTATTGGATCTTAGCCATGAATTAGATTTGAGTCTAGATCTGAAAGTTTACTCGGTGGTAGACGGATGATGGAGATAGAAAGAACTGTAGTGGCTAGTATGGTGATGAATAAGAAATAAATGGCTAGAGAAGAAAAATAAGGAAGAAAAAGCTATAAGTGCCACCATCTCCTCCTCGGATAAGTGGTTTCAAAGAAAAAGCAGAGAAATAGAGAGCATCTAGGACTTCTTATTCAGAGACAATATGTGTGAGTGTGTGTATTTCTTTACAAAATTGAAACATGAGTTGTATTTATATTATAAAAAGAAAAAGAAATATCATTTATGTGTGCCCCTAGGCCCTCTAAATTTACAAGAAATGAAAATTAGTAACTTTACTAACTTTCTATATATTAGAAAGAAGAAATAGAAAATGTTATATATAATTTTAGGTAGCATTTGGTAGAATTTTAGAATTATGATTTGAAAATAGAGTTGTGTTTTGAGTTTGTGAGTTTTGGAATTATAATTTGAGTGTGAAAAATTTGTTTGGCTATGAGTTTTGAATTGAGTTTGAAATGAATGATGTGACATAGAATATTTGATTCAAAAACTTAAAACTCATAACCAAACACACAACCTAAAATTCTATTCAAAACTCATAAAAAAATTTAAAAAAATTCTAAAAATATTTTTTATTTAAAATATAAAAATAATAGGTGCAAAAAAAAAAAAAAAAAAACGAAACACTGTTTCAGTCAACCGGCCAGACGTCCGAGGATATGACCGGGTAAACGTGTTTTAAAAAGTGAGTATGAAATTAATTTTTAAAAGCACTAACCAAACACTACACTGAAATCAAGGGATAGAACCAATTTTTTAGAGCATTACCAAACATACCCTTATTTTTTACCTTTATTTTCTCACGAATCCCATATGCATTTATGAATGTGAGCCCTATTATTTAGAGATGAGAAAAGAATGCAAAAATAAAATCATGTATAATATTACTTAAAAATAACTCATTTGACATTCCTATCACTTGCAAGTGTTTGACTTTCATTCATTCTTTTTTACTTTTTTCTTTTTTTTTAAGTATATTGGATGAGCAGAAGAGTTGAATTCGAAACCTGCTATGAAATACATGGGTTTGAATCCTCATATTGCTATAAATTCAGTATAATTGTCATTTTTTTATTAAAAAGAAAAAAGAAAAAAAGAGTGAATATATATAAAGGGTTTAGTAGACTAAAAACCTATGGCCCTATTTGTTGCAATTTATAAATTTTGTTTATACCTTAACTTATTTTGGATACAACCTTTTGTGATTGTGAATTTTGTAATTTTTATACTGAATTCCATCAGTATACCAATAAATAGATAAAAGCTCAGTACCATAAAATAAATAAAAAAGGGCACTCGGTTGAAAATCCAAAATTGATTTTTTTTTTTTTGGGGGGTCGAAAGATCCAGGCGCTGATTTTCTTTGTCCAAAAAGATAGACTTAGACAAAATGATCAAAATACCCTTTTATATATGTACATGCAAACACGGTTTGGTTACAACCTGATTCTGAATGACCAAACATCATTCTCTCTTGCCATTTCTGACTCCACCACCACTATCTCCAATAGCACCACCATTGTTCTGCCGTCACTCTGCCCCCTTCTCCCCATCTTCTCCGTCTCTCTTCTTATCTGCTCTCGCTCTCTTTTGCCGTCCTCCTTCGTATTTGCGATCTGGTCGAGGTGATGTTTTTTATTCAAATCTCTATCAAAAAGTCAAGACCTAGTTGAGGTGGTGTTTTCGATTCAAATCTCTGTCGTGCTCGACCAAATCTTCGATTGTCATAACCAAATCTAGGGCCGATCTATGGTTTAGGCTCTACTTTGCCCTAATCACAGCTCAAGCACAAGTCCAATATGAAATTCGAGCTCAACAATTCCATCTTGAACAAGAAGATCGTAGGAAAAGTGATCCACTTCCACCGCCTCTCATTTTCCCTGACTTTGTATCACCATACATCTGTCGTTGTGAATCTAGAATCTCCAGCCTTCGAGGAGGTTGTGCCACCAACAGACAAAGGAGATGCAAAAGTTATGCTTGATGATGTGCTTGAGATCATCCAAATCCAGATCTAGATCCAAGTCTGTCGATTCCATCGTCTCCGAACACCGAGTTATATTTCTTCTAAAAAATTAATTATTCTTTTTATTCTTCTTCCTCAATCACCTCAACTTCATCCATGATCTTTGTTCTTTGTGATGAAGGTCTGGGTTGTTGTAACATGCTCGGGGTACTCACGCATGTTAACAGTTCAGATCCTCAGTCTCTTTGATTTAGTCTCACGAGTGCAATGTGAAATATGGATAAAAGTCCAGATTTGGCAACTTTATTGAAAATCCATTTTATTGCAAAAAAAAAAAAAATTTTGCCATAAATGAGTTGTGTCATTAGATCTGAGAGTCGCCACCTAAAATTTTGGAAGAATTAAGAAACCAGTGACTCGTGCCAAGGCCACTATTCATCGTAACCAAGGATGTTTGGCTCGGAACCTTAGGTATAAATGGAAAAGGTCATCAATTGAGCACATTCGCTCACCCGATCAAAAGATCAGCCTCTACTAAGCCATGATATGAATGTTATTAATTTCACATATTCATAGTTTGATTTATTTAATAAATCCTAAAAAAATTACTATGTAAAGCAAACAAATATAGATTGTATCGTCCATTTTGAATAGTGCAATCATGAAAATCAATTTTATTCCAAATTAAATAACACAACCTTCACCCACTAGCATGCATAGAGTTATGTCAAATAAGCAATTAGCCACATGGTAGGATGATCGACATAGTAGAAAACACACACGAGTGGGATGCTAAAGTACAAAAACTTATATATTTACCAACGTTTCCACAAACATGTATAAAACAAAGTTAGTGAAATCTATGCATGATCCTATATACAAGATCCTAATGCAATTCACTCATGAAATGCAACTACAGATCTGGCTTCTTATATGTGACATGTGAATCATCTCAAGACATGAGGTAGTGCACAAAATCACACAATAATCGATTAAACTCACAGATGCAAATTTAGCTAGATCTTAAGGCATAAAGCATGGATATGATGACAAGCAAAATAACATACATATTTACAGAATATGGAAAGCGAGTAAAGAACAGGAAAAAAAGAAGCAGAGTGGGGAATTATTACATCGCTTTGAATATTATTAATCTAAATATAAGGGAGAGAGGAAAATAATTATAACAAAATTAAATCCTCACAATCCTCTCTAAAACTAAAATAAATAGACAAAAATAGAAGCTACAGGGGTCCTTGAAGACCGTCAAAAACTATTTTGCTCATCGTCGGAGGTTGCTCGGTTCTATCCAGGAGAAAATTGGCTGTCAGGCCAAAAGATGAGTTGGCTGGCCAAAAAGGTGGCCAGCCGACCAATTAATTGGGTCAAGCCGAAAGCTCTGTTTTGTTCAAACACTAGAAAAATAAACGAAAAACATGCAAGTGGCTCAAATAGCTACTTTTAGTTAGCTTACAGTAGGTTTATAACATGAAATTGAAGCAAAAAAAAAAAAAAAAAACAAGAAAGTAAAAGGAAATGAAAAGTGTATAAAATTTACCTCCAAGGAAGGATTTGATTTTTAAACTTCCTTTTGATCACCCTCAAGTTTAAGAAGTGTGTTCTCAATTCTCAGGTTGAAAATTCGAAATTCAAGTTGGAATGCTGTTTTAGGCTATTTAACAGTGTGGGGAGGGGTTGGAGAGTTGTTCCAACTCTTTATTTTTCTCTCAATTTCAATAACACTCACTCTCTTTTGGTCTAGGCTACTTGAATATGGCTTTATGAGCTTGGTTTTGGTGTATAGAAAGGTGGTATATCAGTGTATGTTTGAAGAAATGAAAGTTTTGGTTCAAAGCTTCAAGTTCTCTCTTTCTCTCTCTATCTCTTAATTCAATTCTCTTCCTCGCTTGATATATACATCCTCCTTCTCTATATTAGCAATCATGGCAGGCTCAATCAAGGAAAATAATGGGAGACAAGGTGGGTGACAAGGGACTATGGGTGACATCTTTTAGGAAGAAGACAAACACCCTTTTGACAATGAAGGCCAAAGGGTGATCATGGAGGGGGTAGGTGTGTACCTCGTGCATAAATCTAACAAGAAAGATTTGAAATGGGCATGACCCACATGCTTTCATCAAGAATTTTGTCAAAACTCTTGGGCAAATTAGCTAGCTGGCCGACCAAAATCTTGGCTTGGCTAGCCAAAACCTTGGCTAGTCGGCCAACTTATTGGCCAAGGCTTGTCTAATTTGCATACAACAAGATTTTTTGACAAGATTCTCGTCCTTTCCTCATATTTCCACACTGTTCTTTGCTCAATTTCCTAAGAAAATGTTTCATTTTGAAGTTTTAAAGTGAGTCTCGGAACACTACGAAAATATTCGAAACAAAGCGCGGAAAAAAAGTTTCGAAACAGAGTTTTGAACGAGATTTGAACACTTAGCCAAAAGAGGCTTAGGGTTGGAAATGAAGTACAAATTCCATCTTTCTTATTAAGAATTATGCGAGAAACGCATTTTGGTTTTCATCATCGAGTAATCAAAAGAAAGCAGTCAAGTCTTACAGCCGACCAAAATAGGGTGTTTACAGTTGTGCATGATCTTTGTTCATTGATGCGACTCACATGTTTTACTTGAGAGACTCTGTGTATGTGTGTTTTTTATTTCAACAGATAAAAGTCCAAATTTGAATTTGTTTGTATTTTGTTTCATATTGCTACTGATATATATATACTAGTGTATGCCCATGCTTGAAGGCACGGTGTAAATAATGTTAGGATTAGAATATAATTGTAATCCCAACACTATTCAAATTTATTTTTTAATTTGATAAAATTAAAAATTTATTATAAAATTTTGGAGTTCTCAAAAAACTCCTCAAGAAAACTCACTTTTGCTTATATAATATTTAGCTAGATAGATAGATGTACCTAGCATACATACAATTTTCACGGGCATACATACAATACTGTTTTTGCTTATATAATTATATGAAAATTGTATGTATGCCCATAATGTCCTAGTGTAGTATGAGTATACATGCATTGTATGGAAATATGTGTAAAATATATTGAATAAAAAGGAGAAAATAAAAACAAATAAAAAAATAGAGAGAAATAAAAATAAGAGAAAATAAAAAAAATAAAGAGAAAAGAAAAAGGAAAGTGGGATCATGGGATCATAGAAGAATGGGTGAGAAAAGAAAAAAGGAAGAGAGAGAAGCAGGAAAATAGAAAATGTACATGTAGGATATTTTTTAGAAAATATATCTTAACCGTTGTTTTATAATTTGAATAGATTTGAGTCGTCCAAATGTCCTAGTAGGACAAATGTGTGTAGGACAAATTCAAAAACCATCATGCTTTATTATATAGATATATATGTAAATACATATATAAAGAAGGATATGGATAGATATATGAGAAGCTGTAATGATATTGATTTTTCTTTGGGTTGAATCTAGATTTGTAGAGATTCAGATCAGATCTTTATTCATTTATTTTTAAGTTGTTGATGGTTGTCGTTGACGACGACGA
This sequence comes from Camellia granthamiana, assembly GCA_036172215.1. Taxonomy (NCBI): domain Eukaryota; kingdom Viridiplantae; phylum Streptophyta; class Magnoliopsida; order Ericales; family Theaceae; genus Camellia; species Camellia granthamiana. Next base: position 105,518,116 of record CM069907.1, read on the forward strand.
TATAAATGTATATGTGATTGTTGTTGATAATGATGAACATGTAGAAAAAATAGATAAGATTTATGTATTTTGAATTTAAACAGATCTGTATGTTGAATTTCAATAGGTAGGACTGAAATGGAAGATGATGTTGGAATGGTTGAAGGAGATGACTTCCAATAAAGATCTCATTAATCTCATCGAGGAACACGATCAAGCTTCATCACCGCCTCTTATTTCCCTCTTTTTGTCTCTCTTTGTATTAGATATATATATATATATATATGAATCTGGTTTTTGGTTTGAAATCATTTTCAATAGATAAAAATTGTACATGTAAAATAAGCTTTGTGAAATTAAATAGATAGGTGAAATAGTCTTGAACAGATAAGGAAAAAATTGTTACAGATAAATAAAAAAAATTTGAACAGATAAATAAATGAACAAATAGATATAAATTTGAACATATAATAAATAATTTGAACATATAGTTGAAAAGATTAAAAAATTAAACAGATAGGGTAAGTAATTGATTACTGTTTACCGATTAACCACTGATTAATACTAAACTGAGACTGATTAGGATAAGTAATTGAATCAACTGAAATACTGGAACTGACTGACTGAAATCTGGAACTGAATTGATTGAGTATATTTGTTTAAATTGCATTCTATCTGTTTGACTGTTTGATTATCTGTTCATGTTTTATCCTTTAAACTGCAAATTGAAGGCCTTATCGGCGGCCAAACCTAAAATTGATTGATATTTTATGATCACGAGAATTTATGTAATTTTATGGCATATTTATCTGAATTATGATTTGGTATGATTAAATTATATTAAAATGAGCTAAATTATATAAGTTAGGTTTACTACAACTTTGCCATTGTGAGTGGGCCACTATCTAAGCACATTTGAGCTTTATTATACACTTGAACAAAACATTTCATCAGCCTCTTTCCTTGTTATTGCCGACCAAGAGAGGAGAGTGGGAGGTTTGGAGTGAATTCAACTTGATTTTGCGCATTGGCTTGAAGAATTGGAATATAGGTTGCAAATTAAGCTTCCTCACCTTGTATTGGAGACTTAGGTAAGGGAATTTAACCTTTCATTGTTGTGTTTAAGCTTGTTCATGCTTGGTTCTTGAGCCTCTAGTGATTTAAGTCAAGTTTTGGTCTCATGATGTTGAATTGGAGCCTAGTTCATGCATGCATGCTTTTATTTTGAAGTTTTGAATTTGTCCTCCATGAAATTGTACATGCATGCTCATATTTTTACAATAGACCATGAACTCACCATGTTTTTGAAAGATTTGGCTCACTAGAGCATGAAATTGAAGCCTTGAATTGAGTTAAACTCATGCATGTTCATTTGAGATCATATTCTTGAAAATTGGTTTGAATTTGGGTTTAATTGACTCACCTTTGGGCTTTGATTTCTCAAATTGAGCTTTGAAACTTGTTGTATCTTGAGTTTAGATGTGTTTTCCAGAATTTGGGCCCAAGAGGTCGAGTTTTGAGTTGTAGAATGCTTGGTTTGAGCTTGGGAGGCAAATCTGGAAATTCCAGAATTTGGCTTCTTCGCTCGAGCGAAAGATTCTACGCTCGAACGACCATCGTTTATTTTGAGCTCTGCTCGAGTGAAGAAATGGTGGCTCGAGTGTAATTGCAAGCTCTCAGATTCTTGGTGCACGTAGACGCACGCTCGAGCGAGAGAACCCACGCTCGAGCGAGAGAACCTACGCTCGAGCGAGGACTGTGTCTTACACTCGAGCGAGCGTCGAGCGAGCATCGAGCGGAGATTTCCAACATCCAGCACTTTTTGCATTTTTATAGACCACTCAAGCGAGGAAGTCCACGCTCGAGCGACCCCACTGTTTTGACAAGCTCGCTCGAGCGAATAAAGCCACGCTCGAGCGAGACCCCTGTTTTCTGAAAATTCTGAAAATGTTTTCTGAGTGCATCTTTGCATCCTCATTTCATCCTAGGCGTTCTTAGGCCTAGTTTAAGGCATCTTAATGAGGATATAGAGATAGAACCATACCGAGTCTAAGTAGGGACTAAGTCTTTGTTTTCCAAATATGAACTTAGTGTGTGTTCGTTCTGTCACTGTTTAGGGTTGGCTTTCGGTGACGCGTTCTAGCTGCTTCTAGCCCATAACTCTGTGAGTAACAACTGTGTAAAGATATGTTAAAAAATGATTATCTTCTGAACGATTGAACTGTACTGCTTTCTGAACTGATATTGTTAATTGAATGAATGTATGTCATATATTCTGAACTGTATTCTGGCATCCTTAGCAACTACTGTTTACTGTTACTGTTACAGAGATCTCTGTCAGTCCCCTTGTTGGAACCACTGTTGTTTACTGATTGATGGCCATCATTTACTGCTTGGTCTTTTAAGACCTACTTTTTACTGTACTGCTATGCTAATGGATGTACCACATATAACTGTTTAACTGAATGACTGATATACTGAATCAATGAACTGTTTTCATTACTGTAAGGACATTCATTCTTAACCTCTTTACGCATTACGTTATTCACTGGGCTTTAGCTCACTGTTTATATATATATATGTAGGTGTGCAGGTACCAGACCGGAGCTAGGAGCGTGGGTTAGACTCCCCTTTTTGTCAAGCCAACCACTGTGCCTCATTGCGAGGTTCCGAGCCTGCCAAGCTATGGCTTAGGGGTGTTTTAATTTCCCCGTCTGTCTCTGTATCTATTTTGTATCACTGAATAGACTGAATGTTTTTGTACTGTACTGTTTAATAGAGATTAGGTCCCTGTTCTGACCAACTGTAAATATTGTACATACTGTTTTGCACTATTCATATATATGTATGAAAAGTCTTTTTGCATATAGACTGTCACAGCTCGTTGGACATTGTTTATCTACTGTATTGACTTCCGCCATGCCCCTGTACTCTGTTTTATTGTATTACTGTTAAGCAGGCCTTCGGTAATCTCGGATTACTGGCCGATTACGGTACTAAACCCATAGGGGCGGGTTTGGGTCGTGACAAGTATGTTGTGCGTGTCAAGTTTCGTTGACATCCGAACCCGTTTGAGCATTTTAGTGTGTCAACCAGTTAGAAAAAGAGTTATTAAGAAATAAGTTTTCATAAACGGAAATTAGGCTCTAGATTCAAAACCGGGAATCGGTTTCGAGTCCCGTCTTCTCCTACAAGTCATGTGTGCCTAGTATGTTGTACGTGTCAAGTTTCGTTGACATCCGAACCCGTTTGAGCATTTTAGTGTGTCAACCGGTTTGAAAAAGAGTTATTAAGAAATAAGTTTTCATAAACAGAAATTAGGCTCTAGATTCAAAATCGGGAATCGATTTCGAGTCCCGTCTTCTCCTATAAGTCATGTGTGCCTAGTATGTTGTGCGTGTCAAGTTTCGTTGACATTTGAGCTCGTTTGAGCATTTTAGTGTGTCAACCGGTTTGAAAAAGAGTTTGTAAAGAATAAATTTTCATAAACGGAAATAAGGCTCTAGATTCAAAACCGGGAATCAATTTCGAGTTCTGTTTTCTCTTACAAGTCATGTGTGCCTAGCATGTTGTGCATGTCAAGTTTCGTTGAAATCCGAGCCCGTTTGAGCATTTTAGTGTGTCAACCGGTTCGAAAAAGAGTTTGTAAAGAATAAGTTTTCATAAACGGAAATTTGGCTCCAGATTCAAAACCGAGAAACGGTTTCAAGTCTCGTCCTCTCCTACAAGTCATGTGTGCCTAATATATTGTGTGTGCCAAGTTTTGTTGACATCCAAACCCATTTGAGCATTTTAGTGTGTCAACCGGTTTGAAAAAGAGTTATTAAGTAATAAGTTTTCATAAACGGAAATTAGGCTCTAGATTCAAAACCGAGATTCGATTTCGAGTTCCGTCTTCTCCTACAAGTCATGTGTGCCTAGTATGTTGTACGTGTCAAGTTTCGTTGACATTCGAACCCGTTTGAGCATTTTAGTGTGTCAACCGGTTTGAAAAAAAGTTATTAAGTAATAAGTTTTCATAAACAGAAATTAGGCTCTAGATTCAAAACCAGGAATCGGTTTCGAGTACCGTCTTCTCCTACAAGTCATGTGTGCCTAGTATGTTGTACGTGTCAAGTTTCGTTGACATCCGAACCCGTTTGAGCATTTTAGTGTGTCAACCGATTCGAACAAGAGTTATTAAGTAATAAGTTTTCATAAACGGAAATTAGGCTCGAGATTCAAAATCGGGAATCAGTTTCGAGTTCCGTCTTCTCCTATAAGTCATGTGTGCCTAGTATGTTGTATGTGTCAAGTTTCGATAACATCCGAACCCGTTTGAGCATTTTAGTACGTCATCTGGTTTGAAAAAGAGTTATTAAGTAATAAGTTTTCATAAACGGAAATTAGGCTCTAAATTCAAAACCGGGAATCGATTTCGAGTACTGTCTTCTCCTACAAGTCATGTGTGCCAAGCATGTTGTGCGTGTCAAGTTTTGTTGACATCCGAACCTGTTTGAGCATTTTAGTGTGTCAACTGGTTTGTAAAAAAATTATTAAGTAACAAGTTTTCATAAACGAATTGACCCCTTGATCTCTCAATTGAGAGTGTACAAGTGTACACAACTGAATTAACCAGTTGGTTGGTTGATTCCCTATTTTATTTTATCCCTTATCATCAATCCACACATCAATCAACATACGTGATATTAAGTAGTAAAGTACTGCATTAAAACAACTTCTCAAATAGAACTGAGGTAAGAATCTAACCACACTACCAATTGCCTCCAGATCTAATGACCGTAGCTCCAGAGGAAGTTCCTTCACTATTCGAATATCAGGTTTCAAGTAGTTAATGAAGTGCTTCTCCTGATAGATATCGTCGAATTAACTAAGAAATTATAGAATTTTACAGTCATTTTTCTATTTAAAAGAGAGAGAGGATAAAATGGTTAGGCCATGAAAAAGAACTCAGACAACTACTCAATCTTTAACAGACAAACAAATTGGTATTCTTTCAGTTAGTATTATCATTTAGCTTATAGTTCACAGTCTCAACACCAAAAACTATAGTAAGGCAAAAAAGCATTACTCAATAACCAGCTCATGAAGCACATCTAATTCACATGAAGATGCAAAAAAATGTGAAACTAAAATTAACTTGGATAATCTGCAAGGCCATAATTAAATATTACAAAAAGCATATTAGAAGAATTCGGCAGACAATTTCAAAGCATAGGATTCATGTAAAGGTGCCCTATCGTGAAACAAATCAACTCATCACATATGATAAACAATACATTAAAGAAAAAACTGATTGACACAAGAAGAAACATACACAAATTAGTCAAGTAATCAAAATCTGGGCGATACTCATGGCATGTGAATATGACTAAATTAATCAGGACAATATTAAGCATTTCCAAGGCATAATGAAAATAATGTAGAAGCAAAACAGAAATTTGGTACTACATAACATATAACCCTATTAAAAAAAGAAAAAACGATAAATTTCCTTGATCATGTGAAGAGAAGGTGTTTACTGAATGAACATCATAGGAACCTAGAGTAATTAACGAAGCACAAATGAACACTGAAACATTTATAGTGCAAAGCCCTTATGACCATCAGTGGCCTAACTGTTCAAAGGGTAGGCGACCATTACAATACATCATTAAGATACAGACAAGTCCATATAAGTAAGGACAGAATGCCAAACAAAAACTGATACATCACCTCAGATCTCTCCAGACACTACTGTACAATAAATGGAGAACAACAAGAGTTGCATTAAGCAATCTAGCAACCGCAACCGCATTGCAGACCTGTTGTTCAAAAGAGCATTTAGTTGATATCATGTACAACACACAATTCTCATTACTCAATAGAATTAAAGCTTTGGGAGAATAAGCCACAAACGCAGGAATTTCAAATCATAGACGTAACTTACAGCTACTCGCTGTTGGTTTATCCCACCATTTGCACTAACCAAAATGTATCCATTATTTCCCTCTGACAATGTATGAAACACAACTTAAAATAATCGGCTAAGTCATGGAACATGTACACACACACAAGGAGGGAGGGGGAGAGAGTCACCACTAGGTTCCCAATTACATTAGTCAGCACAAGGCCTCCATGAAGAAGCAAGGATAAATGGTTCCTGCCATAGATCTCTAGGCTCAAGTTTATTCTGTCCTTGTGCGGTACAAAAAATTATAGGAAAGATAGTGAGCAAATTGACTCTAGCCTATCAATTATAAGAATAAAATGTAGACAAACAGAAGGTTAAGATAAATGCCTACCTCTGCTAAGGCATGTGCAGCCTTAGCTAACAGTCTTGCATAAATAGTTTTCTGTGGCTTCTTCACTTTACCAAGCTTTTCCAATTCTTCCTATAACCATTTCCAGAAGACCATGAATTAGAAACTAAAGACTCCGTTTGTGAGCTAACAAATCCAAAGCTCATTAATTTAACACTCTTACCCAACTACCCAACCACTAATGTAACTAAAAGGAGAAAGCATAAAATCCTTCAATTTAGAAAACAGAATACTATCGGTGCAAGGAAAAAATGGTACTCATGTTAATCAGGTATAGCGAACATTTCTTGGGAAGAAAATCAAACCAAGATGTGAAAGTCCAAAAGATTGGAACAACACAAAATTAGATAATTTAAGCCATATGAAATGAACTAAAATCTGCAGGCCTGCACTGGCCCAACTCACTACACCCCTATAATTTCTTCGCCACCATGCTAGTTGTTAGTATAACAAAGCCATTGAATTTAAGATAGTTATCCCTAATGTTTATTTTTAATTTTCATTTTTAACCTATGCTGGACATCAAGATAAAAGTCATACCCAGTAATTGTTCCATCTCCAGAGTCATACAAATTAATGTTGTGGCCATATATATTAGGCAAATTTTACTGAGAATTCAAGTTTCTTACATTGTTTTGTTTTTCTTTTTCCATGGTCAAGTAAATTTATTGCCAACATAAATTTCCAAAATCAACCAAAAAATGTTAAATTTACTAGATTTGAACTTGGAATTGAATTGAAACATACCCGAATAGACAATGTAGAAGAGTTGGCTCTCAAGACCTTGTATTTGAATTTAAGACCGTGACTCGATTCTTGAATCCGCGAAAGCATCCACCAATTCATCACCACAAAACAAGCCAACAACACAATCACAACCACCACAACGCCTTTCACTCGGTTCTTCACAGCTTTCCTCTTCACTCTTCCTCGTTGTTTCGATTCGGTCACAAACCCTAACCATTCCAAAATTCTAAACCAAGAACAAGAATACGAATTCCTGGAAGAGCGAGAAGGTAACAATCCGAAAGAATTCCTTGAAGAGATTTTCTAGCTCCGGGGAGGGGTGGCCGCACCGCCGGATGCGGCGGAGGAAAGGGGTCGAGTGTGGAAAGAAGTCAGCCATCCGTTTGTCTGATCGGAAACCCTAATTTCAATTCCACTTTGCTCTTCTTCATCAATGGAAGTCATAGCTTACCAGCTTTGTATGACGCTATTGTTGCGGCTGCAAGAGAGACGGTGCTACAGATGCTGTTGTTGCCGTTGTGTGAGCAAGAGCGAGAGACAGAGTGATGACTGGGCGAGAGGGAATGTGTCACGACCCAAACCCGTCCCTAAAAGGTTGGCATCGTAACCGGCCAATAATCTTAGATTACCACAGGCCTTTCTGTACAAAACATAAATAATCGGGGCTCGCGGAAGCGAAAACAAAATACAAATAGTCCAAAGAGTTGTGCATTTATATGAACAGATAATTACATACCAAAATGTTAATTTACCCACTTACATACATAACATATACCAAAAGATCATATACAAAACGTAGGCATATGCCACTGATGGATAACAAAATAAAACTTGCTAACGGCCTTCCAGGCTTAACCCCAACTCGAAGGCACACAAAACATCTGGTAGGCTTCAAAACGGCGGCTCGGTCCAAGACTCCGCCTAGGCTTGGCTCCCAGAACGCTCACCTATAAATACATATATACAACAATGAGCTAAAGCTCAGCAAGTAACATTAACGTAAAGAGTTAGTGAACGAATTCCACATATCACATATATCTGTAAATCAAATCATTCATAATCATAATCATAATCAGAACATACATAATGGCATACTCCATAGAACATAGCATATACCGTCTTCCGACTAGAGTAACCGGTCCCGGACACCGATTAAACACACACCACAATGAAGTGGCTAGCGAGATCTCGTAACCTGGTCATGGACCCGCACTAACGTGTCATCTCCCATGACTTGGGACTATCTATGGATGCCATACTAGATTCGCAAACCAGGACATTCGTTCACGGGTTTAAAATCACATTTCGAAAACATATCATATCATATAGCATTTCGTATACATTGCAAATACATTGCATATCAACATAACTTTACAGAAATGTTACTCACAGTGGGTTTCCAAAACCGGTTGCGCGGTCTTCGCGTCTTGTTCTGCAAATACCAACATTTATAACACAATTCCTTATACACATTGCCATAGAATCTAGCAGTTCATGCATTTCATTCTTTCCTTACATAAATTCATGTTTATGAGGTGCTAAACGATGCAAATAACATGTAAAATCAAGTAATTCCAGCCATAATGAACTGAATGCAACTTCCCAAAATTTTCCTGAAAATAAGTCCCCCGCTCGAGCGTCACTTTGGTCGCTCGAGCGTACTGTACAATTTTCCAAAACTGCTGGAAAGTCGATTTTCACACTCGAGTGGGAGTCCCTACGCTCGAGTGGGCCACGCGAAAATCTGAAATTCTGAACTCTTCTCAAGTTTCAATCTCTCCTTTGCCAAAAACAACTTCAAAGTGATGAAACCCAAGTCCCAAAACACTTGACCAACAACTTGAATTAAACATCAAATCTCTTAAAACAACCCACATGAATCCTTTACAAGATCAAACTTTGAATTAAAATAGAAAACCATGAACATGTACATACAAGCTTCATTTCTTAAATCCATGGAGGTTCTCCCTCAAATATGACAAACATGCAAGGAAACCATGATTTTGAACATGAACTTCATACTATTATGCCATAATCTTGAGATCAACATGCTAGAGGCCAAGGATCAACAATCAATTTCAAGGCAAATCTTACCTTGATCAATTAATGGAAGAGTTAAGCTTAATTTCCCCTTTCTTCTTTCTCTTATTCTTCCCCTTGGCTTTCCTTCTCCCGAACTTCCTCTCTTCTCTCTCCCAGATATTTTCTTTGTTTTGTATTTGAGTCAAACAAGGGTCAACAAGGCCTTATACTTATCTTTAGCATATATAACAATTGTGCTAAAACCATGAGCCAAACAAGGCTTAACGAATCAGACAAAATTCAGTCCTCAATTTAATTTTTCAAATGACTCTAAAAATTCCCAGTAACACATAGGCGTGTTCAATTTCGTTTTCTGAACCCATTATGGTCGTCAATTTCAGTCCCGAAGTTATAGTCTCAACAGATATTTTTCCAATTCAAACAGATATTCTTCAATTAATTTCATATGAACACATAATTAATTACGGATAATTGTGACATGCATTTCGGGGTCATTACAGAAGGTTTGCGTGAGCAAGAGCGAGAGGAAAGAAGAGGGTTACCTAGATGTTGTTGTTGCCACTGCAAGAGAGATAGAGTGACGACTGGGTGAGAGAGAGGGAGGAAGAGAGCAGTGAGAATAGGGCTTTCTTTTTTTTTGATCTCAAAAGATAACAAAGAATTTAGGAATATCGGGAAAGAGGGAGAGTGGGTGGAGGTTTTGGCGTGAATTTAGGAATTACTATTTGCGACAATATTAAGGCCTGTCGCAAATGAAAGAGAAAAAAATAAAATTTTGCGACGGATTGCCAAAAGAACGTCACAAAAAAGGAAAAAAAAATTTAAAACCAAAAAAATTTTGCCACGTTTAACTTACTGTCGCATATAACCTTACTTTTTGCCACGGGCTAATTTTTTCTGTCGCAAAACTATAAATTCCATGACGGCACTTAAACTATCGCAAAAAGCAAGCTTTTGTGACGGCACTTAAACTGTCGCAAATTGTTCCGTGTCAAATGCCCCTTTTCTAGTAGTGTAGCATTGCCAAAGTTATAATTTGGCATGCTACAGTAATAAATTACTAAATTATAACAATAATGCTCCAATAGTGCAAAGTCATTTTGGCACAATCCGAACTAAGATCATAATATTCCTCAAGATGACTACTCTAAACTATTGAGGTCATTCCCCAAGAAATCTCCAGGACAACCACCTTGTGTAATATCTAATGCAACTGGTATGTGCATACATTATTGTTGTTGTCTTATTCTGTTTAACAAAAATTTGATGAAATTTGTTTTAAAAAAAATAAAAAAATGGAAGGGTTTGGTGGTGAATTCTATTTTCAAATTATTTTTTGGTGAATTTCGTTTTAAAAAAAAATGATTTGTTTTTCGAAGGTTTTTCTGGAAAGGATGAGAAAGGGAGGGAGGAAAGGAATGAAATCAATTCGTTTTGGTTGAGCTGACAAATTTGACATTTGTTAAAGTTTGTGTCAAATTTGACACAAATTTTGACAAATGTCAAATTTAGTAATTGTTGTAGTATGCTACTAGAGAACCCAAATCAACCCAAGCTATCATATTTTGACTTTAGCAACTGTTACCCAAATCTACCCAAGCTGTCATGTTTTGACTTTAGCAGTTGTTATAACAAACCATTAAATATACTCTTAATACATTAAAGAAGAGTACGAGTTAAAACCAAAACCTAATATATGGATCCAAGCCCTCATATTATCTCATATATTGGTATCAATTAATCACAATTCCCAACTTAAAAAGAATAAGTGAATATATATATATATATATAAAGGTTTAAAAGATGTGGGAAATTTAAAAAAATAGCATAATTTTCTAGTACAAACGTGACACAATCAAGTTACCACGGGCAAGGTGATGATCGTATCCTACTCATGGATTTCCACGCAAGACAGTGATCGCATCCTATTCATGGGTTACCATGATGGTCGAATTATAATCAAACAATCCTGGATTGTAAATAGAATAAAATTCATCAAGACAAGAAGATCATATCATTATGAAAGCACATCCCATCCCATCCCATCCCATCCCAGTCATGGGTTACCACAAGTTTAAGTCGAACTAGTCATCATGGGTTACCACAGAAGGTGATTGTCGGATTGTAATCAAACAATAAGTCAGATTGTACAAAGAGTAAAACTGAATAAGATATAAAGATCTTATCATTATGGAAGTTTCGAACAACAGCTCAAAGTTGTGTTGAGAATGACTCTTAAGAGCATTGATATTCTTATTAGAAGTTGATTTTCGCTAGACAAATAATCTTCTACTATAAATAAATGTGTTTAAATTGATTATGCGCATCAAAGTTGTGTTTGGAGTTCCATATGGCATAGACCCAGGGACGGAACTAGAAGAAGACTATGGGTTTCTGAAGATTATTGTTTGCCATTGGATTTTGAAAATATATATATCATTTTATATATAAAATGGCCCCCAGTATAAAAAAAAATATATGTCATTCTTCTTTCATTTTAAATTCTTTTTCTATTTTACACCAAAAAAAACTTCATCTTATTAGAAATTTCTTCTATGGTATTTAAATTTTTTTTATGTATATATGATTTATTTATATAATATTATATATACATGTATGTTTCGTATATATGGTGACAAAAATTATTTTCTTTTGGTCCCTCCGATAATGAAATCCTGGTTCCGTCCCTGCATAGACCAGCATAGATAGGCCGGCGGGAGGACTCAATTTCTCTCAATTACATGGCTGTAATAGAAGATCTCTATTATATCATTTAAGGATCGTGAAATAATCATGATAATTTATTATTATTTTAAGTTTAAAAAAATATTACAAATCCTTAAATAATGTAACAGAGATCTTCCAATCTAAACTTTGGATTAATTATTTTATCGTTCTATTGTCGCGTGTTATTTATCTCTTCATTGATTTCATCATTGCCAAAAATAGGGTACAAATTTTCTCTTACAATAGACCGAAAAAAAAAAACAAAAAAAAAACTATATCTATAACTTGTGCTACAATATTTTTTGCTAATGAATTTAGTATTTTTATACAAAAATTTTACACATATTTAATAAATAATAAAAACTGAATAGAAAAGGAGAGAGAAAAAAAATCAGTAGTAAGTGCACCAACTTTGAAGAAAATTACTTCTATGAAAGTCACTGCTACCTTAATTCTCAATTAATAATTTTTAACAGTATGTTAGGGATATATATGTTATAAAAAACATCATTAATAATTATAATAGGTGAAGATGTTTTTGGTGTTCTCCTCTTTTATGAATTCGTCTAGTCAATACAAGTACTAGTTTTTACTTAGTTATTAAGAATATGTATATTTAATTGTATAAAAATATTAAACACTTATTTGAGTTAAGTTTGCATATAATTAATTTTTGCTTCTAACTTCTTCCAATTATTGAATTTTCAATAAATTTTATATGAAAAATGATCTAAGCAAATTATAATATGATGGACATTAGTGACAATTTCAAACTTTTTGATATTTTTGAAATGTTGGGCAACTTGCTTATGGTTTTTGTTATTTTAAAATATTGTGCTAGTATGTGTGATACCATTTTTTCTCGTAACTTATCTAAAAAATGTTTTTATACAAAAATTTTACACATATTTACTAAATAAGTAAAAACTGAATAGAAAAAGGACAAAAGTAAAAAAAACAAAAAATATCAGTAGTAAGTGCACCTACTTTGAAGAAAATTACTTCTATGAAAGTCACTGCTACCTTAATTCTCAGTTAATAATTTTTAACAGTATGTTGTAAAAGCATCATTAATAATTATAGTAGGTGAAGATTTTTTTGGATAAGTAAGTAATTTTATAACCAAAAAAGAAGGATCTACAATGAAATTCAATACACATATTTGTAGGAAGCACAAAAATAAATAAAACCAAACTACTCCTATCAAAGGACACAAAACTAAGCCTACAAAAGTCATAAAACAACTATCACAATAATGATGATTCAAAATTTTCCTCTCGCACTTTTCAAATTATGAAATTTCTCTCTAAGTTTTCTTCTATTTTTCTTCTTAGAAGTTTCCTTATTACTGGGGTCTCTTAGAAATGGACCCTCTCTATGATTTAGAATATTCATGACGTTCAAGTTATGGAGTTTTGTTAAGTTTTAATTTGTACCCTAAATGTCTGTTAAGATTGAGGTGTATGTAATTCGTTTGCCTTCCCATGTTTTCATTATATGCCCGACCTTGAGGGCTGGGTCTGTATATATATAAATGTACTTAGCTATCTTCAGATGCATGACACTATCTAATTATCTGCATTATGTTCTGTTAGTGATCCTGGCATAGTAATGGTAGCTCAATGGATATTATTTTACACTATTATATGATATTAAATGCTTCCATTCAGGCCCCATAGGTTATATTTATCAGATTTTATGTCTATTTTTGAAGTGGTCATGCCCAAACTTTTAGGGGCGGGTTTGGGGTGTGACACATGCAGTTTAGCATTTAAGCACATAGCCTCATGGAAAGCATGCTAAACATGGAAACATTCACACTCATGCAAGTATGCTAAAGCGTAAAAAAACTCACATTGTACTCCAAGCCAAGAAGATATGAGTTAGAAAATAATGTATGATTCCTAACTAATCAAAATGTCTAATGCAACACATGCAAAGAATGCAATTAATGGCTACTACTATGGCATATGACTCGACTTGAACAACATGCAATTAAACACGTATTCAATGACTTATTGAAATGGAAATGCAGTTTAAATGATGTGTCGAGCCTCGATGCAAGGCATATAAATGAAAGGATGCAAGCATGCAATATGCTAAGTTGAAATATGTCCCTAATCTAACCATCAAAAGCGATTAAATAAAAAAGAGAAAGACGTGGGGTTGGAAAACATACACACACGCACGCACACTTATTACAATATTACACCCTCGCGAATGAGGGTCCGAATGAATAAGAGCTAACTAGCTAGCTGATTAAACTAATTAATTATTACAAAACTTGAATTAATTAACTATTCTAGTTAACTAATTACAAAACGAAATCAAATAACTAGTTAAGCTAATTACTAATTACTACGACACCTTAACTAACTAGCGAACTAAATAATTAATTTACAACACAAATGCGCACGAAGTAAGCATGCAAGACATTAAACTATGCTGCCACTCCTCCGCCTTAGGAAGTGAAAGATACACATGCTCGGTTTTGGCCCGAAAAGGCCTCCGTTTTGCTCTTGAAAGTCTCTGTTTGCAGAGTTGAGCATTTTCAGAATCTTTATACTCCATCTTACCAAAATCAACTGAGGTTCTCATCAATGACCTACCGGCCATGGATGGGTGCTGTCGGCCCTCTACCGGCCAAAAAAGTGTACTGCCGGCCAACAATGGTGGCCTGCCAGCCATGGATGGTGGCCTGCTGGCCACTGATGTATTGGATCACCATGTTGCAGCAGAGTACAAACAGAGCAAAAAAGGGGGTTTCCCCAAAGGTTGTTCGCACACTTTGCCTCTTCTTTTCAAAAATCAAAGAAGGGACAAAATTTGGTTTATAAACCATCAATCAAGCAATTTCATTGCATGATGGCTTGTGAAACCAATTGTACAAGTTAAATAAATGCAAAATGAGAGCAAAATGACCATCACCCTATCATGCATGATCAAGGGCAATGGAGACCTAGGAAAATGGCACATTTCATCACTTTTGAGTATGAAATGTCCCATTTTCCTTGTGCTCAAACTAACGTACGATTTGAACACATGCAATGCAACACAAAGTGACGCTTATCTTGCCTCTTTACTTATCAATTTTGTTTACTTATTTTGATTACCAAGTCATCCTTTAATCAATTAAGTCCTTTGGTGAGTGCCCTCTAATGGAAAGAGTGCTTAAACCAAAAATTGTTTTAGGCATGGAAGAGACCCCATGCTGTTGGTAATGAACCCCAAAAGGGATTAATCCATTAAGCACAAAACCTCAATTTCATGCTTTAAACAAGAAAATGGTTTAAACCACTTTCAAAGCAAAATGAGGGAGGTTGCAGAGATGATTAAGTGCTGAAAATGAGTGATAAAAGTACTAAAACATGCAACCAACTCAAACCAATGGTGGTTAAAGCCTTAAAACACTAAGCCAGTGAAGGAACTTACTCTACAAGCATGCCACACAAGGCTCAAATGAAACAAACAGCTAAAAACAGAGGCAAAATAGTTCAAAACATAGTGGAAAACATGCTGGACTTGAGCCACAAAAAGCTAAAACATTAAGCTAATACATGTGGCTAACTAAGCATGCAAACAAGACACAAGGAGGGGAGGCTAACCCCTCAAATTTTAGACTTCAAAATGAGTTTTTTACCACTGAAAAAACCGCTGAAATTCAGTGGTTAAAAGGCCCAAAAAAGTTAGTTTGAAAGCGTTGAACAAAGGCACAAAAACCTTACAAACTAAGAAGCAAGAAGGGTGAACCACTCCTTAACTAAAAAAGGGCTCGAACATCCACTTTTAAGCCACAAAAACAGAACTTTTTACAGTTTAAAACCAGCCCCAAGATGGTAAAACAAGTATATTGAAACAAAGAAAAAAAGGGAAGTGTTTATACCTTTGAAGCAAAGCTCAGGTTTAGGCACCAAACCAAGCTAAAACCACTTGCTAGAGCTTAAAGAGAAACAACTTTGATTAAGGTAGTGTATGTAAAAGTGTAGAGAAAACAAGCAATTAAGCACAAAATTGCAAGAGAGAGAGATTTTTGTTCTAAAATTTCTAACCCTCAAAAACGGGATAGGAACCCCCCTATATATAGAAATATGAATTCCATACAAAGAGATCCAGCCCTCCACGTGTGGGCAGATGCAAGCCTCTGTGCAACCAACTAGCACAGCTGGCACAAAATATCTGCAGAAAACACTAATGGCCGGCCAGCCATCAGTGATGGCCGGCAAGGCATCATTGATGGCTGACAAGGCACATCAATGGCCGGCAGGCCAAAAACCCTGGCCGACATCCCTCATAGATGGCCTGCAGGCCACCAAAGACTGCAGGGAAGGGAGGCCAAGACATGGTCCAAAAGGGAGACCAAAGGGATGCAGGGTTTGGAGAGCTCAAACATGTGGCATTCCGTTGCGAACTTTGAGCGCTCAGCGAGCAATCAGACTCATCATCAGATGTACCTGCAAGGACATCCAAGTCTTGAAAGGCCGTCAAAAATGGGATGTCTACAGTTGCCCCTCTTTGACAAAACTCGAAGTCATGAAATGACGCGAGTGAATGTCAAAGCCGAAAGACGACCCATTTTGACAAGGCCACAAGACTTGGACAAACAATCAAAACAGAAATAAACGGTTGCACCGGCATGATGCCTACGTATCCCTTCGCAAGGAATCAAACCAGCATAGTTCTGGGGAAAAAATGAAAATGGTATGCAAGATGCGAGAACATAACTTATGATCACGCAATGAGGCCGTGTGCAATGAAACATTTTAAATGCAAATGTAATGCAAATGCTATGCAATGAAAATGCCACATTCAAAAAAACCAAAAACAAGGTACAACATCTCAAACATGGAAAGAAATAAATAAATGAACACACCACGCGTGAGAACTACGAGCCAAACCACATTCCATGCAGAAAGGATGTAAGAAAATTATGCAAACTTAACTACGCGACGTGTAGAAAAAGCGAAGAGCGACCATCAGGCGCACCCGAGGTCTCAACCGAGATCCTAATGTGTTGCACATGGAAGGAAAATGGTGATATGAACACCGGGACACACCCGAATGTTTTGAACTGAAGGGGTTGGTGTGAACACCGGGATGCACCCAAATGTTTTTAACTAAAAGGAGGTGGTGTAAACACCGAGACGCACCCAAATGTTTGTAACAAAAAGGAGTGGTGTAAACAGTGGGACACACCCAAATATTTGTAACCAAAAGGAGTGGTGTAAACACCGGGATGTACCCAAATGTTTTTAACCAAAAGGAGTGGTGTAAACACCGAGATGCACCCAAATGTTTGTAACCAAAAGGAGTGGTGTAAACACTGGGACACACCCAAATGTTTTTTAACCAAAAGGAGTGGCGTAAACACTGGGATGCACCCAAATGTTTGTAACCAAAAGGAGTGGTGTAAACGTCGGGTCGCACCTAAATGTTTTTTAACCAAAAGGAGTGGTGTAAACATCGGGACGCACCCAAATGTTTTTTAACCAAAAGGAGTGGTGTAAACACTCGGACGCACCCAAATGTTTGTAACCAAAAAGAGTGGTGTAAACACCGGGACGCACCCAAATGTTTTTTAACCAAAAGGAGTAGTGTAAGTACCTGGACACACCCAAATGTTTTTTAACCAAAAGGAGTAGTGTAAACACCGAGACGCACCCAAATGTTTTTTAACCAAAAGGAGTAATGTAAACACCAGGATGCACCCAAATGTTTTTTTACCAAAAGGAGTGGTGTAAACACCAGGACACACCCAAATGTTTTTTAACCAAAAGAAGTGGTGTAAACACCGGGACGCACCCAAATGTTTTTTAACCAAAAGGAGTGGTGTAAACACTGGGATGCATCCAAATATTTATAACCAAAAGGAGGTAATCCTAATGCGTCTCACGCGTGAGGAGAGGGAGTATAAGGATGTGATTCGAAGGGCACGGATGACTTCACCTGGAACTCTGGTAAATGAACCGTACATACAATATCGTACCTACGTAAGAAAGAAACTCAACAAGTATAACATATTAACAGTGCATGTTCTATCCGTAATTGCAATAATGTTAAGGCATGTTCTATGCATGATAAATTAGATGCATGTTCTATGCATGAAGGGAGAAATGCATATTCTATGTGTAAAAGCAGGTGCACGTTCCATGTAGAATTTGAATACATATTCCATGCGTAATTCAAAAAAAACGCATATTTCAAGCATAATTCAAGAACGAACACAAGGCACGCATTCAATTCCCATAAAATGCACGTCTTACAACAACATATGTGAAATGCATATTCTATGCCACAAAGTGAAGTGCATGTTCTATGCAAGATATCGAAGCATGATCTGACAAAAACAAACTCAAAGGTAACTTCCGAATCACCTCTCGGAAGAATTACAATGTGTTTAAAGGATACACCTCGTTCACGTTGACAAGTAATGAACATCGCACACTGAAAACACAATTACGAGCTCCCGTAGAGGCATTCTGAACCAAACAATGAATAATCCCTTCACTTCTTGGAAACCAAGGACACAAAACAGCATTAGGAACCCCAAGAAAGCTGTCAGCCATGAGAGAAGGCCGCTGACCAGCTACTGGCCAACAATGAACACTATCGGCCATCGATGAGCCTTGTTGGCCATCGATGGCAGATTGAGGGCAATATGGGGAATTCAGCTCGGGCCTTTAAGTTTGAGCCACTAGGGCTCATTTCCTCACTTCCCCTTGCTCAAAAATCCTCTCCCTCTCTCTCTAGGCCTTTCTTCTCTCTAGATTTTCACTTTATACGTGTTTTCCAACGCCCTACACGAAGTTGATTCGCTAAATCCCCTTTGTTTACATCACTATGAACCGATTGAAATCCAATTTCGGAGTTTCTTTCCTCATTTCCACCATTCTAGGTTCATTTCCCTCGAGTTTCTCTCAAGTTTTGTGCACTTTTCCCGACTTTGACTTTTTCCTCCATTTTCTCTCTCCTAGGGTTTGACCTTTTCCAAGTTCACCCTTTTTCTTCATTTTTCTTCAATTTTCACCCATTTCGCACCTATTTTCACCCATTTCACAGCTATTTTCAAATGACGGATGCGGTACCTCATGACGGGGCTCCCTCAGAAGTTCCCCCAATGGTTCCACATATGCCAGAGGTAGAGGAGCCGATAACTGATCTTGAGGCCGACCTAGAGGCAGAGTTTGAGCCCGAGGCCGAGCCGGAGCAACTACCACTGAGGGTTTGGCCTTTCCATGAGGCGCGGTATCACCCATGCCTACTTCCGGAGGCATCAGATGCTTCACCGAGTTCGCCCGCGGTGCGCCGAAGGACCTTTTGTTGAGGGAGCCGAAGTCTCACTTATCGGCCATTGCCGTTGAGGTAAGAACTCTATTTTCAGACATTCTGCCTTTCTTTATTTGAATTTCTTGCATTCTCTTTTATTCGAATATACTATCATTAGTGCTTTGTCCAACTATACCCTGTTTACTGCATTTCTTGCACTGCTTTGTATTTGGATCCACTCGACTACATCCTATACCCTGCCTTTATCTAACCATGCATTGTTTTCATTTGATGTATTCATACACTTGGTTGCATTTCATGCATCGCCCTCATCTGATACATTTCATACACTATCTTCATCAGATGCATTCATACACTGTCTTCTTTTACCACAGGGCAAGTCTCGCGCCTTCAGAGGCTATGGCACTACGATTGCCAGAGATTGGTATGACGAGCTCCCAGCTGGAGTTCGAGACATCATTGATGGGGTTGGCTTAGGCCTTTTTTGTTCTGGCTTGACTCGGGTTGTCGTGAGTCGTCCCCTCCTAGGAGCATTGGTGGAGAGGTGGTGGGATACCACCAACTCCTTCCATTTCTCCATCGCAAGGGAGATGACGATGACTCCTTATGACTTTGCCATGATCACTAGCTTAGACGTAGGGGGTGATCTGATCCCTATTGATACTGATATGGAGGAGTGGGAGGCAGCCTGGTTCGAGCTGCTAGAGGTGTACCCACCGATATACTGAACATGGATGGTAAGATACACTTGGTTCGCAGAGCGCTTCAGAGGGACTGAGCCTAAGACAGCAGAGGAGACTGAGCAATACGCCATTGGCTTCCTAATGTTTCTTTTCGGTACCACCTTGTTTTCAAATAGGTGGAACACTATTGGCCTATATTTGCTAAGTGCCCTGGTGACCCTTCCTCGGGTTCGTTTCTACAACTAGGGCGGAGCTAGCCTCACCACATTGTACGAATACATGAGCTCCACCTCCTGCCTGCAGGGAGGCCTAATTGGAGGCTACTGGCGTGCCTGGGAGGTACACACCTCAGTTTTCTCTTTACACTTCACATTTATTTCTTCACAGCTCTTATTTTATATTTGTTCAACACCTGTGCTTTCTGCTTTGCACTTTCTGTACATGCTTGATACTATACTGATCACATACCACTATATTTTCCCAACAGCTATGGGTATATGCATACTTCCTTATTCTCGCCCCGAAGCCCGTCGTGGAGCTTCCGTTGACGGTACCCTACTCACGGATATATGATGGTCAGCTTCGCCACAGGACTCACGAGCCTTTCACCTTCTTCTGCCAGTACTTTGATACAGTAGGCGCCCATGACGTATTTCGAAAGCACAGCTACTTCATTTCTGCTTTGAAAATGTTCACTTAGCAGCTAACAGCAACTAATACCCTGTACAACTTCTGTTTGCAGATCAGGTGGCAGCCATGGGCCTTGATGCCAGGGGGTGCAAGGACAGTTTGTTGGTGCATGGGCCGTTTCCCACTACCATATTCTACTTGAGGGTCCAATTTGCCAGGCCTGGTTCTTGGGTGAGCACTTCCTGCACTAGATTATGGACGTGCCGGACCCAGTCGTCCCGATGGCTCCACCAGAGTCCATGTGGTCCACAGAGAGCCCATCCGCTAAGGAGGTCATCTAGTTCATGGTGGGCCTCGAGGTCGACTTCTTCCTAGCAGAGGGCGACTATTCAGACTTCCTCTTGACACACCTCATGTCAACCCTGACGGGTATTCGGGGAGGTGAGGAGGTGGGGGCTCCTGCTGCGAAAGCAAGGCGCAGAGTGACCCAAGTGAGCAGGGCTCGAGGCAACGGGGCAAAAAGATGATTGGCCAGAGCTCCCCACCACGCTAACTTGCTGGCGACACACTAGGGAGCCCTACCCGATCCTGATTGAGCTTGTAGCGGCTGGTCATGAGGTTGTCGAGGTCTGAGGCCCGACTTCGGTATGAACCACACTTTAGCACTTACACTCCGTATTTCATTTCAAATATATCTATGGCGGATACTAATCAATCAAATACATTTGCAGGCATCGATCAAGTATATAGGAAGCGCCCTCGAGCTGATAGCCTCAATGATAGGGATGATACAGAGGAGGGAGCCTCTACGGCATCCCTGTAAGTTTCTTCAGTTTTCCATTCCAGGAATCAACTTTCCACTGACACACTGACATTACTGAAATTATCTCACACTGTACTGATGCATTACATCGATAGACCATATCTGACACACTGCACTTGCATACTGTATTCACACACTATATCTGACTTCTACATATACTCATTCTGCATACTTTACTTGCATCTGATACACATGTTATACCTGATACACAAAAACAGTCTTTTCAGATGCCACCCATGCCGATGGCACCAACAGGAGCTGCAGCACTGTAGCTCGGCTTTTTGCGCCCCCTTTCGGAAGAATGAAATAGCCCTTACAGTTCGGACTCCACTTGTGTGTTGGTTCTGAATCTAATTTCACAAGTGCAATGTGAAACAGTGGAAACACAAAAAGAGTCCAAATCCGGCAATTGTTTTTGGAAAATCGATGTTTGAATCAAATGCCAAAAATGGACTGCTTTGCCAGATTTCAGAGTCGCCACCTAAATATTTATTTTGGGAAATTTAGGAAACCCATGACTCGTGCCAAAGGCCATTAGTCCGTCGTTACCAAAGTGTCTTGGTTCGGGAACTTAGGTATGAGAGGGGAAGGTCAATAATTGAACACCCCACTCACCCGATCAAAGATCGGCCTCTACTAATC
Organism: Camellia granthamiana; assembly: GCA_036172215.1. Taxonomy (NCBI): domain Eukaryota; kingdom Viridiplantae; phylum Streptophyta; class Magnoliopsida; order Ericales; family Theaceae; genus Camellia; species Camellia granthamiana. The sequence goes on from CM069907.1 coordinate 105,539,976, forward strand.
ATGATATGATTTTTATATACAATATATGCTCTTGTTCTATATGTAACATACAAGTATAGACTAATTTCACGAAAAGTTGGAACGTTTGATTCCATGTTTGTTAAAAAAATGTTTTGAATATTTATCACTGAAAATGGTGATCTCATATATACATGAATCAAAATATCCCAATTTAAGTGATTAGCCTTCATCCACAGGCATTCAAACAGGTATATCAAGTAAGCATTTAGCCTCATGGTAGTATGTTTGATATGACAGCAATCACACTTATGCAATATGCTAAAGCATAAAACTTACCTTATGTCCGAAGCGAAGGCGAGTCAAAAGAAAGTAAACAATTAGAAAAAATGCATGATCCTATTTAATGCGATATGGCTAATGCAACACATACAACGTGCAAGTAAGCTCGGCTACTAGCATGGCATATGAGTCAATTCAAGGCATGTGATAGAGCATGTATTCAATCAAAGAGTTTGAATTTGACATTTGAATAATATGATGAGCCGAACTTTTATGCATGTAAACGAATGGATGCAAATCATGGAAAATGCTAATTTAAACATGATGTCCCTAATTTAACCATCATAAGCTGGTAAATAAAAGGGAGAAAGAATGGGGGTTGGAAGACATACAACTTATTACATATTTGTCCTCACGAAGGAGGGTCCGAATGAATTACTGCGCCCTCACGGAGGAGGTTTCAAATGTCCAAGTGTCCAAATAAATAATTATTACAAAACCGAATGAATAATTACAGCAGATATGTAGGTGGTGCAGTGGTGCAGCCATCCCATTAAAGCGATAAAAAAAAGGTATAATTAGGTACTATTCACGGTCGGGGTTACTTTTCACCGCCGGAGGTGCTATTCACCGTCGGGGTTACTATTCACCACCGGGATATTTAAAGTAATAAATTACAACAATTTATATACAATATTTAAATTACAGCAGATATGTAGGTGGTGCAGTGGTGCAGCCATCCCATTAAAGCGATAAAAAAAAGGTATAATTAGGTACTATTCACGGTCGGGGTTACTATTCACCGCCGGAGGTGCTATTCACCGTCGGGATTACTATTCACCGCCGGGATATTTAAAGTAATAAATTACAACAATTTATATACAATATTTAAATTACAGCAGATATGTAGGTGGTGCAGTGGTGCAGCCATCCCATTAAAGCGATAAAAGTATTTAAACAAATTAGGTACTATTCACGGTCGGGGTTACTATTCACCGCCGGAGGTGCTATTCACCGTCGGGGTTACTATTCACCGCCGGGATATTTATTTAAAGTAATAAATTACAACAATTTATATACAATATTTAAATTGCAGCAGATATGTAGGTGGTGCAGTGGTGCAGCCATCCCATTAAAGCGATAAAAGTATTTAAACAAATTAGGTACTATTCACGGTCGGGGTTACTATTCACCGCCGGAGGTGCTATTCACCGTCGGGGTTACTATTCACCGCCGGGATATTTATTTAAAGTAATAAATTACAACAATTTATATACAATATTTAAATTGCAGCAGATATGTAGGTGGTGCAGTGGTGCAGCCATCCCATTAAAGCGATAAAAGTATTTAAACAAATTAGGTACTATTCACGGTCGGGATTACTATTCACCGCCGGAGGTGCTATTCACCGTCGGGGTTACTATTCACCACCGGGATATTTATTTCAAGTAATAAATTATAACAATTTATATACAATATTTAAATTACAGCAGATATGTAGGTGGTGCAGTGGTGCAGCCATCCCATTAAAGCGATAAAAGTATTTAAACAAATTAAGTACTATTCACCGTCGGGGTTACTATTCACCGCCGGAGGTGCTATTCACCGTCGGGGTTACTATTCATCGCCGGGATATTTATTTAAAGTAATAAATTACAACAATTTATATACAATATTTAAATTACAGCAGATATGTAGGTGGTGCAGTGGTGCAGCCATCCCATTAAAGCGATAATAAAAAAAAACAGTTATAAAACGAAGTAAATAAAGTAATTAAACAAATTATATCACATTTTTATATTAAATGAAAATTTATGAAAACTCACCTTTTGGGGAAATGATGAATTTTCTGAGTCACAAACTTTCTTTTGACTACCCTCAAGTCTGTGGAATGTGTTCTCAATTCTCAATCCAAAATTTAGAAATATAAATTTAGTGGTTATTTTTTGAATGGTGTATTGATAAAATGAAAATAAAAATATTAAAAAAAATATTTTATTTTCCCTCTCTCCCTAAAGAATTCCCTCTCAAAACTGAATCTTTCCTTTCTCTCCAAAATCCCCCGTCAGAATTCCTCCTCCAAGAATTTCTCTCCCCCCAAAAACTCCTCTCCCTTTTTTGCTCCAGAATGCCTGCCTTATATAGGCAAATGTATAGTAATAATAATAAAATAATAATAATAATATAAATAAAATAATAATATATATATATGCACTACGTAGTTGATGTCGGTCGCCGACATCAACTTTTATTATTATTATTATTATATTTTATAATATATATATAATAGAATATATATATATATATGTATATAATATAAAATATCTAAAATATATAATTTATACTAAAATACTAAACATATAATATACTAATATATTTTTATATAAAATACTAAATATATAATATAATAATTTTAAACACATAATATAATTTGTTTTATTATTTTCTTTTATATAAAATACACCAAAAATATGAACAAACACATAAAATTATGAAAAATTACAAAAAATACGAAAATAATGAAATATTCAATATTTTAAAATAATTTGACCATAATGGTGAAGGTTGGGATTAAAGTTCAAATTCCATTTCTTTTAATGAGAATTCTGCGAGAAACACATTCTAATTGTCATCATTGGGTAATCAAAAGAAAGCGCCCAAGTCTTAGGGCCAGTCAAAATGGGGTGTCTACAAGCACCTACACCAACAGTACCTCCCCTAGCAGTAGAGGGGAGAGAGAGACGGAGTCCAGCACACAGCCGAGGCAGAGGCAGAGGTAGAGGCACCTGAGACGGGAGCGGCCCTTCAGAGCCCATTCTGAGTGACGATGATCCCAAGACGAGTGACTCTGAGGAGACAGCAAGTCAACATTCAGATTCATCTGAGAGTGGAGATGATGATGCCGGCTCGGATTCCAAGAGCGAGGGCAATGCTAAAATGAGCTCCGAGGTAGAGAGCAGAGATGACTCTGGTTCAGACTCTGACCCAGAAGGAGACAACGGTGCCGATGGAGATAGTGCCCGAGAGTCCTCTCCTCTGAGGAAGAGAACGAAGAGGGCTTCTCGAGCCTGAGGCGGCAAGCACTGATTTATTGTATTTTGGATTTGTTTCTTTTTGCTTATAGTTTTAGCACATTTGTACAGCTTCAGGAAGGTTTTATTTTCTATAAAAACTTGTACCGCACTTTTTGTAAAAACCATCATGATCGGAATGAAAACTAGTTTTTATTTGAAAAAGTGTTGTATTTTGCATCATGAGAACCACTTAGCACGGAAATGAGATTCAATTTGATAACAGAAATTGAATGCTTGTATTGCCACAACAGTCTTAACTAGGTAATAAACCGACCAACAACTGAAATAACAGCAATATACAACTAGATAAACAACACAACAACAACTCAATAAACAACAACACAAATACACCTCGATAAGCAAAACAAAACTTCAACAAACATGCTAAAGCCCGAAAAGATTCAAACAGGACTCTAAAACACACAAAGAACAAAACAAAACACATTCTTTCAGCACTTTCCAGCATAAAGAAGGACAACAGGCTAGAGTGGGAGACTGTCGGCCATAAATGATGATTGCCGGCCATGTGCCGGCCAAGAAGGGTGGCCTGCCGGCCATCAATGTGCAGGTCCTCCAAAACATTGACACATGGCTTCCACTCACTGCCTTATCTTCTACAAAAGGCTAAGATTCATAGTTTCTTCATTTCAGCTGCAAATTCTTCACGAAATGGAGCCATTCTTTAC
>CM069907.1:105544175-105962363 GCA_036172215.1 Camellia granthamiana
GGAGTATTTGAGATCCAAAGGCGTCTCACGCGAAAGGAGGAAAGTGAACTTGAGATCCAAACGCGTCTCACGCGAGAGGAGTATTTGAGATCCAAACGCGTCTCACGCGAAAGGACGAAAGTGAACTTGAGATCAAAACGCGTCTCACGCGAGAGGAGTATTCGAGATCCAAACGCGTCTCACGCGAGAGGAGGAAAGTGAACTTGAGATCCAAACGCGTCTCACGCGAGAGGAGTATTCGAGATCTAAACGCGTCTCACGCGAGAGGAGTATTTGAGATCCAAACGCGTCTCACGCGAAAGGAGGAAAGTGAACTTGAGATCCAAACGCGTCTCACGCGAGAGGAGTATTCGAGATCCAAACGCGTCTCACGCGAAAGGAGGAAAGTGAACTTGAGATCCAAACGCGTCTCACGCGAGAGGAGTATTCGAGATCCAAACGCGTCTCACGCGAGAGGAGTATTTGAGATCCAAACGCGTCTCACGAGAAAGGAGGAAAGTGAACTTGAGATCCAAACGCGTCTCACGCGAGAGGAGTATTCGAGATCCAAACGCGTCTCACGCGAGAGGAGGAAAGTGAACTTGAGATGCAAACGCGTCTCATGCGAGAGGAGTATTTGAGATCCAAACGCGTCTCACGCGAAAGGAGGAAAGTGAACTTGAGATCCAAACGCGTCTCACGCGAGAGGAGTATTCGAGATCCAAATGCGTCTCACGCGAGAGGAGTATTTGAGATCCAAACGCGTCTCACGCGAAAGGAGGAAAGTGAACTTGAGATCCAAACGCGTCTCACGCGAGAGGAGTATTCGAGATCCAAACGCGTCTCACGCGAGAGGAGGAAAGTGAACTTGAGATCCAAACGCGTCTCACGCGAGAAGACTATTTGAGATCCAAACGCGTCTCACGCGAAAGGAGTATTTGAGATCCAAACGCGTCTCACGCGAAAGGAGGAAAGTGAACTTGAGATCCAAACGCGTCTCACGCGAGAGGAGTATTCGAGATCCAAACGCGTCTCACGCAAGAGGAGTATTTGAGATCCAAACGCGTCTCACGCGAAAGGAGGAAAGTGAACTTGAGATCCAAACGCGTCTCACGCGAGAGGAGTATTCGAGATCCAAACGCGTCTCACGCGAGAGGAGTATTTGAGATCCAAACGCGTCTCACGCGAAAGGAGGAAAGTGAACTTGAGATACAAACGCGTCTCACGCGAGAGGAGTATTTGAGATCCAAACGCGTCTCACGCGAAAGGAGGAAAGTGAACTTGAGATCCAAACGCGTCTCACGCGAGAGGAGTATTCGAGATCCAAACGCGTCTCACGCGAGAGGAGGAAAGTGAACTTGAGATCCAAACGCGTCTCACGCGAGAGGAGTATTCGAGATCCAAACGCGTCTCACGCGAGAGGATTATTTGAGATCCAAACGCGTCTCACGCAAAAGGAGGAAAGTGAACTTGAGATCCAAACGCGTCTCACGCGAGAGGAGTATTCGAGATCCAAACGCGTCTCACGCGAGGGAGTATTTGAGATCCAAACGCGTCTCACGCGAAAGGAGGAAAGTGAACTTGAGATCCCAACGCGTCTCACGCGAGAGGAGTATTCGAGATCCAAACGCGTCTCACGCGAGAGGAGGAAAGTGAACTTGAGATCCAAACGCGTCTCACGCGAGAGGAGTATTTGAGATCCAAACGCGTCTCACGCAAAAGGAGGAAAGTGAACTTGAGATCCAAACGCGTCTCACGCGAGAGGAGTATTTGAGATCCAAACGCGTCTCACGCGAAAGGAGGAAAGTGAACTTGAGATCCAAACGCGTCTCACGCGAGAGGAGTATTCGAGATCCAAACGCGTCTCACGCGAGAGGAGTATTTGAGATCCAAACGCGTCTCACGCGAAAGGAGGAAAGTGAACTTGAGATCCAAACGCGTCTTACGCGAGAGGAGTATTCGAGATCCAAACGCGTCTCACGCGAGAGGAGTATTTGAGATCCAAACGCGTGTCACGCGAATGGAGGAAAGTGAACTTGAGATCCAAACGCGTCTCACGCGAGAGGAGTATTCGAGATCCAAACGCGTCTCACGCGAGAGGAGGAAAGTGAACTTGAGATGCAAACGCGTCTCACGCGAGAGGAGTATTTGAGATCCAAACGCGTCTCACGCGAAAGGAGGAAAGTGAACTTGAGATCCAAACGCGTCTCACGCGAGAGGAGTATTTGAGATCCAAACGCGTCTCACGCGAAAGGACGAAAGTGAACTTGAGATCCAAACGCGTCTCACGCGAGAGGAGTATTCGAGATCCAAACGCGTCTCACGCGAGAGGAGGAAAGTGAACTTGAGATCCAAACGCGTCTCACGCGAGAGGAGTATTCGAGATCTAAACGCGTCTCACGCGAGAGTAGTATTTGAGATCCAAACGCGTCTCACGCGAAAGGAGGAAAGTGAACTTGAGATCCAAACGCGTCTCACGCGAGAGGAGTATTCGAGATCCAAACGCGTCTCACGCGAGAGGAGTATTCGAGATCCAAACGCGTCTCACGCGAGAGGAGGAAAGTGAACTTGAGATCCAAACGCGTCTCACGCGAGAGGAGTATTCGAGATCCAAACGCGTCTCACGCGAGAGGAGTATTTGAGATCCAAACGCGTCTCACACGAAAGGAGGAAAGTGAACTTGAGATCCCAACGCGTCTCACGCGAGAGGAGTATTCGAGATCCAAACGCGTCTCACACGAGAGGAGGAAAGTGAACTTGAGATCCAAACGCGTCTCACGCGAGAGGAGTATTTGAGATCCAAACGCGTCTCACGCAAAAGGAGGAAAGTGAACTTGAGATCCAAACGCGTCTCACGCGAGAGGAGTATTAGAGATCCAAACGCGTCTCACGCGAAAGGAGGAAAGTGAACTTGAGATCCAAACGCGTCTCACGCGAGAGGAGTATTCGAGATCCAAACGCGTTTCACACGAGAGGAGTATTTGAGATCCAAACGCGTCTCACGCGAAAGGAGGAAAGTGAACTTGAGATCCAAACGCGTCTCACGCGAGAGGAGTATTCGAGATCCAAACGCGTCTGACGCGAGAGGAGTATTTCAGATCCAAACGCGTGTCACGCGAAAGGAGGAAAGTGAACTTGAGATCCAAACGCGTCTCACGCGAGAGGAGTATTCGAGATCCAAACGCGTCTCACGCGAGAGGAGGAAAGTGAACTTGAGATGCAAACGCGTCTCACGCGAGAGGAGTATTTGAGATCCAAACGCGTCTCACGCGAAAGGAGGAAAGTGAACTTGAGATCCAAACGCGTCTCACGCGAGAGGAGTATTCGAGATCCAAATGCGTCTCACGCGAGAGGAGTATTTGAGATCCAAACGCGTCTCACGCGAAAGGAGGAAAGTGAACTTGAGATCCAAACGCGTCTCACGCGAGAGGAGTATTCGAGATCCAAACGCGTCTCACGCGAGAGGAGGAAAGTGAACTTGAGATCCAAACGCGTCTCACGCGAGAAGACTATTTGAGATCCAAACGCGTCTCACGCGAAAGGAGTATTTGAGATCCAAACGCGTCTCACGCGAAAGGAGGAAAGTGAACTTGAGATCCAAACGCATCTCACGCGAGAGGAGTATTCGAGATCCAAACGCGTCTCACGCAAGAGGAGTATTTGAGATCCAAACGCGTCTCACGCGAAAGGAGGAAAGTGAACTTGAGATCCAAACGCGTCTCACGCGAGAGGAGTATTCGAGATCCAAACGCGTCTCACGCGAGAGGAGTATTTGAGATCCAAACGCGTCTCACGCGAAAGGAGGAAAGTGAACTTGAGATCCAAACGCGTCTCACGCGAGAGGAGTATTTGAGATCCAAACGCGTCTCACGCGAAAGGAGGAAAGTGAACTTGAGATCCAAACGCGTCTCACGCGAGAGGAGTATTCGAGATCCAAACGCGTCTCACGCGAGAGGAGGAAAGTGAACTTGAGATCCAAACGCGTCTCACGCGAGAGGAGTATTCGAGATCCAAACGCGTCTCCCGCGAGAGGATTATTTGAGATCCAAACGCGTCTCACGCAAAAGGAGGAAAGTGAACTTGAGATCCAAACGCGTCTCACGCGAGAGGAGTATTCGAGATCCAAACGCGTCTCACGCGAGAGGAGTATTTGAGATCCAAAGGCGTCTCACGCGAAAGGAGGAAAGTGAACTTGAGATCCAAACGCGTCTCACGCGAGAGGAGTATTTGAGATCCAAACGCGTCTCACGCGAAAGGACGAAAGTGAACTTGAGATCAAAACGCGTCTCACGCGAGAGGAGTATTCGAGATCCAAACGCGTCTCACGCGAGAGGAGGAAAGTGAACTTGAGATCCAAACGCGTCTCACGCGAGAGGAGTATTTGAGATCCAAACGCGTCTCACGCAAAAGGAGGAAAGTGAACTTGAGATCCAAACGCGTCTCACGCGAGAGGAGTATTTGAGATCCAAACGCGTCTCACGCGAAAGGAGGAAAGTGAACTTGAGATCCAAACGCGTCTCACGCGAGAGGAGTATTCGAGATCCAAACGCGTCTCACGCGAGAGGAGTATTTGAGATCCAAACGCGTCTCACGCGAAAGGAGGAAAGTGAACTTGAGATCCAAACGCGTCTTACGCGAGAGGAGTATTCGAGATCCAAACGCGTCTCACGCGAGAGGAGTATTTGAGATCCAAACGCGTGTCACGCGAATGGAGGAAAGTGAACTTGAGATCCAAACGCGTCTCACGCGAGAGGAGTATTCGAGATCCAAACGCGTCTCACGCGAGAGGAGGAAAGTGAACTTGAGATGCAAACGCGTCTCACGCGAGAGGAGTATTTGAGATCCAAACGCGTCTCACGCGAAAGGAGGAAAGTGAACTTGAGATCCAAACGCGTCTCACGCGAGAGGAGTATTCGAGATCCAAACGCGTCTCACGCGAGAGGAGTATTTGAGATCCAAACGCGTCTCACGCGAAAGGAGGAAAGTGAACTTGAGATCCAAACGCGTCTCACGCGAGAGGAGTATTCGAGATCCAAACGCGTCTCACGCGAGAGGAGGAAAGTGAACTTGAGATCCAAACGCGTCTCACGCGAGAAGACTATTTGAGATCCAAACGCGTCTCACGCGAAAGGAGTATTTGAGATCGAAACGCGTCTCACGCGAAAGGAGGAAAGTGAACTTGAGATCCAAACGCGTCTCACGCGAGAGGAGTATTCGAGATCCAAACGCGTCTCACGCAAGAGGAGTATTTGAGATCCAAACGCGTCTCACGCGAAAGGAGGAAAGTGAACTTGAGATCCAAACGCGTCTCACGCGAGAGGAGTATTCGAGATCCAAACGCGTCTCACGCGAGAGGAGTATTTGAGATCCAAACGCGTCTCACGCGAAAGGAGGAAAGTGAACTTGAGATCCAAACGCGTCTCACGCGAGAGGAGTATTTGAGATCCAAACGCGTCTCACGCGAAAGGAGGAAAGTGAACTTGAGATCCAAACGCGTCTCACGCGAGAGGAGTATTCGAGATCCAAACGCGTCTCACGCGAGAGGAGGAAAGTGAACTTGAGATCCAAACGCGTCTCACGCGAGAGGAGTATTCGAGATCCAAACGCATCTCACGCGAGAGGATTATTTGAGATCCAAACGCGTCTCACGCAAAAGGAGGAAAGTGAACTTGAGATCCAATCGCGTCTCACGCGAGAGGAGTATTCGAGATCCAAACGCGTCTCACGCGAGAGGAGTATTTGAGATCCAAACGCGTCTCACGCGAAAGGAGCAAAGTGAACTTGAGATCCAAACGCGTCTCACGCGAAAGGACGAAAGTGAACTTGAGATCAAAACGCGTCTCACGCGAGAGGAGTATTCGAGATCCAAACGCGTCTCACGCGAGAGGAGGAAAGTGAACTTGAGATCCAAACGCGTCTCACGCGAGAGGAGTATTCGAGATCTAAACGCGTCTCACGCGAGAGGAGTATTTGAGATCCAAACGCGTCTCACGCGAAAGGAGGAAAGTGAACTTGAGATCCAAACGCGTCTCACGCGAGAGGAGTATTCGAGATCCAAACGCGTCTCACGCGAAAGGAGGAAAGTGAACTTGAGATCCAAACGCGTCTCACGCGAGAGGAGTATTCGAGATCCAAACGCGTCTCACGCGAGAGGAGTATTTGAGATCCAAACGCGTCTCACGCGAAAGGAGGAAAGTGAACTTGAGATCCAAACGCGTCTCACGCGAGAGGAGTATTCGAGATCCAAACGCGTCTCACGCGAGAGGAGGAAAGTGAACTTGAGATCCAAACGCGTCTCACGCGAGAGGAGTATTTGAGATCCAAACGCGTCTCACGCGAAAGGAGGAAAGTGAACTTGAGATCCAAACGCGTCTCACGCGAGAGGAGTATTCGAGATCCAAACGCGTCTCACGCGAGAGGAGTATTTGAGATCCAAACGCGTCTCACGCGAAAGGAGGAAAGTGAACTTGAGATCCAAACGCGTCTCACGCGAGAGGAGTATTCGAGATCCAAACGCGTCTCACGCGAGAGGAGTATTTGAGATCCAAACGCGTGTCACGCGAAAGGAGGAAAGTGAACTTGAGATCCAAACGCGTCTCACGCGAGAGGAGTATTCGAGATCCAAACGCGTCTCACGCGAGAGGAGGAAAGTGAACTTGAGATCCAAACGCGTCTCACGCAAGAAGACTATTTGAGATCCAAACGCGTCTCACGCGAAAGGAGTATTTGAGATCCAAACGCGTCTCACGCGAAAGGAGGAAAGTGAACTTGAGATCCAAACGCGTTTCACGCGAGAGGAGTATTCGAGATCCAAACGCGTCTCACGCGAGAGGAGTATTTGAGATCCAAACGCGTCTCACGCGAAAGGAGGAAACTGAACTTGAGATCCAAACGCGTCTCACGCGAGAGGAGTATTCGAGATCCAAACGCGTCTCACGCGAGAGGAGTATTTGAGATCCAAACGCGTCTCACGCGAGAGGAGGAAAGTGAACTTGAGATCCAAACGCGTCTCACGCGAGAGGAGTATTCGAGATCCAAACGCGTCTCACGCGAGAGGAGTATTTGAGATCCAAACGCGTCTCACGCGAAAGGAGGAAAGTGAACTTGAGATCCCAACGCGTCTCACGCGAGAGGAGTATTCGAGATCCAAACGCGTCTCACGCGAGAGGAGGAAAGTGAACTTGAGATCCAAACGCGTCTCACGCGAGAGGAGTATTTGAGATCCAAACGCGTCTCACGCAAAAGGAGGAAAGTGAACTTGAGATCCAAACGCGTCTCACGCGAGAGGAGTATTTGAGATCCAAACGCGTCTCACGCGAAAGGAGGAAAGTGAACTTGAGATCCAAACGCGTCTCACGCGAGAGGAGTATTCGAGATCCAAACGCGTCTCACGCGAGAGGAGTATTTGAGATCCAAACGCGTCTCACGCGAAAGGAGGAAAGTGAACTTGAGATCCAAACGCGTCTTACGCGAGAGGAGTATTCGAGATCCAAACGCGTCTCACGCGAGAGGAGTATTTGAGATCCAAACGCGTGTCACGCGAATGGAGGAAAGTGAACTTGAGATCCAAACGCGTCTCACGCGAGAGGAGTATTCGAGATCCAAACGCGTCTCACGCGAGAGGAGGAAAGTGAACTTGAGATGCAAACGCGTCTCACGCGAGAGGAGTATTTGAGATCCAAACGCGTCTCACGCGAAAGGAGGAAAGTGAACTTGAGATCCAAACGCGTCTCACGCGAGAGGAGTATTCGAGATCCAAACGCGTCTCACGCGAGAGGAGTATTTGAGATCCAAACGCGTCTCACGCGAAAGGAGGAAAGTGAACTTGAGATCCAAACGCGTCTCACGCGAGAGGAGTATTCGAGATCCAAACGCGTCTCACGCGAGAGGAGGAAAGTGAACTTGAGATCCAAACGCGTCTCACGCGAGAAGACTATTTGAGATCCAAACGCGTCTCACGCGAAAGGAGTATTTGAGATCGAAACGCGTCTCACGCGAAAGGAGGAAAGTGAACTTGAGATCCAAACGCGTCTCACGCGAGAGGAGTATTCGAGATCCAAACGCGTCTCACGCAAGAGGAGTATTTGAGATCCAAACGCGTCTCACGCGAAAGGAGGAAAGTGAACTTGAGATCCAAACGCGTCTCACGCGAGAGGAGTATTCGAGATCCAAACGCGTCTCACGCGAGAGGAGTATTTGAGATCCAAACGCGTCTCACGCGAAAGGAGGAAAGTGAACTTGAGATCCAAACGCGTCTCACGCGAGAGGAGTATTTGAGATCCAAACGCGTCTCACGCGAAAGGAGGAAAGTGAACTTGAGATCCAAACGCGTCTCACGCGAGAGGAGTATTCGAGATCCAAACGCGTCTCACGCGAGAGGAGGAAAGTGAACTTGAGATCCAAACGCGTCTCACGCGAGAGGAGTATTCGAGATCCAAACGCATCTCACGCGAGAGGATTATTTGAGATCCAAACGCGTCTCACGCAAAAGGAGGAAAGTGAACTTGAGATCCAATCGCGTCTCACGCGAGAGGAGTATTCGAGATCCAAACGCGTCTCACGCGAGAGGAGTATTTGAGATCCAAACGCGTCTCACGCGAAAGGAGCAAAGTGAACTTGAGATCCAAACGCGTCTCACGCGAAAGGACGAAAGTGAACTTGAGATCAAAACGCGTCTCACGCGAGAGGAGTATTCGAGATCCAAACGCGTCTCACGCGAGAGGAGGAAAGTGAACTTGAGATCCAAACGCGTCTCACGCGAGAGGAGTATTCGAGATCTAAACGCGTCTCACGCGAGAGGAGTATTTGAGATCCAAACGCGTCTCACGCGAAAGGAGGAAAGTGAACTTGAGATCCAAACGCGTCTCACGCGAGAGGAGTATTCGAGATCCAAACGCGTCTCACGCGAAAGGAGGAAAGTGAACTTGAGATCCAAACGCGTCTCACGCGAGAGGAGTATTCGAGATCCAAACGCGTCTCACGCGAGAGGAGTATTTGAGATCCAAACGCGTCTCACGCGAAAGGAGGAAAGTGAACTTGAGATCCAAACGCGTCTCACGCGAGAGGAGTATTCGAGATCCAAACGCGTCTCACGCGAGAGGAGGAAAGTGAACTTGAGATCCAAACGCGTCTCACGCGAGAGGAGTATTTGAGATCCAAACGCGTCTCACGCGAAAGGAGGAAAGTGAACTTGAGATCCAAACGCGTCTCACGCGAGAGGAGTATTCGAGATCCAAACGCGTCTCACGCGAGAGGAGTATTTGAGATCCAAACGCGTCTCACGCGAAAGGAGGAAAGTGAACTTGAGATCCAAACGCGTCTCACGCGAGAGGAGTATTCGAGATCCAAACGCGTCTCACGCGAGAGGAGTATTTGAGATCCAAACGCGTGTCACGCGAAAGGAGGAAAGTGAACTTGAGATCCAAACGCGTCTCACGCGAGAGGAGTATTCGAGATCCCAACGCGTCTCACGCGAGAGGAGGAAAGTGAACTTGAGATCCAAACGCGTCTCACGCAAGAAGACTATTTGAGATCCAAACGCGTCTCACGCGAAAGGAGTATTTGAGATCCAAACGCGTCTCACGCGAAAGGAGGAAAGTGAACTTGAGATCCAAACGCGTTTCACGCGAGAGGAGTATTCGAGATCCAAATGCGTCTCACGCGAGAGGAGTATTTGAGATCCAAACGCGTCTCACGCGAAAGGAGGAAACTGAACTTGAGATCCAAACGCGTCTCACGCGAGAGGAGTATTCGAGATCCAAATGCGTCTCACGCGAGAGGAGTATTTGAGATCCAAACGCGTCTCACGCGAAAGGAGGAAAGTGAACTTGAGATCCAAACGCGTCTCACGCGAGAGGAGTATTTGAGATCCAAACGCGTCTGACGCGAAAGGAGGAAAGTGAACTTGAGATCCAAACGCGTCTCACGCGAGAGGAGTATTCGAGATCCAAACGCGTCTCACGCGAAAGGAGGAAAGTGAACTTGAGATCCAAACGCGTCTCACGCGAGAGGAGTATTCGAGATCTGAACGCGTCTCACGCGAGAGGAGTATTTGAGATCCAAACGCGTCTCACGCGAAAGGAGGAAAATGAACTTGAGATCCAAACGCGTCTCACGCGAGAGGAGTATTCGAGATCCAAACGCGTCTCACGCGAGAGGAGGAAAGTGAACTTGAGATCCAAACGCGTCTCACGCGAGAGGAGTATTCGAGATCCAAACGCGTCTCACGCGAGAGGAGTATTTGAGATCCAAACGCGTCTCACGCGAAAGGAGGAAAGTGAACTTGAGATCCAAACGCGTCTCAGGCGAGAGGAGTATTCGAGATCCAAACGCGTCTCACGCGAGAGGAGTATTTGAGATCCAAACGCGTCTCACGCGAAAGGAGGAAAGTGAACTTGAGATCCAAACGCGTCTCACGCGAGAGGAGTATTCGAGATCCAAACGCGTCTCACGCGAGAGGAGTATTTGAGATCCAAACGCGTCTCACGCGAAAGGAGGAAAGTGAACTTGAGATCCAAACGCGTCTCACGCGAGAGGAGTATTCGAGATCCAAACGCGTCTCACGCGAGAGGAGGAAAGTGAACTTGAGATCCAAACGCGTCTCTCGCAAGAAGACTATTTGAGATCCAAACGCGTCTCACGTGAAAGGAGGAAAGTGAACTTGAGATCCAAACGTGTCTCACGCGAGAGGAGTATTTGAGATCCAAACGCGTCTCACGCGAAAGGAGGAAAGTGAACTTGAGATCCAAACGCGTCTCACGCGAGAGGAGTATTCGAGATCCAAACGCGTCTCACGCGAAAGGAGGAAAGTGAACTTGAGATCCAAACGCGTCTCACGCGAGAGGAGTATTCGAGATCTGAACGCGTCTCACGCGAGAGGAGTATTTGAGATCCAAACGCGTCTCACGCGAAAGGAGGAAAGTGAACTTGAGATCCAAACGCGTCTCACGCGAGAGGAGTATTCGAGATCCAAACGCGTCTCACGCGAGAGGAGGAAAGTGAACTTGAGATCCAAACGCGTCTCACGCGAGAGGAGTATTCGAGATCCAAACGCGTCTCACGCGAGAGGAGTATTTGAGATCCAAACGCGTCTCACGCGAAAGGAGGAAAGTGAACTTGAGATCCAAACGCGTCTCAGGCGAGAGGAGTATTCGAGATCCAAACGCGTCTCACGCGAGAGGAGTATTTGAGATCCAAACGCGTCTCACGCGAAAGGAGGAAAGTGAACTTGAGATCCAAACGCGTCTCACGCGAGAGGAGTATTCGAGATCCAAACGCGTCTCACGCGAGAGGAGTATTTGAGATCCAAACGCGTCTCACGCGAAAGGAGGAAAGTGAACTTGAGATCCAAACGCGTCTCACGCGAGAGGAGTATTCGAGATCCAAACGCGTCTCACGCGAGAGGAGGAAAGTGAACTTGAGATCCAAACGCGTCTCTCGCAAGAAGACTATTTGAGATCCAAACGCGTCTCACGCGAAAGGAGGAAAGTGAACTTGAGATCCAAACGCGTCTCACGCGAGAGGAGTATTTGAGATCCAAACGCGTCTCACGCGAAAGGAGGAAAGTGAACTTGAGATCCAAACGCGTCTCACGCGAGAGGAGTATTCGAGATCCAAACGCGTCTCACGCGAAAGGAGGAAAGTGAACTTGAGATCCAAACGCGTCTCACGCGAGAGGAGTATTCGAGATCTGAACGCGTCTCACGCGAGAGGAGTATTTGAGATCCAAACGCGTCTCACGCGAAAGGAGGAAAGTGAACTTGAGATCCAAACGCGTCTCACGCGAGAGGAGTATTCGAGATCCAAACGCGTCTCACGCGAGAGGAGGAAAGTGAACTTGAGATCCAAACGCGTCTCACGCGAGAGGAGTATTCGAGATCCAAACGCGTCTCACGCGAGAGGAGTATTTGAGATCCAAACGCGTCTCACGCGAAAGGAGGAAAGTGAACTTGAGATCCAAACGCGTCTCAGGCGAGAGGAGTATTCGAGATCCAAACGCGTCTCACGCGAGAGGAGTATTTGAGATCCAAACGCGTCTCACGCGAAAGGAGGAAAGTGAACTTGAGATCCAAACGCGTCTCACGCGAGAGGAGTATTCGAGATCCAAACGCGTCTCACGCGAGAGGAGTATTTGAGATCCAAACGCGTCTCACGCGAAAGGAGGAAAGTGAACTTGAGATCCAAACGCGTCTCACGCGAGAGGAGTATTCGAGATCCAAACGCGTCTCACGCGAGAGGAGGAAAGTGAACTTGAGATCCAAACGCGTCTCTCGCAAGAAGACTATTTGAGATCCAAACGCGTCTCACGCGAAAGGAGTATTTGAGATCCAAACGCGTCTCACGCGAAAGGAGGAAAGTGAACTTGAGATCCAAACGCGTCTCACGCGAGAGGAGTATTCGAGATCCAAACGCGTCTCACGCGAGAGGAGTATTTGAGATCCAAACGCGTCTCACGCGAAAGGAGGAAAGTGAACTTGAGATCCAAACGCGTCTCACGCGAGAGGAGTATTCGAGATCCAAATGCGTCTCACGCGAGAGGAGTATTTGAGATCCAAACGCGTCTCACGCGAAAGGAGGAAAGTGAACTTGAGATCCAAACGCGTCTCACGCGAGAGGAGTATTTGAGATCCAAACGCGTCTCACGCGAAGAGGAAAGTGAATTTGAGATACAAACGCGTCTCACGCGAGAGGAGTATTCGAGATCCAAACGCGTCTCTCGCGAGAGGAGGAAAGTGAACTTGAGATCCAAACGCGTCTCACGCGAGAGGAGTATTCGAGATCCAAACGCGTCTCCCGCGAGAGGAGTATTTGAGATCCAAACGCGTCTCACGCAAAAGGAGGAAAGTGAACTTGAGATCCAAACGCGTCTCACGCGAGAGGAGTATTCGAGATCCAAACGCGTCTCACGCAAGAGGAGTATTTGAGATCCAAACGCGTCTCACGCGAAAGGAGGAAAGTGAACTTGAGATCCAAACGCGTCTCACGCGAGAGGAGTATTCGACATCCAAACGCGTCTCACGCGAGAGGAGGAAAGTGAACTTGAGATCCAAACGCGTCTCACGCGAGAGGAGTATTCGAGATCTAAACGCGTCTCACGCGAGAGGAGTATTTGAGATCCAAACGCGTCTCACGCGAGAGGAGTATTCGAGATCCAAACGCGTCTCACGCGAGAGGAGGAAAGTGAACTTGAGATCCAAACGCGTCTCACGCGAGAGGAGTATTCGAGATCCAAACGCGTCTCACGCGAGAGGAGTATTTGAGATCCAAACGCGTCTCACGCGAAAGGAGGAAAGTGAACTTGAGATCCAAACGCGTCTCACGCGAGTGGAGTATTCGAGATCCAAACGCGTCTCACGCGAGAGGAAAGTGAACTTGAGATCCAAACGCGTCTCACGCGAGAGGAGTATTTGAGATCCAAACGCGTCTCACGCAACAGGAGGAAAGTGAACTTGAGATCCAAACGCGTCTCACGCGAGAGGAGTATTTGAGATCCAAACGCGTCTCACGCGAAAGGAGGAAAGTGAACTTGAGATCCAAACGCGTCTCACGCGAGAGGAGTATTCGAGATCCAAACGCGTCTCACGCGAGAGGAGTATTTGAGATCCAAACGCGTCTCACGCGAAAGGAGGAAAGTGAACTTGAGATCCAAACGCGTCTCACGCGAGAGGAGTATTCGAGATCCAAACGCGTCTCACGCGAGAGGAGTATTTGAGATCCAAACGCGTGTCACGCGAAAGGAGGAAAGTGAACTTGAAATCCAAACGCGTCTCACGCGAGAGGAGTATTCGAGATCCAAACGCGTCTCACGCGAGAGGAGGAAAGTGAACTTGAGATCCAAACGCGTCTCACGCGAGAGGAGTATTTGAGATCCAAACGCGTCTCACGCGAAAGGAGGAAAGTGAACTTGAGATCCAAACGCGTCTCACGCGAGAGGAGTATTTGAGATCCAAACGCGTCTCACGCGAAAGGAGGAAAGTGAACTTGAGATCCAAACGCGTCTCACGCGAGAGGAGTATTCGAGATCCAAACGCGTCTCACGCGAGAGGAGGAAAGTGAACTTGAGATCCAAACGCGTCTCACGCGAGAAGACTATTTGAGATCCAAACGCGTGTCACGCGAAAGGAGTATTTGAGATCCAAACGCGTCTCACGCGAAAGGAGGAAAGTGAACTTGAGATCCAAACGCGTCTCACGCGAGAGGAGTATTCGAGATCCAAACGCGTCTCACGCGAGAGGAGTATTTGAGATCCAAACGCGTCTCACGCGAAAGGAGGAAAGTCAACTTGAGATCCAAACGCGTCTCATGCGAGAGGAGTATTCGAGATACAAACGCGTGTCACGCGAGAGGAGTATTTGAGATCCAAACGCGTCTCACGCGAAAGGAGGAAAGTGAACTTGAGATCCAAACGCGTCTCACGCGAGAGGAGTATTTGAGATCCAAACGCGTCTCACGCGAAAGGAGGAAAGTGAACTTGAGATCCAAACGCGTCTCACGCGAGAGGAGTATTCGAGATCCAAACGCGTCTCACGCGAGAGGAGGAAAGTGAACTTGAGATCCAAACGCGTCTCACGCGAGAGGAGTATTCGAGATCCAAACGCGTCTCACGCGAGAGGATTATTTGAGATCCAAACCCGTCTCACGCAAAAGGAGGAAAGTGAACTTGAGATCCAAACGCGTCTCACGCGAGAGGAGTATTCGAGATCCAAACGCGTCTCACGCGAGAGGAGTATTTGAGATCCAAACGCGTCTCACGCGAAAGGAGGAAAGTGAACTTGAGATCCAAACGCGTCTCACGCGAGAGGAGTATTTGAGATCCAAACGCGTCTCACTCGAAAGGACGAAAGTGAACTTGAGATCAAAACGCGTCTCACGCGAGAGGAGTATTCGAGATCCAAACGCGTCTCACGCGAGAGGAGGGAAGTGAACTTGAGATCCAAACGCGTCTCACGCGAGAGGAGTATTCGAGATCTAAACGCGTCTCACGCGAGAGGAGTATTTGAGATCCAAACGCGTCTCACGCGAAAGGAGGAAAGTGAACTTGAGATCCAAACGCGTCTCACGCGAGAGGAGTATTCGAGATCCAAACGCGTCTCACGCGAAAGGAGGAAAGTGAACTTGAGATCCAAACGCGTCTCATGCGAGAGGAGTATTCGAGATCCAAACGCGTCTCACGCGAGAGGAGTATTTGAGATCCAAACGCGTCTCACGCGGAAGGAGGAAAGTGAACTTGAGATCCAAACGCGTCTCACGCGAGAGGAGTATTCGAGATCCAAATGCGTCTCACGCGAGAGGAGGAAAGTGAACTTGAGATCCAAACGCGTCTCACGCGAGAGGAGTATTTGAGATCCAAACGCGTCTCACGCGAAAGGAGGAAAGTGAACTTGAGATCCAAACGCGTCTCACGCGAGAGGAGTATTTGAGATCCAAACGCGTCTCACGCGAAAGGAGGAAAGTGAACTTGAGATCCAAACGCGTCTCACGCGAGAGGAGTATTCGAGATCCAAACGCGTCTCACGCGAGAGGAGTATTTGAGATCCAAACGCGTCTCACGCGAAAGGAGGAAAGTGAACTTGAGATCCAAACGCGTCTCACGCGAGAGGAGTATTCTAGATCCAAACGCGTCTCACGCGAGAGGAGTATTTGAGATCCAAACGCGTGTCACGCGAAAGGAGGAAAGTGAACTTGAGATCCAAACGCGTCTCACGCGAGAGGAGTATTCGAGATCCAAACGCGTCTCACGCGAGAGGAGGAAAGTGAACTTGAGATCCAAACGCGTCTCACGCGAGAGGAGTATTTGAGATCCAAACGCGTCTCACGCGAAAGGAGGAAAGTGAACTTGAGATCCAAACGCGTCTCACGCGAGAGGAGTATTCGAGATCCAAACGCGTCTCACGCGAGAGGAGGAAAGTGAACTTGAGATCCAAACGCGTCTCACGCGAGAGGAGTATTTAAGATCCAAACGCGTGTTAGGTACGCGAGAGGAGGTGGCGTGGTGTAAACAGACAGGTGCACCTGCTGTTTTTAACCGATTTGCAATCCAAACGCGTCTTACGCGAGAGAAAAAGGGGGAAGGTTTTAACTAGGTAAACATCAAATCTAGCATCATTCATATGAAAGGATCAAAGGTAAATTCGAAGTCCAAACGCGTCTTACGCGAATGGAAGAAGGTATGGTAGAATGATTTCTTGTTGACAAGGGGTAACCTTTACATGTAGAAGTCACAGATGCCCCTTTTCTTCCTGATCATATTTACAACTTTCCCTATTCTCCAACGGGGTGACAGGCTAGGTTGGTTCAGTATCCAGAATTGAGGCGCATATACGCTACCTCAACCTATGGGGCTGCCATACAGATTTCAAGCCAGGGATACACCCCTGGGTATTTAAACCAGACTTTAGTCTCGGAAATTCCAAACCTTTTGCGTTCTAGGCTTCGCCATTCGAACTCTGGTTTCCACCGTCGCAGTTGGTCTCATAGGAACTCATTGCAAACACAGGCAAGATAATACTCAGATATTTACATGCACACAGAAAAATAAGTTTTGTTTTTTTGCACATCAATGGCGTGACTGACATATCACTTTGAGTTTGAAAACATTTTGTTTGATTGAATTTTGAGAATGATTAAATTTTGAATCCTGAATTGAACATTGATTCTATACTGATTTGAATCAAAGAATGACTTGACGAAAGAAGAACGAAGCAAAACGTTCTAAACACACTTATATACACTGACTAGTATAAATACACCGAATGGTATAAATATACTGACTGGTATGAAAGGAACACCCTTACATACACTGACTGGTATGAATACCTTGACTGGTAGGAATACACACTTATATATACTGAATAGTTGACTTGAGCGGTGGAGAAGACAGAATCTCTAACTCGACTATGCCCCTAGTTCATTGCCTTGACCCTTTGATTTTTTTGTAAACATGTTTTAATCAACATAAGGGTTAGATTAGCATACTTCTTCCATTTTCTGTTTCAAATCATGTAAGCTAAGCTGTGAGCATTGAGAAATTTTCCTTTTCAAATCCAAAGAATGGTCTAAGTTTTACAAAAATTGAACAATTTTCGAGAAAAATTAGTCAGCTCCATTCAAATTAATCAAAACCTATTTTTGCAAATGGCCATACTCAACTAATATGGAATCAACCATTGGGGTGCATAGTCCCAAACCAGATAATCAAAGGTGATATCCAAACCAAGCCAATCCGAACCGAATGAAGCTGAGCAGAATCGGACCAAACCAAGTTGAATCGAAACCGACTGAACTGAGCAGAACGAAGATACACCAATTAAAACACGAATAGGACAACCAGGTTGACTAAAGATACACCAATCAAACATGGACGAAATGAATGAGTTAACAAAAAATTATTGGGGCCGAACTTCAAGATGAAGCTACCTACGTATCCTCAAGATAGGAATCAGGCCATCGTAGTTCCGGCTGAGGTTCACTCGGGTATTGACACTCTCCTTTTTGTTTCATCATCTTTTCATATTTTTGTTTTTTTTTTTCTATATTTTTTATCATTTTTTTTTTGTTTTTCTGCTCTAACTTTTGCCTGGGTCGCCCTTCTAGGTTTTCGGCCCAGCGAGCCTCGCAAGGGTTACTTTCATTTTACTTTGTCCATGTTGATTGGGTGTGAAATTTCTAGGCCGTCTATCAGAACAACTACTACACTTGACCAGTAGATATGATGCTGTAGGGACTAGGCTAATTGAGTCTGAATTTGCCCCTAGTGTAGTGGATAGGAACTTGATGTCCTTCTTGATGTCCTTCAATAATAAAATTCATTCTCTCAACTTCCGGGTTTGCCTTTCTGGGCGGTCTTCATTGCGAAACGATTTAGTTTTAACTCTTTGACCACATCTAACCTTTTGCCCCTAGTTCAAGGGCTGCTTCAAATCTAAATAACATCTGACCTTCTTGCCCCTAGTTCAAGGGTTGTTTCCAATCTGAATCACAGGTCTTACATAGCTCTGGCTAAGGTTCACTCGGGTATTGACACTCTCCTTTTACGCTCTAACTTTTGCCAAAGCTGCCCTTTCGGGTTTTCAACCTTGCGAGCTTTTCATTTTTTTTTTTTTTTTTTTTTTTTTGTGCTCTAACTTTTGCCTGGGTTGCCCTTCCGGGTTTTCAACCCAGCGAGCCTCTCAAGGGTGGTACTTTATTGCCCCTAGTTCAAGGGCTACCTCCATTTCAGCTATGCAAGCCTCACACTTTTGCCCCTAGTTCAAGGGCCGTTTCCATTTGAATCATATTCGACCTTATTGCCCCTAGTGGAAGGGCTGCCTCCATTTGAATCACATCATTGCCCCTAGTTCAAGGGCCATTTCCAATTTGGCTATGCAAGCCTTTCACTTTGATTGATCATCGAATACTTCGAATCATGAATTGAAAGCTAAGGAGCTAAGGAGGTCGGACCTTGAGTCAAGAGGGACCCTATGATGTATAATCAATTCTAGGCATGTTTTCGTAGGACCACGCAAAAATAGTTTTTTGAAATCTTTTCACAAAGTGACTAATCACTCGTACTCTTACGAAGACAAGATAGAACTAATTTGGACCAAGCCAGGATCCTTCTCAGTACCCACATTAACAAAAATGATTTTATTCATCAAGGGCTTAGTACACCTCTCTTCTTCTCAGTTGATCAAAATATGCAAATCCCGAGGAAATTCTTCCTCTTTGTTTTTATCAGAGTTTTGGAAAAAGTTTTGAAAAACTTTGGTCAATGCAATGATTTAAAGGCACAGCGAAGTAGGTGAAAACTACTACCGTTTTATTCAGATCTTCTGGCCCAATGACTGAAACAGACTTAAAAGAAAGAAAGAAAAGACAAAACAAACACAGACAGAACAGTGATGCCTGGGTTAACACCCCCGAGATCACCATACTCTGACACAACAAGACTGACTCAACACCCAATTCAGAAAGTAAAACAAAACCATTTCCCATTTTCTAAAATTAGTGCGTGCCATCCACCATTTTGGGAGTAAAATGCACACCATCAGCATGTGGTTCACCTTTAATCACAGGACCAGCTATCCCCCAAGTTCATTGACCTAGTGCTAATAGACTTTGCAAAACCTGGTGAAGTGATGATCTTGTTGTCAATCAGGTTTTGAATTTCATGGCGAAGACGAAAACAATGATCAGTGTCATGGCCGAGTTGCTGATGGAAGGCGCAATACTTAGCCGCATCGTGCCTGGCTGGAAGGCGCTTAGGGAGAGGTTGAAAATCAAGGGGTTTGAGGTGGCCTTGTCCCATGAGGATTTGGAGAGCTTTAGACAAGGTCATGTAAAGGGGATTGAAGGCGCGATTACCAGTTCTGGAGGTATTGACAAAAGTGTCATCCACAATATTTGTAACAACTACAAGCACTTGCTGTTTGTTCAACCCTTTGACTTTTAAAGCCTCAATAGCCCATCGGAGATGTGCATATGGATCAATACTTGCCCCGGTTTCATGTTTTCCCCTTGCTTCAGCTTTGCCAAGGGATTGGGTGGTTGTATCAGAGCGAGGTCCACTTGTTGTTGACATGTCATCACCCAGACTTTAACTTCAGGTTGACCATTTTCAATTGCAGCTTGCCTCAAGATTGGGGAGCTTTTTGACGTGAAATTTCTGGCATGTGATGTGGTCGATGATGGAGCCAAGATCCCAAAGGCTAAATCTGCCACAGTGCTTTGAAGGTCTTCAATCATGCTCAACAGCTTAGAAGTAGTAGGTTCGGCTATTGGTGCCTGCGAGGTATTTGAACCTACTTGGTCTTGGTGAACTGGTTGGGCCGGGTTCTTTGGAGTGGGTTGGATTGGAATTTGACTATTAGGGAGTTCAAGTTTTGGGGGTTGAGACGATTGGGGTTCAGGTGCATCCATCATACACAAGTCCGTGTCTTCTGGAATGAACACCTCTGGCTTGGGTAAATGAGTTGGGGTGATGTATATGCTGGGGTTATAGGTAGATGAAAATATATGAATCAGGTTGATGTTTCTAGGTGGTCGGACTTGGTTATGGGTGGGAAGTGGGTTTGTGGTCACATTTGGTTTGGAGGGTAGGGCGATGATTTTATTGTCAATGAGATCCTGGATTTCGTGACGCAAGCGGTAGCACCGATCGGTGGGATGACCGTGTTGTTGGTGAAAGCAACAGTACTGGGTAGGGTCATGTCTTGGTGGGAGTGGGTCAGGAAGAGGTCGTGGATCGAGAGGCTTGAGATGTCCCCTTTCCAGCAACATCTTGAAAGCGCGGGACAGATTCATGTGGAGAGGGGTAAAAGATCTTTGGTTCCAAGGTTGACTATTTTGTGCGGTTTGTGAGTTTGTGGCAGCAGCAAAGGGATCGACCATCTTGGCCGATGATGTAGCAATGGCACTAACATCTGCAGACCGCGGAATAGTGCTAGTACTAGCATTGGTACTCCGAGTGAATGGCCTTTTTGCAGGTTCACTTCTGTGGATGATGCCCTTTTTGAAGGCACTCTCAATTTGAACACCTAACTCATGTAAGAAAGCAAATGTGGACAATGGTGTCACTATCATTCTCTGCAACATGTCTAGCTCGAGGTTGTGAACCACTAACCTGACTTGTTCTCTTTCAGAAGGTTTGCTCGTCATTCTGGCTGCCTTTGCCCTCCATCTTGCCACAAAGTCAATGAAGGGTTCTTTGGGGTTCTGAGTGGTTGCTTCTAGCTCACTGATTGTTACTTCTATCTGAGTATTGTATGAGTATTGGTTAACAAACCCCTCAGACAGTTCTTCCCAATTCTGCTTCGTTGAGTCCTCCAGTTTGGCGTACCAGATGGCCGCTACATCTGATAGGGTCCTCCCAAATAATGAGAGTTTTTGTGCCCTAGATAAACCCATGGGCCTCAACACATCTGAAAATAGGCGGACATGCACAATCGGATCCCCGCTCCCATCAAATCTATCGATGTGAGGCATTTTGAATTTTTTTGGTAACCTGACTGAAGCCTCAGTGTACCCGTCCTCAATGTCGGGAATTGAATTGAAACCCTGGGATTTCTTCAAGGCTTTCTCAAGCCTAGCAATTTTGATCATGGCTGGATCAACTTCATTCATATCGAAGGGAATGGTTCCCGTAGGAGGTTGTACCGGAGGTCTGTAAGCTGAAGCTATTGGAAACATCTCCTGAGGATCTGGGACCGGAGGAGTTTCCAGTGGTGGAGGGAAATCAGGATTTGGTTGGGCAGCCGGAACCGGATGTACAGTAGATACAGATGCCCCAGATGGGCGTCGCAGATCAGCGATGACTTCATCCTGTGCGGCCAACCTTTGATCCATGGTTCTCAAAGTTGCCATCATGGCAGCAATTTCTTCTGTGTTCTGTGTCATTCTTGGTGAATTGCGGATACGAATTGGTGTTTGTGGAGTGCTTTGTACTGGTGCTGCTGCCTGTTTGTTCTTTCTTCGTCGAGTGACCGACGGGAGAGAAACTAATACTGGCTGACCGTCAACAAGATCTTGCGTTTTACAAAGCCTACGAGAACGAGTCCAAACAACTTGGGGGATATCGAGTCTTTCTGAAGCTATGATGAAAAACTACCTTACAAAAAGAAAGAAAGAAAACTTTTTTTTTACAAAAACGGACAACACTTCGGCCCCAATTCTCAATTAATCACAACATGCAGCTGAACTGTGATCCCAAAAAAATTTTTGTTCTCAGACTGATTGCTCATTTGTGCCACTGCCCGTATATTTCACTGTAAAAGCACATACCACATAAAAAGAACCAAAACACCCCTATGAGGAGGTAGGGTTACCCTGTCCTAGATTTTGACATGATCTAGGTTGCACTATTTCAAGCAAGTGGTTTCATAACATCCTGTACGGGTAGCATTCTGTCCTAATTTGAATGGTCACTAGAGCGTACTATATGCATTAGGTCAAATAGTCACAAAGGGTACCTCAGCAAGACTACCTAATATACCTCTCACACCTAACACCGAAAAGTGAAAGGAGGATCAAGCGGTACAGCGGTAATCCAGATCCAAGGGTTGTGTTCCCAACTTGACAGAGCCCATGACCGGTTAGCCTTTTGGCAAGCTTTGTAGGCAAGCCTCCGGTAAACCGTCCAGGAATAACAGATGGCAAACACAGGGACTTAGGCGCACCAATGCAAATGCAATGCAAAGAACATATAAATGTAGATAAAAATTCACATCATGAAGTTTGAGTCAAGTTCTCTAAGTCCCCAGCAGAGTCGCCAGAAACTGTAGCTCGGCTTTTTGCGCCCCCTTTCGGAAGAATGAAATAGCCCTTACAGTTCGGACTCCACTTGTGTGTTGGTTCTGAATCTAATTTCACAAGTGCAATGTGAAACAGTGGAAACACAAAAAGAGTCCAAATCCGGCAATTGTTTTTGGAAAATCGATGTTTGAATCAAATGCCAAAAATGGACTGCTTTGCCAGATTTCAGAGTCGCCACCTAAATATTTATTTTGGGAAATTTAGGAAACTTATGACTCGTGCCAAAGGCCATTAGTCCGTCGTTACCAAAGTGTCTTGGTTCGGGAACTTAGGTATGAGAGGGGAAGGTCAATAATTGAACACCCCACTCACCCGATCAAAGATCGGCCTCTACTAATCATGATGTGATTTTTATATACAATATATGCTCTTGTTCTATATGTAACATACAAGTATAGACTAATTTCACGAAAAGTTGGAACGTTTGATTCCATGTTTGTTAAAAAAATGTTTTGAATATGTATCACTGAAAATGGTGATCTCATATATACATGAATCAAAATATCCCAATTTAAGTGATTAGCCTTCATCCACAGGCATTCAAACAGGTATATCAAGTAAGCATTTAGCCTCATGGTAGTATGTTTGATATGACAGCAATCACACTTATGCAATATGCTAAAGCATAAAACTTACCTTATGTCCGAAGCGAAGGCGAGTCAAAAGAAAGTAAACAACTAGAAAAAATGCATGATCCTATTTAATGCGATATGGCTAATGCAACACATACAACGTGCAAGTAAGCTCGGCTACTAGCATGGCATATGAGTCAATTCAAGGCATGTGATAGAGCATGTATTCAATCAAAGAGTTTGAATTTGACATTTGAATAATATGATGAACCGAACTTTTATGCATGTAAACGAATGGATGCAAATCATGGAAAATGCTAATTTAAACATGATGTCCCTAATTTAACCATCATAAGCTGGTAAATAAAAGGGAGAAAGAATAGGGGTTGGAAGACATACAACTTATTACATATTTGTCCTCACGAAGGAGGGTCCGAATGAATTACTGCGCCCTCACGGAGGAGGTTTCAAATGTCCAAGTGTCCAAATAAATAATTATTACAAAACCGAATGAATAATTACAGCAGATATGTAGGTGGTGCAGTGGTGCAGCCATCCCATTAAAGCGATAAAAAAAAGGTATAATTAGGTACTATTCACGGTCGGGGTTACTATTCACCGCCGGAGGTGCTATTCACCGTCGGGATTACTATTCACCGCCGGGATATTTAAAGTAATAAATTACAACAATTTATATACAATATTTAAATTACAGCAGATATGTAGGTGGTGCAGTGGTGCAGCCATCCCATTAAAGCGATAAAAGTATTTAAACAAATTAGGTACTATTGACGGTCGGGGTTACTATTCACCGCCGGAGGTGCTATTCACCGTCGGGGTTACTATTCACCGCCGGGATATTTATTTAAAGTAATAAATTACAACAATTTATATACAATATTTAAATTGCAGCAGATATGTAGGTGGTGCAGTGGTGCAGCCATCCCATTAAAGCGATAAAAGTATTTAAACAAATTAGGTACTATTCACGGTCGGGGTTACTATTCACCGCCGGAGGTGCTATTCACCGTCGGAGTTACTATTCACCGCCGGGATATTTATTTAAAGTAATAAATTACAACAATTTATATACAATATTTAAATTGCAGCAGATATGTAGGTGGTGCAGTGGTGCAGCCATCCCATTAAAGCGATAAAAGTATTTAAACAAATTAGGTACTATTCACGGTCGGGATTACTATTCACCGCCGGAGGTGCTATTCACCGTCGGGGTTACTATTCACCACCGGGATATTTATTTCAAGTAATAAATTACAACAATTTATATACAATATTTAAATTACAGCAGATATGTAGGTGGTGCAGTGGTGCAGCCATCCCATTAAAGCGATAAAAGTATTTAAACAAATTAAGTACTATTCACCGTCGGGGTTACTATTCACCGCCGGAGGTGCTATTCACCGTCGGGGTTACTATTCATCGCCGGGATATTTATTTAAAGTAATAAATTACAACAATTTATATACAATATTTAAATTACAGCAGATATGTAGGTGGTGCAGTGGTGCAGCCATCCCATTAAAGCGATAATAAAAAAAACAGTTATAAAACGAAGTAAATAAAGTAATTAAACAAATTATATCACATTTTTATATTAAATGAAAATTTATGAAAACTCACCTTTTGGGGAAATGATGAATTTTCTGAGTCACAAACTTTCTTTTGACTACCCTCAAGTCTGTGGAATGTGTTCTCAATTCTCAATCCAAAATTTAGAAATATAAATTTAGTGATTAGTTTTTAAATGGTGTATTGATGAAATGAAAATAAAAATATTAAAAAAAATATTTTATTTTCCCTCTCTCCCTAAAGAATTCCCTCTCAAAACTGAATCTTTCCTTTCTCTCCAAAATCCCCCCTCAGAATTCCTTCTCCAAGAATTTCTCTCCAAGAATTTCTCTCCCTTTTTTGCTCCAGAATGCCTGCCTTATATAGGCAAATGTATAGTAATAATAATAAAATAATAATAATAATATAATAATATAATAATATAAATAAAATAATAATATATATATGCACTACGTAGTTGATGTCGGTCGCCGACATCAACTTTTATTATTATTATTATTATATTTTATAATATATATATAATAGAATATATATATATGTATATAATATAAAATATCTAAAATATATAATTTATACTAAAATACTAAACATATAATATACTAATATATTTTTATATAAAATACTAAATATATAATATAATAATTTTAAACACATAATATAATTTGTTTTATTTTTTTCTTTTATATAAAATACACCAAAAATATGAACAAACACATAAAATTATGAAAAATTACAAAAAAAACGAAAATAATGAAATATTCAATATTTTAAAATAATTTGACCATAATGGTGAAGGTTGGGATTAAAGTTCAAATTCCATTTCTTTTAATGAGAATTCTGCGAGAAACACATTCTAATTGTCATCATTGGGTAATCAAAAGAAAGCGCCCAAGTCTTAGGGCCAGTCAAAATGGGGTGTCTACAAGCACCTACACCAACAGTACCTCCCCTAGCAGTAGAGGGGAGAGAGAGACGGAGTCCAGCACACGGCCGAGGCAGAGGCAGAGGTAGAGGCACCTGAGACGGGAGCGGCCCTTCAGAGCCCATTCTGAGTGACGATGATCCCAAGACGAGTGACTCTGAGGAGACAGCAAGTCAACATTCAGATTCATCTGAGAGTGGAGATGATGATGCCGGCTCGGATTCCAAGAGCGAGGGCAATGCTAAAATGAGCTCCGAGGTAGAGAGCAGAGATGACTCTGGTTCAGACTCTGACCCAGAAGGAGACAACGGTGCCGATGGAGATAGTGCCCGAGAGTCCTCTCCTCTGAGGAAGAGAACGAAGAGGTCTTCTCGAGCCTGAGGCGGCAAGCACTGATTTATTGTATTTTGGATTTGTTTCTTTTTGCTTATAGTTTTAGCACATTTGTACAGCTTCAGGAAGGTTTTATTTTCTATAAAAACTTGTACCGCACTTTTTGTAAAAACCATCATGATCGGAATGAAAACTAGTTTTTATTTGAAAAAGTGTTGTATTTTGCATCATGAGAACCACTTAGCACGGAAATGAGATTCAATTTGATAACAGAAATTGAATGCTTGTATTGCCACAACAGTCTTAACTAGGTAATAAACCGACCAACAGCTGAAATAACAGCAATATACAACTAGATAAACAACACAACAACAACTCAATAAACAACAACACAAATACACCTCGATAAGCAAAACAAAACTTCAACAAACATGCTAAAGCCCGAAAAGATTCAAACAGGACTCTAAAACACACAAAGAACAAAACAAAACACATTCTTTCAGCATTTTCCAGCACAAAGAAGGACAACAGGCTAGAGTGGGAGACTGTCGGCCATAAATGATGATTGCCGGCCATGTGCCGGCCAAGAAGGGTGGCCTACCGGCCATCAATGTGCAGGTCCTCCAAAACATTGACACATGGCTTCCACTCACTGCCTTATCTTCTACAAAAGGCTAAGATTCATAGTTTCTTCATTTCAGCTGCAAATTCTTCATGAAATGGAGCCATTCTTTATCGAAAAACTCTCAAATTGGATTACAACTTTAGATGGCTTGGAAAAGCTAAATTTCTGGGGTTTCGGCATAAATGCACTATTCCCACTAAGCCATTCTCCGCTTTATTTTTCGTTCCTACGTGCTGCGGCTAGATGTTGGAACCCGATTACACATGTTTTTAGCTTCGGGGGACAAAAGACATGCCCGACAATCAAAGAATTTCAAGTGTTAATGGAGTCCCGGAGCGATGAGAAAATCTTGCCCCAACCCCGTTTTGGTCATATCCAAGCTTTGGGACGGATGTGCGGGCTTACTCTACATGAGGCTCGTTCCTTGGTTCACAAGGGAGAGCTAGACATTCCTAGTTTGATCCATCAATTTTCGGACACCGGCAATCGTGGCATCCTTCTTTGGCGGGGTTTTCGACAACACGCCCTTTGTTTGTGCATGCTAGCACATTTCCTCCTTGCCCCTAGTTTTGGCGGGTCTAGCATTCGACTAATTAAAGTAGCCCAAGGTTTGAAAGAGGGCAAGAGTTGTATTGGCTTGACATTAGCCGACACTTTGATGGGCTTAGACGCCTTTCATCGACAAGAGACCACCAAATTCACGGGAAGTCCACTACTTCTTCAGGTAATGTTTCCCACCCTTTTCTAATATGTGTTTCTCACATCTTTCGGCACTCATGCTCTGTTCTTCTCTCAAACCCCTTTTCTCACTTTTCTCTCAACATACATCTCTCTATTTTTTAATCTCTTTTTTCTTTCATCCCTCTCCAGATATGGCTTATGGACAAGCTGAAGGTAGTGGACTCTTGCCCTGCATACTCAGCCCGAGCATACTTTTTCCATCAACAGCTAGTGGATTTCCCGAATGAAGGGTGGTGGTGCCACTAGATGTGTAACAGGTCTGCTACTGACATTGATTGGCATTGCCCTTGGCTTAATTTGACCAAAATGAGCTGCAACATAGCTCGGCAACCTAGCATTGAGCTGATTGGCCTGACACTGTGTATTCTACTTTTTGTTCCGGTTCAAGCGTCAATTTGGACATGATCAGATTTTCCCAGAGAAGCGGGTAGAATACCCGGTTTCATTCCCAGTCCAAGGTTCACATTTGGCTAGGTACCTCACTGCCTAGAGAATAAGAGAACTTTTGGCTCCTGCCCCTAGTTTCAATTGCGCACTTTCTGGCGAGTGCCTAACTTGGCTTGAAGATGAGGCGCAATTCGGGCCCACTGTAGCATCGAAAGCTTCCACAAGCGCAGGAAGGGGACGTAAGAACACCTGACTCATTTATGGCCCATGTTTATTTGCTTTGATCTTACTTTCCAAGTTTTATGCATGTAATAAAAGCAACTTTGATTTGCATCGAGAGTTGGAAAACTTTGTACTGAAATCAATAAAATTGAAGTTGTGAGCACTGAAAATTTTCCTTTTGGTCCAAAAAAATGGTCTAAGTTGTAAAAGGTAAAATTTGAACAAAAGTCAACTTTTATCAAAACTTTGCAAAACCATTTTCGATAAGGATCACAACTTAACACACACAGAATCAATCCTCAAGATGTACAACCCCGAATCCGAAGATGGAAAATTGCCCCTTGTCTGAATAGCACTGCTCATCACTGTAACCAGCTCTCAAAGAGGATCACAACCGAACATTCAGATAAAGAACAGACAAGGATAACCTGATCAACACATGGATAGAATAGTTGAGTTAGAGATTTTTACGGCCGAACTTAGGGATGAAGTTGCGTACATATCCCGAAGATTGGAATCAGGCATTATGTAGTTCGGTTTAGGTTCACTTGAGTATTAACACTCTCCTTTTGCACTCTAACTTTTGCCAAGGCCGCCCTTTAGGGTTTTCAACCTTACGAGCTCAATTTTTCTTTTTTCAAATTTTTTGTGCTCTAACTTCTGGGTTTTCGGCCTAGCGAGCCTCTCAAGGATAATATTTCTTCAACTTGTCCATGTTGATCGGTTGGGAAAATTCTACGCCATCTTGTTCCATGAGAATAATAGCTCCACCCGACCAGATAGTTTTGATGATGTAAGGACCAGTCCAATTAGGTCTGAACTTGCCCCTAGGGTCATGGATGGGAGCTCAGTTGTCTTTCAGCACCAAATCCCCTTCTTTAAGATTCCAGGACTTAACCTTCTTGTTAAAAGCCCTGGCAATCCTACGTGATAACCTTGAACATGGTACAATGCTTTCAGCATTTTCTCATTAAACAACATCAGTTCTTTCGAACCTGCTCTGTTGCCAATCCGCCTCTGCTATCTGACACTCAGCTATAACCTGCAGCAACGAAACTTCTATTTTAATCGGCAGAACAGCTTCTATCCTATAAACAAGAGAGCATGGAGTTGCCCCAGTAGACGTCTAAATTGAAGTCCTAAAACCCCAAAGTGCAAATGGCAATTTGTCTGGCCAATCCCTATAAGTCTCAACCATTTTCTGCAAAATATGCTTGATGTTCTTGTTGGCAGCCTCAAAAGCTCTGTTGGTGTGTGGCCGGTATGTACTTATGGAAAACCACGTTGTATTTCTCCAACAAGTCAATTACTTCTTTCTTAAAATAGGAGCCATTATCTGAAATGATCTCGTTTGGAACTCCGTATCGGCAAATGATGTTGTTTCAGATGAACTTAGCCACATGTGCTACTTTCAGCACTGCATAAGACTGAGCTTCCACCCACTTCGTGAAATAATCGATTGCCAATGTACTCGTGCCCATTTGACCCTTTTGGTGTAACTGCGCCGATGACGTCGATTTCCCAAATTGAGAAAGGCCATGATGAAGTCATGTTATACAACTTCGACGGTGAGATGTTCATGTGATTAGCATGAATCTGGCATTTGTGCCATCGCCAAACAAAACCGATAAAATCCTCCTCCATAGTAGACTAGTAGTAACCTTGCTTGAGAATCTTTCGGGCTAACATTACTCCGTTCATGTGCGCTCCGCACTCTCCCCCATGAATGGCCTCCATTAGGCACTTTGATTCCTCTGCGTTGACACACAACTTGTGCATTCCCAGATGACCCCACTTGTATAGTTTACCTCCGCAGATGATAAATTGAACGGCCATCCACCGTATTGCCCTCTTATCTTTGGCATTTGCCCCTGGTGGATAAACCTCCTTTTCCAAGAAGTACTAGATATCATAAAACTAAGGGTTTTGATCTTGCACTTCATCTATTGCGGCGATAGACTCATAAGCCAGTGTATATCTCTGCTCAATGATAATCGGATGCATCCGGACTCCAAACGGGATGTCTATCATGGAAGATAGAGTTGATAAGGCGTCAGCGAACCTGCTGTTCTCTCTTAGTAGATGAGTGAAGGTTAGCTTCTCAAACCTAGGAATCAGAACATCCAGGGTCTGGTGATAGATCTTCATCTTTTCTTCTTTAACCTTCCAGTCTCCTTTCGCTCGAGACACAACTAGGTTCGAGTCCCCGACGACGTCCAACTCTTTTGCCCCTTGTTCTAGGGCGGCTTCAAAACTAGTGATACGCGCCTTATATTCTGCTTCGTTGTTGGATACTTTGAAACAGAGTTTGAAGGCTAAGGGTATATGGGAATTGTTGGGTGCTATCAGCAACACCCCTATCCCATAAACATACTAGTTAGACGCTCCGTCAAAGTATATTGTCCAAATCTCTTCCTCGACTTGCAAAATAGCTTCATTTGGGAATAGGTATTCTACCGCTTCATCCCCTTCCACTGGGTGATCTTCCATAAACTCCGCTACGGCTCTCCCCGTGACAAACTTGCGAGTAACATATTTCAAATCAAATTCGGAGAAAAGAAGCAACCAATGAGCTAGCCTACCCGTAAGCGCTGGTTTCTTTGATGGGATCTAATCTCAAAACCAGAATGACGGAGTGAGCTAACAGGTAGTGCCTCAACTTCCTGGTAGCCCATACCAAGGCTAGGCAAGCTTTCTCCAGCGAGGTGTAAGGGGTCTCATAATCCAGCATTTTCTTGCTCAAGTAATAGATGGCTTTCTCCACCCTATCCTCAGATTCTTGAGCAAGCATGCATCCCATCGTTGTGTCCATTACTGACAGATACAGAATCAAGGGCTTCCCCAACTTTAGCGATGACAACACAGATGGATTCTGGAGGTACTGCTTGATCTGCTCGAAAGCAAATTGACATTGGTCGTCCCATCAGAATTTCTTTCCTTTCTTTAGAAGACCAAATAGTGGTTCACAAGTCAAGATTAATTTAGAAATAAACCATCTTATGAATTGCACTTTACCCAGAAAGCCTCGCACCTCCTTTTCAGTCATTGGTGGTGGCATTTCTAGGATGGCCTTGATTTTGGAAGGATCTACCTCGATGCTCCTCTGTGTGATTAAAAAAACCAGCATTTTCCCTGCTGTTACACCGAAAGTACATTTCTATGGATTCAACCTCAGCCGGTATTCTCTTATCCATTGAAAGAATTTCTTCAAGGCGGTGTAGTGGTCCTCTCTTTCTTTGGACTTGACAATCATGTCATCCACATACACCTCGACCTCTTTATGGATCATATCATGCAAAATTATGGTTGCAGCCCGTTGATAGGTAGCCTCGGCATTTTTTAGCCCAAACGGAATCACTCTGTAGCAGTAGGTTCCCCACAGCGTAGTGAAGGAAGTTTTCTCTCTATCCTCAGGTGCCATCAGAATCTGGTCATACCTGGAAAATCCATCCATAAATGAGAGCAATGCATGGCCTGTGGTGAAGTCCACCAGTTCATTAATGTACGGCAGAGGAAAGTCGTCCTTCGGACTGGCCTTATTCAGATCTCTAAAATCCACACACACCAAGTTGGATACTATTGGCCAACCAAGTTGGATACTCAGATACTAGCAAAAACCCTGTGTCTATCTGCTTGGTAACCTCTTCCTTAATCTTCAAAGCCCAATCCAGGCATATTCTCTGTAGCTTTTGTTTGATCGGTCGGGCCTCGAGGTCAGTGTGGACAAGAAGCATCCCCCGCGGGGCGTTGAGCTATTCCAACTTTCCGATCACTTTCACTCATTTCTTGCCCAAACCACTTCAGTGCGGTTTCTTGTTGTGTATGTACAGTACTAACAATGCCTAGTTCCTGAGCCAATTGTTCTTCGTCGGTGTTTTTCGGTAGTTTACCCTTTCCATCGACCGTTCCAGCCATTGTAGCGGTTCCCGCTTTCTATTCTTCCAGTTTTGATTCATTTCCTCCATCTATATCGGGTTCATCACTAAGCCACCCAGAATTGTCTGTCTACCTGTTAAGATCAAACCAATCAATGTACACATCCCCTTGATCTTGCTTATCAAAGAACTACAAATTGTCTATATCCTCCTCCAGGTTGACTAGATCATCTAATCCCTGACTTGGCCCATCCTCTCAAATTGCACTGACCTCCATCCAAGTTGGCAACATCACTTCCGGCTTATGTTGGTTGATTGACACAATATAGCTGCTCGGGTTGTACACCCCATCAGATAAGTCCTCAGAGCCCTCGAGCAGTGGACTAACATTCTCTACCGAGGCTGACCTCTCTTCATCTTCCACTGTCACCACCACTAGTTCAGGTTAGAGTGTAGACGTGTTCATCATGCGCAAGTCTGTGCTCTCAAGGATGAACAACGCCGGCTTAGGTAGGTGGGAAGGGGTGATGTATATACTGGGGTCATAAAGGATGGCCAGTGTATGGATGAGGTTTATATGCCAAGGTGGAGGGACTTGGTTATGTGGTGGGAGAGGATTTGTAGTGACATTGGGTTTTTCGGGAGGTGCTATCACCTTTGTTGTCAATGAGATCTTGAATCTCATGAAGTTGTCTAAAGCACTGATCAGTATCATGACCATGCTATTGGTGAAAAGCATAGTATTTGGCTGGGTTGTGTTTCGGAGGGAGAGGATCGGGTAGTAGGCATTGTTCTAATGGCTTAAGATGCCCCTTTTTGATTAGGACCCCTAAGGCTTTAGACAAAGTCATGTAGAGCAGGGTGAAGACCCTTTGGTTTCGGGCTTCATGGCTCAAGGTTTGTGAAGTTGTATTGGATGCACTGGCAAAATGGGTGGCAATTTTGGGTGTGGTGGTGACCATGCTCACATCCAAAAGCCGTGCAGAGGTGCCACCAATCGTGGCTGCATTGGAGCTGCGTATAAAGGGCGTTTTGGGCTGTTCCTTTTCATGGTCTATCAGCCCCTGCTTTATCGCGTCCTTAATTTGAACCCCTATTTCATGGAGTTCAGTAAATGTAAACAAAGGTAAGACAATCATCTTTTGTAATAATCTTCCTTGCAAGATGCGGACCACTATTCTGATTTGGTCCTTTTCAGACGGCCGGATAGTCATCATAGAGGCCTTAGCCCTCCACCAGGTCACAAAATCTGAGAAACCCTCCTTCGGCTCCTGACGGGTCGCTTCAAGATCACGAGTAGTGACCTCGATTTGGGTATTGTAGGAGTACTGTGCGATGAAGGCCTTAGCCATTTTCTCCTAGTTCCTCTTCATAGAGTCTTCAAGCTTGGCATACCAAATGGCCGCTATACCCAACAGGGTCCAGCCAAAAAGTGACAACTTCTGCAATCTGGTGAGACCCATTGGTCGTAAGGTATCAGAGAATAGTCGTAGATGGACCATAGGATCACCAAAGCCGTCAAACCAGCCTATGTGCGGCATCTTGAATCTGTCCGGCAGAGTCACTGCCGAGTCAGTGTATCCATCCTCAATATCAGGGATTGAATTCACGCCTTGCGTCCGTTTGAAGAGCTTTTCTAACTTGTTGACCTTGAATGCTGTGGGGTTAACCTCAAATTCAAATGGCACCTCCATTTGGTAAATTAGTGCCTTGGAGGTCTGAAGTGGGATCGGATATGCCGGGATACCCATATTCTCTTGGACATTGATTATAACCCCGGGTGCCAGAATTTCTGCTGGGGGTGCATGGGATGCAGAGGCTACTGCCGGTTGTGGTTGTTGTCGCTGAAGCCTATCTATCACTTCTGCTGGGCGGGCTACAACCTCAGCTTGGCGGGCTGTGACCTCAGCTTGTTGGGCAGCATCTAGCTGCATAGTCTCAATGGTCTACTGGAGTTGACGAAGCATATCTTCCATGCTAACTGAAGGATTTTGAGCTACCGGAACTGGCAAATACTCTCTTTCTAGAGCAGATGTAGAAGGCTGGGCTTGACTGGGCACAGGCGAAGCAAAAGCTGACTGCTAGATCGGTGAATTCTGCCTGATCCTCCCACGTCTGGTAACCGGTGGGAGTGAAACAAACATTGGCTATCCCCTAACAAGATCCCCAGATCTGCAAATTCTTCTCACTCGGGTCCAGAGTGCTTGGGGGGTAACAGAATCATCTGAAGTAATGGTGAAAAACTACCTTGCAAAAAGAAATAAAGCAAAAGGAAAACAAAAATCAGAAACCGCACATCACCTCTGCTCAGATTCTAATCAATACACGAATGTAATCAAAGCCGTAGAACCATGCTCAATACTGAATTCTGCCTCCCAAAAACTAATACCCAGACTTGCAACTGATACATACATTCCTGTAGAGTTTCACTCTAAAAGCACATAATAGTCAAGTAAGAGCCAAAACACCCCTATGATGGGGTAGGGTTACCCTGTCCTAGTTTCGTCAGGAACTAGGGTTCACTATGCATAAAAAGTGGTTTTACATAAACCTGCATTCGGGTAAGCATCCTATCCTAGTTTGGAACAGTCTCTATGGTTTCCGATATGTAACTAGGCCGATTGGTCAAAAAGGGTACCTCAGCAAGACTACCTAATATACCTCTCACACCTAACACCGAGAAGTGAAAGGAGGATCAAAAGGTACAGCGGTAGTCCAAATCCAAGGGTTGTGTTCCCATCATGGCAAAGCTCGCAACCGGTCAGCCTTTTGGCAATCTTTTCCAAGCAAGCCTCCAGAAAACTGTTCAGGAATAGCAGATGGCAAATGGTGTGACTTAGGCGCACCGATGCAAATGCAAATACAAAGAAACACATAAGTGCAGATAAAATAACATATCATGAGTTCGAGTCAAGTTCTCTAAATCCCCAACAGAGTCCCCAGAAACTGTGGCTTGCCTTTTTCATGCCCCCTTTCGGAAGGTTTGAAATAAAGCCCTACAGTTCAGGATCCTGCGGTTCTGAATCTAATCTCACAAGTGCAATGTGAAACTGCTAATCACCAAAGAGTCCAAATCTGGCAAATCGTTTTGAAAAATTGATTTTAAATCAGAAAGTGCCAAAATTGGACTGCTTTGCCAGATACAGAGTCGCCACCTAAATATTTTATTTTGGGGAAATTTACGAAACCCATGACTCCTGCCAAAGGCCACGTGTCTGTCATCACCAAAGTTGCCTCGGCTCAGGAACTTGGGTCCGAGAGGGAAAGGTCATGAATTGAGCACCCCCGCTCACCCAATCAAAGATTGGCCTCTACGAATCATGGTATGATTTTTTATAAACATTATGTGTTCTTTTTTTGGTTATTAAGCTAGCTTTACTATATGATCCGCACAAGCAAGTATAAACTAGTTTGCTCAATTTGGAACAATTCAACTCATGTTTGTTTGCAAAAACGGTTTGAATTTGCCATCTCAAGTGGGCTTAAAGTTTGCGGATTTGCCACCAAACATAGTTGGCTTAAAACATGATTTGCCACTCAACAAAGTGGGCTTAAAATGTACATTTGTTGAATTATTCCAATTCAAACAACAAGCCTTCATCCATAGGCATTCATGCAGTTTAGCATTTAAGCACATAGCCTCATAGCAAGCATGCTAAACATGGCAACATTCACACTCATGCAAGCATCCTAAAGCATAAAAAAACTCACCTAGTACTCCAAGCCAAGAAGATATGAGTTAGAAAATAATGCATGATTCCTAACTAATCAAATGCCTAATGTAACACATCCAAAGAATGCAATTAATAGGCTCGGCTACTAATATGGCATATGAATCGACTTGAACAACATGCAATTAAACACGTATTCAAAGAATTATTGAAATGGCAATGCAGTTTGAATGATGCACCGAGCCTCGGTGCATGCAATACAAATGAATGGATGCAAGTATGCAATATGCTAAGTTGAAATATGTCCCTAATCTAACCATCAAAAGTGATTAAATAAAAAAGAGAAAGACGTGGGGTTGAAAAACATACACACACGCACGCACACTTATTACAACATTACACCTTCGTGAAGGAGGGTCCGAATCAATATGAGCGAACTAGCTAGCTGATTAAATTAACTAATTATTACAAAACTCGAATTAATTAACTATTCTAGTTAACTAATTACAAAACAAAATTAAATAACTAGTTAAGATAATTACTAATTATTACAACACCTTAACTAACTAGCGAACTAATTAATTAATTTACAACACAAATGCGCACAAAGTAAGCATGCAAGACATTAAACTATGCTGCCACTGCTCTACCTTAGGAAGTGGAAGATACACATGCTCGGTTTTGGCCCGAAAAGACCTCTGTTTTGCTCTTCAAAGTCTCTGTTTGCAAGGTTAAGCATTTTTAGAATCTTTCAGCTCTATCTTACCGAAATCAATTAACGTTCTCATCAGTGACCAGCCAATCATGGATGGACATTGCCGGCCAAAAAAGTGTACTGCCGGCCATGGATGGTGCACTGTCGGCCACTGATGCATTGGATCACCATGCTGCAGTAGCGTACAAAAAGAGCAAAAAAGGGGGTTTTTCCAAGGGTTGTCTGCACACTTTGCCTCTTCTTTTCATGGGGAAATCAAAGAAGGGACAAAATTTGGTTCATAAGGCATCAATTAAGCAATTTCATTGCATGATGGCTTGTGAAACCAATTGTGCAAGTTAAATAAATGCAAAATGAG
This sequence comes from Camellia granthamiana, assembly GCA_036172215.1. Taxonomy (NCBI): domain Eukaryota; kingdom Viridiplantae; phylum Streptophyta; class Magnoliopsida; order Ericales; family Theaceae; genus Camellia; species Camellia granthamiana. Next base: position 105,580,453 of record CM069907.1, read on the forward strand.
AGCAAAATGACCATCACCCTATCATGTATGATCAAGGGCAATGGAGACCTAGGAAAATGGCACATTTCATCACTTTTGAGTATGAAATGTCCCATTTTTCTTATGCTCAAACTAACGTCCGATTTGAACACATGCAATGCAACACAAAGTGATGCTTATCTTGCCTCTTTTACTTATCAATTTTGTTTACTTATTTTGATTACCAAGTCATCCTTTAATTAATTAAGTCCTTTGGTGAGTGCCCTCTAATGGAAAGAGGGCTTAAACCAAAGGTTGTTTTAGGCATGAAAGAGACCCCATGCCGTTGGTAATGAACCCCAAAAGGGATTAATCCATTAAGCACAAAACCTCAATTTCATGCTTTAAACAAGAAAATGGTTTGAACCACTTTCAAAGCAAAAATAAAACCAAGCAATTAGGGAGGTTGCAGAGATGATTAAGTGCTGAAAATTAAAACATGCAACCAACTCAAACCAATGGTGGTTAAATCCTTAAAACACTAAGCTAGTGAAGGAACTTACTCTACAACCATGCCATACAAGGCTCAAATGAAACAAACAGCTAAAAATAGAGGCAAAATAGTGGAAAACATGCTGGACTTGAGCCACAAAAAGCTAAAACATTAAGCTAATACATGTGGCTAACTAGGCATGCAAACAAGACACAAGGATGGGAGGCTAACCCCTCCAATTTCAGACTTCAAAATGAGTTTTTTACCACTGAAAAACCGCTGAAATTCAGTGGTTAAAAGGTCCAAAAAAGTTGGTTTGAAAGCATTGAACAAAGGCACAAAAACCTTACAAACTAATAAGCAAGAAGGGTGAACCACCCCTTAACTAAAAAAGGGCTCAAACCACCACTTTTAAGCCACAAAAACAGAACTTTTTACAGTTTAAAACCAGCCCCAAGATGGTAAAACAAGTATATTGAAACAAAGCAAACAAGGGAAGTGTTTATACCTTTGAAGCAAAGCTCAAGTTTAGGCACCAAACCAAGCTAAAACCATTTGCTAGAGTTCAAAGAGGGTCTCAAACAGCCTCTGCCCAAAGAGAAACAACTTTGATTAAGGTAGTGTACATAAAAGTGCAGAGAAAACAAGCAATGAAGCACAAAATTACAACAATGAGAGAGAGAGATTTTTGTTCCAAAATTTCTAACCCTCAAAAATGAGGGAGGAACCCCCTTATATATAGAAAATATGAATTCCATACAAAGCGATCCAACCCTCCACGTGTGGGCAGATGCAAGCCTCTGTGCAACCAACTGGCACAAAATGTCTGCAGAAAACACTGGTGGTTGGTCGGCCATCAGTGATGGCCGACAAGGTATCATTGATGGCCGGTAGGCCAAAAGCCCTGCCCGACATCCCTCATAGATGGCCGGTAGGCCACCAAACACTGCAAGGGAAGGAGGCCAAGACATGGTCCAAAAGAGAGACAAAAAGGATTCAGGGTTTGGAAAGCTCAAACCTGTGGCATTCCGTTGAGGACTTTAAGCGCTCGGTGAGCAATCAAACTCGTCATCAGATGTACCTGCAAGAACATCCAAGTCTTAAAGCGCCGTCAAAAATAGGGTGTCTATAGTGGGTATTGGAGAGTTTGGGAGGTACACCTCACACTTCCTTTTCTATTTTGCTTTGCATTTCTTGTTTATAGTTGCTCATCTATTTCACCTATCCACTTGCATTTCCTATTCTTGCCGCTATGGGTTTACACATACTTCACTTATCTTGCTCTGATCCTAACAAGATCGATTGAGTTGTTAGTACCCCACTCTCGGTACTAAAACTCCCGGTTCAAGCGGCACTGGCTGTAGCTCGGCTTTTTCGCGCCCCCTTTTGGAAGCTCGAAATAAGCCCTACAGTTCAGACTCCCGTGGTTCTGAATCTAATCTCACAAGTGCAATGTGAAATCAATAAACACCAAAGAGTCCAAATCTGGAAAATCATTTTGAAAATTTGATTTTGAATCAAAAGTAGCAAAATTGGACTGGTTTGCCAGATACAGAGTCACCACCTAAATATTTTATTTTGAAGAAATTTAAGAAACCCATGACTCGTGCTAAAGGCCACGTATCCGTCATCACCAAAGTTGCCTCGGCTCGGGAACTTAGGTACGAGAGGGGAAGGTCATGAATTGAGCACCCTCGCCCGCCCAATCAAAGATCGACCTCTACTAATCATGATATGATTTTTATAAACATTATGTGCTCTTGTTTTGGTTATTACGCTAGCTTTACTATGTGATGCGAACAAGCAAGTATAGACTAGTTTTCCCGAATTGGAACAATTCAATTTCATGTTTGTTTGCGAAAATGGTTTGAATTTGACACCTCAAGTGGGCTTAAAGTTTGCGAATTTGTCACCAAACATAGTGGGCTTAAAACATGATTTTCCACTCAATCTAAGTGGGCTTAAAACATCTATTCATTGAATCGTTCCAATTCAAACAACAAGCCTTCATCCACAGGCATTCAAGCAGTTTAACAAGTAAGCATTTAGCCTTATGGCAAGTATGCTAATCATGGAAACATTCACATTCATGTAGGTATGCTAAAGCATAAAAACTCACCTAGTACTCCAAGCTAAGAAGATATGAGTTAGAAAAGTATGCATGATTCCTAACTATGCAAAATGTCTAATGCAACACAGGCAAAGAATGCAATTAATAGGCTCGGCTACTAATATGGCATATGAACCAATTTGATAACATGCGGTTAAACACGTATTCAAAGAAGTATTGAAATAACAATGTAGTTTGAATGATGCACCGAGCCTTAGTGCATGCAATACAAATGAATGGATGCAAGCATAAGGTATGCTAATTGAGACATGACCCTAATCTAACCATAAAAAATGGGTAAATAAAAGGGAGAAATACGTGGGGTTGGAAGACATACACATTATTACATTACGCTCTCACAAAGGAGAGTCCAAATTAATAAAGCTAACTAACTAAGCTAAGCTAAGCTAATTATTACAACACTTGAAATGAATGATTAACTAACTATCTAAGCTAATTAATTAAAAGAAATTAACTAGGCTAAACTAATTAAATATTGCAACACCAAATAATTAGGTACCACTAATTAGGCTAATTAAATATGACAACACAATTCATTATGCTAATGAAGCAATTAAATAACCAAACACATTTGATATGAGCATGATGGGAGGTGGATGGAGGTTGCATGCGCATCGTCTGAAAGCTACTCTGTCTGCCAATACTGCCTCTGTTTCACCTTCAGCCACTGCCTCTGTTTCTGCAAAATTGCATTGTTGGCCACACACCAAGGGTCGGCCATGCATTACTAATGGCCGGCCGGGCCTACAGAGGGCCGGCCATGCATTGATTTGGTGCAAACTTTGTTTCTGTGCTTTGAGGTGAAATCAATGCAGATAGAGCGCTTTCAGGCTCTGTTTGTCCCTCATTCCTTCTCTGTCATGGGAAAACCTCAAGAGAAGGTTGGGATTGACTCCAAAACCATCAATAAGCGATATGATCGCTTGATGATCTCGGATATCATCTTGGACCAAAAATCAATAAATGTAATGCAAATTGACCACCCTTCCCTTTTTTTCATGGAATGAACTCAAAAAAGGAAGTTTAGACGCTTCAAGGACATCAAAAACACCATGAATGTATGCTTGATGACCCTTGACACAAGGAACTTGGCATAACGTCCGACCAAGTTCAAGCTATTTAAGTCATTTTCTTTAAGTGTGTTGATCCAAAATTTAAACCAATTGTTTTAGGCCTCGCCATTCTTTAGTCCATTTGTCCAAATATGATGTTAAAGTCCTCTGAACAAGAAGTGATGTCAAACAAGAGGTCCTTCCAAGTCATGAGAAGGAGACTACACCGTTGACGATGAATCTCTGAAAAGATTAAGCCATTAAGTGTAGGTCTCCTTTACATGCATTGAGCAACCTCAATTGGTTGAAACCATTCTCATGAATGAAAGATATGGAATGATTGATTGATTAGCAAACTTAGACTCCAAACATGGAAAATGAACAAAGAAAACATATTAAACAACAAGTATGCCAACTTATGAGACCACAAGTGTATTAAACAAGGCATGAATCAATTGAAAAAGCCTAGACAACCTCAAAATAGCCCTAATACAGGAAAACCATAAGTGAAACATGCATGAGAAGGGGGTGAAAAGCTAGGCAATAAAGATGAGAATTAAGGCTAGTAAACAAAGGTAAGGAGGGGTGGCTAGCCCCTCCATTTTTTAAGCTTCAAAACATGATTTTAGCCTTTTCAAACCTCTGAAAATCAGTGTAAATACCAAAGAAAAAGGGTGAAAAGGAGAAGGTTTGAGTTATAAACAAAGGTGTAGAAAGAGCAAGCTTTCTCCACCCTTTTGGTAACTCTTCAAACCCAACTCCAATACTTCAAACAAACTCAAAACCAACCAAAACAGCAAGAATAATGAAGTAAAGGATAAAAATGAAGGCAAGAGAAGAGAAAACAAGCTTTTACCTTTCAAGAAGTAAACTTGTCCTTGGAGTTTCAAACTTGGTTTCAATGTATTCTCAAGTTTGAATTACACTTCCTCAAGATCAACCAAGGCTTTTGGATGGTAAGATAAGGTTGTATATGATGTATATAGGTGGTGTAAGTAAGCTAGGTTAGCTCAAAGATAACTTGTAATGGAAGAATGAGGAGTGAAGGGCTCTTAAGGTGTATATATCTCTTCTAGAATTTTGTTCAACCCTCAAAACAATCCTAGAGCTTCGATTTTATAGAATTCAAGCTCAAAAGGTGATAAATATCTTCAAAAATGGACAGCTAGCAGCCTCCCGCCTAGAACAGTGTTTATCGCCATTGAAGGTCGGTCGGCCATCACTGATGTACGGTTGGGCCTTGATGGCCTCCCCTATCTTTTTGGTTCAAACTCATCTCAGGGTGAGAAATGGTCCAAAAATGAAACCCAAGGGTTCAAACAAGGTAAATGTTGAAGATATGAGGTTATTTCGAAAACCTGATTGATTCTGAACCGCTACGAATTCATAATTCAACTTTCATCATTGAGTGCATTGAACCAAGCATCTGAGTCTTGCAGGCGATCAAAAATAGGGTGTCTATAGTTGCCCCTCTTTGACAGAGCTCGAAGTCATAAAATGACGAGAGTGAATGTCAAAGCCCAGAGATGACCCATTTTGACAAGGCCGCAAGACTTGGACTAGAAAGCAAGACAAAAAAATATTAAAATGGTTGAGCCCGCAGGCTGCCTACGTATCCCTTTACAAGGAATCAAACCAGTGTAGTTCTAGGGCAAGATGTAAATGATGCGCATGATGTAAGAACATAACTTATGATCATGCAATAAAGCTGTGCAATGAAACATTTTAAATGCAACTGCAATGCAAAGAAAATGCTACAATTAAACAAACTGGAGTAAGGCACAATAATTCCAAACATGAAAAGAAGTAAGTAAATGAACACGCCATGCGTGGGAATCATGAGCCAAACCACATTTCATGCAGAAAGGATGTAAGAAAATTAAAGTTCGACTACGCAACGCGCAAAAAAGGCAAAAAGCGACATAACCGTCCGGCGCACCCGAGGTTTCAAGTCGAGATCCTAACGCGATGCACACGTAAGGGGGAAAAGGATGGTATGAATACCGGGATGCACCCGAATGTTTTTAACCAAAGCAATCAATCCTAACGTGCCTCATGCAAAAGGAGACAAGGTGGTGTGAACACTGGGATGTATCCGAATGTTTTTAACCGAAGCAATCAATCCTAAAGTGTCTCACATGAGAGGAGAAGAAGTGGTGTGAACACCGGGACGCACCCGAATGTTTTTAACCAAAGCAATCAATCCTAACGCGTTCATGCGAGAGGAGAAGAGGTGGTGTGAACACCGAGACGCACCCGAATGTTTCTAACCTAAGCAATCAATCCTAACTAGTCTCATGCGAGAGGAGAAGAGGTGGTGTGAACATCGGGACGCACCCGAATGTTTCTAACCAAAGCAATCAATCCTAACGTATCTCATACGAGAGGAGAAGAGGTGGTGTGAACATCGAGACACACCTGAATGTTTCTAACCGAAGCAATCAATTCTAACGCGTCTCACGCTAGAGGAGAAAAGGTGGTGTGAACACCGGGATGCACCCGATTGTTTTTAACCAAAGCAATCAATCCTAACACGTCTCACACGAGAGGAAAAGAGGTGGTGTGAACACTGGGACGCACCCGAATGTTTTTAACCAAAGCAACCAATTTTAAAGCGTCTCACGCGAGCGAAGAAGAGGTGGTGTGAACACCGGGACACACCAAAATGTTTTTAACCAAAGCAATCAATCCTAACGCGTCTCACGCGAGAGGAGAAGAGGTGGTGTGAACACCAAGACGCACCCGAATGTTTTTAACAGAAGCAATCAATCCTAACACGTCTCACACGAGAGGAGAAGAAGTGGAAAGATACGATTCGAAGGGCATGAGTGATTTCACCTGGAACTCCTCTAAATGAACCGTACATACAATATCATCTGGGAACGATAGAACATAATAAAGAAGTAAACTATAATTCACTCCAAACACATTGGAACACATACAGTTAAACAAAAAAATTTTAAACAAAACAAATGTGCTCACATAATAATAACAACTCTTCTTTTCTTTTCTTTTCCACTCTTTTATATTTTTCACTTTTTCTTTGTGTTTCTGTTTTCTTTTTAACACTCATTTTTTAACATACAACTCCTTATTTGATTTAAATCCATACCCACGATCAAAAACTCAAAAATCAAAACTGAAATTTAAAACTCAAAATCAAAATTAAAAAGAAACGAGACTAAAACTCATAAATGAAACGAAAATAAAATAAAATAGAAAAAAATAAATCAGCAATGCACAAGGCAAATAACAGAAAACACAAAAAAAATCAAATTGAATCACCGAAGGCCGGCTAGGCCTCGGCGATGCATGGCCGGGCTTCGATAGCTCAGGCCGGCCTTCGACAACTGCAAAATGCAGATTGGTAAAACGCCACACCCGTGGCTCCTTAAAACACACAAGACTGCCATTTCGAACACCATCTAGGTCGAACTTCTCTTTCTCTCTAAACCTTCATTCTCTCTAGATTTCCTCTCCTTCTTGAGTTTTCCCAATAACCCTCACAAAAATTTCCTAAAACAACTTGTTCTCCTCTTCATTTTAAACCGATTGAAAATTGTTTGGGTTGAAGTTTGGGTTCTCTCTTTGTTTTTTCCTCATTTTCTTACATCTTTGCCCAACCTTTTCTTATTCTCCTTTGATTTTTCATCGCCTCTTCACTTTCTCTCTCTTAGGGTTTGAAACTTAGGATTTCACTTACTTTCACTCATCCATTTTCACTTTTCCTTTACTTTTTCCGTGGCTAGTGATGAAGTTCCCATTCCAGAGCGTGTCATAGGTGTTGGTGCTGCCCTTGGCGTAGACATGGAGGCGAAGGAAGCCGCTGCAATACTCCCTCTTGCCAAGAGGCCTTTTGATGTGGCCACATACCAGCTACGTACACATGTGCCACCTCCTGGCGGCATCTTGAGATTCGAGGGCTTCATTCCCAAACTAGATGAGGATACTCTACTACGAGAGCCCATTGAGCATATTTATGCCGACACTTCCACAGTATATAACTTTTCCCCTATTTTACTTTGCATTTTACTTTGCACACATGTTGAAGTATTAAGCTTGATGAATGAATCACTTGCCCATGCTGCACATATACTGATAAAACTTCCAATTGATAGGTGATCGCCAGGAGGATAGGCAGCTAAGGCTCTATCTCTAGCCGCCGACGTTGGTATGAGCGGCTTCCCACAGAGGTCCACATTTTGGTAGATGCTGCTAGCTTTGGGCCTTTTGCTATGGGCTCATATAGATGAGGGCTGAGTCTTGGCTTTATGGGGCCCTGGTAAAGAGATGGTGGGACACCACCAGCTCATTTCACTTCTCTTTTAGCGGGGAGTTGACATTGACCCCGTATGACTTCTCGATGTTGACCGGTCAGCGGGTTGGGGTCGGCAGCCCAGTCTCTTTCAATCTAGATATGACTCAGTGGAGGGATGCACAGCTCTAGGTTCTTGATGCGATCCCGGACACTACTAGCCATGGGATAGTGTGCTATAGCTAGTTCCTGGGGTACTTCTCCAGCACACAACTAGCTACTGCAAACGAGGTTTCCCAGTACACTCGTGGCTTTCTTATATATCTTCTCGGTACTACCCTTTTTGCAAACAAGGAAAATACCGGGGGATTATACATTCTCAAGGCACTGGTACATCTTCCCCGGGTAGTGGATTACGACTGGAGTGGTGTAGGCCTGGCCACCCTATACTGCTATATGAGTTCTGTCTCCCACCGCAAGGTGGATTCACTCAGCGGTTACTGGAGGATTTGGAAGGTACATCCTACACTCACCTTTCTGATATGCTTTACATTCTGTTCACTGTTGCATTTCTTGCTTATTTGGCCCATTTTCTCATGCCATCTATCTGTCTTTGATTTGCAACGTTGGGTCTATACATATTTCACTTCATTAGCCCCAGTTCCAGTGAGGCCGATCGAGTTATCTGTGCCACGCTCTCGGTACTACAACTCACGATTCGAGCGGCGTCGCCTTGTAGATCGCACATTCCCATATTTCTGTCGTTTCTTCGACACTATCACAGCAGATCAGGTATTGCATTATTTCCTACATTATTTGATCATTCTTATACTGTTATATCATTTTACTGTACCACATTGCCATTCTCACACTGCACTGACTTTTGACACTACACTAATTCTAAATAACACTACCATTCTGACATTGCACTGATTTTGACATCGCATTGCCATTCTAACACTGCACTGATTTTGACACCGCACTGGCATTCTGACACTACATTGACATCTGACTCTGCACTGATTTCTGACTTTGCGCTGATATCTGACACTGCATTGATTTTCTCAGATTGACTGGCACCCTTGGGCAGGCATTCCCCACATATCAAGAGCGACCCACACCGCTACCTGGCATGCTTCCACGATGAGGATCCTGTTCAAGGGTCCTTTTGGTTAGGCATTTTACCTGGAAGAGAGATTCATCTGCCAGACTCAGGGCGTTGCTGACCCAGATATTCCACACCCTCCTCCTGCTGGCATGAGGGTAGTAGATGATTTACAGGATGGTCCTGAGCTGGACCTCTTGATGATAGGTGAGGACGGCGATCGTCACCATGAGCCTGGTGACTTCACGACTTTCTTGCGCACTCAGGTAATGGCACCTCTTACCTAAGGCGTGGCTCAAGTTGTACCAGAGGTTGCTGTTGGGGCTAGCGATGTGCCCATTGGAGGTGCCCCTGGCGCTGCTCCCATTCCTGGATTGCCTATGCTTCCCACTAAAATGTCTCATTTGAAATGACATTCGTTTGAAACGACTCTCAAATAAAAGAAAACCAAGAAAGGAGGAGGTTGCAGAGATGAGTATACCAAGGTGATCATATGTATAAAAATCATGAAAATAAAGGCTATCAACTCAAATAGGCTAGTGTTTAAGGCCTAATCCACCAAACCTATGAGGACTACAACACTACAAACACATTATGCAAAGCATGAATGAAGTAAAAAACCTAAAACAATCCTAAAACTCATCAAAACAATGTTGAAATTATCATGGAAAAGTTAGAAAAAGTAAGCTAAAATGATAGAGAAATAAAGCTAGTAAGCAAGCCTAAAGAGGGATGGCTACCCCCTCCAATTTTTGGGACCTCAGAACCACATTTTCAGCCTTTGAAAAACTCTGAAAAACACTGGTAAAAAGTTAGAAAAAAGTTGAGGAAGAGGTGGGAAACACAAGGGAAAAAGCTTGGAGAACAAGGTTTAAAAAAGGGTGGCTAACCCTTCAACTTTGATAGCTTTAAGCCACAAGTTTCAACCCATAAAAATAGTGTAAAAATAGTTCAAAAATAGCAAGAAAATATAGGGGAGAAGTAGTGTAAAGATGCTTAAAACTATACCTCTTGAAGAGAGGTAACTCCTTTGCTACAAACCAACAAGTTCTCACTCTCAAGGGCTGAGATTTGAGCTCAAGAACCTTAGCAAGAAGAGCTAAATTTTTGGTTTAGAAAGTATAGAGAGAGAGAGAGAGAGAGTTTAGGTTGCAAGATAGATAGATAGATAGATAGATAGATAGATAGAGAGAGAGAGAGAGAGAGAGAAAAAGAGAGTTTTACAAGTTTTTGGCCTTTGATAATTTTTCTAACCTTAATTTCAAGAGAGGTGATCATGTATATATAGAAAAACCAATGCCTCTGCCGAACATAGTTGTATAGAGACAGCTGGTGTAGTACATGCACATGGGGGACAGCTGGTAGCAAAATATCTGCCAACCAAGAAACCTAGCTAGCTGGCCACCTAGGGGATGGCAGACCACTAAATTTTGGCCAGCCGGCTACCTGTTAGTCTGCTGGCCTCTGGATGGTCAGGCTTGGAAAAAGTCAGTTTTTAGGAATCAAGGTGGTACAAAATTCTAGGCTCTAAAGTTGGGAAACCAAAGCTCTTTTGCTGAGGAACTTGCACAATTTGTACAGTGTAGTACTTCATCATCAAGTGATCAACCTAAGGTGCCTAAGTCTTAAAGGTGGTCAAAATGAGGTGTCTGCACAAAGCATATGATCTGTATTCCCTTTTATATAACACAATATCCTCTTGATTGCATTCAAATGAGCAGGTCCTGGATCGGACTAGAAACAACTTACCAATCCTACTACATAGCATATATCTAGCCGAGTACATATCATAGCATACATCAGGCTTCCTACTACATTAGCATAGGGCACTTGGGCCATCTTGTTTTTCTATCTCTAGGGGTCTTAGGTCTCATATTAAGGCTTAAACTCTCACCTTTAGCTATAAAAGTGTCAACAGGTTTGTAGCTCTACATCCAAAATCGCTCTAGTCTATTCTTAATGTAAGTCTCTTGAGAAAAATCGAGAAGTCTCTTAAAGCGATCTCTCAAGATCTTAACCCTAAGCACATAGCTTGTTTCATCCATGTCCTTTATCTCGAAGGTTAAGGACAACCACTAGTTAGTGGCGCCAATAATCTCCTTGTCATTTCCGGCCAATAGCATATCATCAACATATATGCCCCGTTGGGAAACTTGGCTATTTTAGTTGGCTTTTTGGCTATTTTGCTATTTTGGCATGGCTAAAAAAGTTGTGTTTGGGATGATAGTTGGCTTTTTGATTTTTTTAAGTTGATTTGATGGTTGTGAGTGAAAAAGTGAAATGATTATGATTTAAATGTAACATTTTGTCTTATTGGCTATTTTAACATATTTTGTCTTTATTTGCTTTTTCAGCCACAACAAAAAAAAAAAAAAAAAAAAAACCCAAGTTTCCAAACACCCCCATAATGACAGAATCAAAAAAATTGTCCGTGGATAGTTTAACGTACACACAGTGGTCTTGATCGATCATCGTAAACCCATTAGAAATAATTGCTCGATGAAATCTCAAATACTACTGTCTAGATGATTACTTTTAACCATAAATAGGTCTTTGAAGCTTGCAAACTTTGCGCTCTAGGCTAGTGGCTATAAAGCCCTTCGGCTAATCTATATAGATTTCTTCATTCAATTCTCTATTGAGAAATGCAGCTTTAACATCCATTTGATATAGCTCTAAGTCCAACCGAACTACTATTGCTAGAATAAGTCAGATAGAGGCAAACCTTACTAATGGAGAAAAAGTTTCCTTATAGTCTACACCCTCTAATTGAGTGTAACCCTTCGCCACTAGGCGAGCCTTATATCTTTCTATGGAACCATCTACCTTGTGCTTGATTTTGAGAACCCATTTGTTTCCAATAGTCTTGAACCCAAGTGGCAAATTAACCAAGTCCCAGACATGATTTTTCTCATAGTAAATAGAATATCATCTCAGTATTCTACTATAAATAATTCAAGTGCAGAAAACAAAATATGCATGCACAGAAGTATTTTAACGTAAAAAATATTGAATTAATAACTTTCTTTTTCTTTTACGTTTCATAAAATCTGAAATTTAAACAAATTACAAAAGAAATAATTACAAGCCTAACGATACAGTCATACTTAAAATGGAACTATAAGAATTATTTTAGAAGCAATTAAAGTAGTTTTAATTTAAAGAACAAAACAGAGAGTCTTACACTACTAGAATTATGACTTTTTGCGACTATGTTTTTGCGACGGATTGTTTAACCGTCGCAAAAAATCACATTTTACATTAAAAAAATCACAAAATTGTTTAACCCAATCGTGTTCTTACCTTGACCTAAAACTTGACCTGTCTCTCCCTTTCACTCTTATTTCCCAAATTTGTCTCCAACGGTGGTGTACCTCATTTCCTATTGTTGCCTAATCTCTCTCTCTCTCTCTCTCTCTCAAAATCTCTCTCGCTCAACTCTCGCTCGTTTGAATCTCAACTAAATTTGAACCTCGCTTGAATCTCACTCTCAAGATTTGAAGATTTTGATCGATTTGTTGATAAAGATTTGAAGATTTTGATCGGCTGTTGAAGAAGATTTCGATCGATTCATAATCGAGATTCATAATCGGTAAGCTACTTTCTATGTATGAATCCAACTCTCTGTCTCTCTCGGTAATCTAGCGTGTTTGTTTAATGCCTAGTTGCTGAATTTCTGTGTTGATTTATTCTGAATTTCTGTGTTGATTTCGATCGTTCTTTAATCTGTGATGTTTGATTTATTAGGTGATTGATCTTGTTTTTGCTAATTTTAAGTTATACAGATAGATAGAGACATGATTTCAGTGATTGATCTTGTTTTTGCTAATTTGTTGGCTTATTTCTGGTGTTTTACCAGATTCTATGAATGAATATTAATCATAGAATATTAATCAAAAATTGATGAATGAATAGGGACTATAGAACTGTATGTCAGTCGTAATCACTTTTCATCTCTTTAGGTGGTTTCTGGAGCCTTAAGTTGAGAATAATACCAAAACTGCCTCAGGATCAAATAGTTATGAAGGCCTATAAACAAAAAAGAACATATAAGAGGAAGAAAAATTCCATTAATACCAGTTGTTGCTTATGATGGCAAGGTCACTTTGAACTGGCAAAGCTGCAAATGGCCGGTGTTTCAAAGAATTGCAGAAGAGCACAAATTCAATAGAGTTTATATAGAATGAAGAAAAATCAATATAGTTTTACTATAGTACACAAACCAAAATACTAAAACAATGTCAAGTTGAAATATTCCACTCCTTATTGACTCTAAAAGAGCACAAATTCACATGTAAATGAATATATTAAAACTAACACATGGTGGATCTGAGGAATGGAAGAAGCAGAACAAAGAAGAATAATCACTTATGCTAATGACATCAGGGTGATCTGTGAAAAGAATGAAAAAAGCAGAAAAATAGAGAAGAAAAAAAAAATAACAGTCATAATAAACCAGGGAAATGACTTCCAAAGGCTTTATGGTTGATTTTTTTTACTGTTACCCAAACAGAAATTACAACAACTGTTGTTTTCTCTTTTGCATCTAGATGGGTTCTGATTTTTCTTGGAAAACAATCCCATATAGAGAGAGAGAGAGATTCTCTCTGCTGATTTTAGAAAGGCATTAGAGCTTTTCTTGGCTTCTAACTTTATGTGGCCCCTACCCCAAGGAAGTCTATGAATGTTGGTGCAATGGCCTTAAATTGGCTGGCATGTCTGTCCTCTGTCACTGATGATGAAAGTTTAGTGACTGATGCTTGTGGTTTTGGAGAATCTGAATAGAAGCTAGAGGGTGGTGGTGGTAGAGGGACTGTTGCATTGCAATCACCAATGGAGCTTGGTGTTGGTGGGGATGATTCAAGTATGAGATGTTTGGCTCATCCCCTGCCCTATCCCAAGGCCTGTTGAAAATCCCCATCACCCTTTTTTGGCTCTTGTGACCTGTACAAACACCAACCATTCACGACAAAAATGAAGTAAACTAGGTAGCATCCTTAAATGAAACATAAAATATACATATATGACTATATATATTTCTGAGTAGTGAGGTACGCGAGAAAATTTAAATAAAATGTTTATTCAGAGTAATATGATAGTCTTGGATCTTATCATTTCAAAATAACATAAATTACATAATGGAACAAAGTAATATTGATTCAATCATCATGTTTTGTAAATTCTTCGACTACAATGTGAATTGTCTTTGTGATTGAACTCTCAAGTCTTGACTTAATTGTGCATTGAAGAAAATTGGTCTGGTAATTTGAGTTACTTGTCAAAAATAAAAAATAGTAAATAGGATGGAATCAAGAATTCTCTAAATTAGGTAATTTGAAAGGCTATTTTTTGTTTGTTTGTTTTTTTTCCCCTTCCCTTTGATGATTTTAAAATGTTATATGGCTTGGAGGCACTTAGATTGTACTTAGACTGTGTATGAAATAGAGCTTCTTCTCATTATAAGTGACTTCAATCGGGATAAAATTTATGTGGCAATAGTTTTATATATATGCATCTATCTTTTTTCTTCATGTTTTCTAATGGATGGTTGTTAAGATTACTAATAAAAGTTTATGCAAACAATTTGAACTTTGGCTTGGTGAATTTGATTGGCTGTACTTTGGCACTTCTTCACTTCATCTACTCCTTAAGATGTAGGTCCTTTATGATTGCTGGTAGTTATACTTTCTTCATTTTCTTATTTGAATGAATAATGAATAGAAGAAGATATATATATACCTTTTATTTTATTTATTTTGTATTTAAAAGAGTAATTTAGGTATAATATATGGGTAATGTTAGAGATACTAAATTTTCTATCAAATAAATAACCAAATATTCCACATGGATGTGGGGTCTGCAATTTTGTGAAACTCACACCCATGTGAGACATTTAATTATTTATTTAATAGAAAATTTGAGACCTATAACATTATCCATAATATAATTTTTCCATTTGAATGTTGGATCTACCCTAAGCTAGAAGTAGTTAAGTCTGAAGGGGAAGGGTTTTATTGCAGCTGGTGCTAGATTAGACATAGAAGAAAAGAAAGGAAGAAGCTGGTATGCCTTTCTTTTTAGGAAATTCCTGTCCAGTGCGTTAAAAGAAAAAAAATTACAGAAACATAAAGGGTTGTAAGTGAAAAAAAATTACAAAAACATATAGAGGTGAAAGTGAGACTTGCATCTCTACAAATTTTCATTTGCACCTTACCATAGAATCACTTATATCTTTTATGTGTTTAGAATTTTTTTTTTTTACTCTCCACTAGACAATAATTTTCCCTTTCTTTTTCACATAATTATGAGCTCCATCAGATCAAGCTAGGACAGATGGCACCACCTAACTGTTAGTTGTTGGAAGATAAAAAAAGTGTATTGAAGATCGAATTTCATGATCGATGGGTCATAAATGTTAACAATTGAGTAAGTAAAGTAGATATGAGATGTTGTCAATTATTTAATGAAACAATCAACGGCATGAACATTTGAAAAAAAAAATCTAAATTGTATGTTTGTATAATAAAACAGATATGAGATGAACACAAAGGTCATATGATTATATGATTACAATTTTGTTTAAGCAATCTGATTTTTGCATGAAATGATTTGTTTAGAGATCTTAGAAAATGAACCATTCATATTATTAAAAAAATAATTTCACCTACCAAAAAAAAAAAATGATTCATGTAATAGATCTATGAAAGCCTAACAATACCATCAAGTTAGAAATTGCCTATTCCTCAACAATGGGCCGGTTCAGTCTTAAAATTTTAGGCCCAAGCCCATGGGAATTTCATGATTGATGGGTCATAAATGTTCCTGGTCAAACATGGCAAGTTGGTTACCATTGGGTAAGTAAAGTGGATATGAGATGTTGTCAATTATTTAATGAAACAATTAACAGCATGAAAAAGCACATGTATTCCAAGACTATATAAGCATGTTACATGTACATGAGATGCACTATGTGCTACTTTAGACCTACTAATAATTTTCCTGGTGGAATATGATACAATTGCTGCTTATTTACTCCTCATCTCTCTAGTTAAACTTTCTATCTTAATTGGTGTAACTTTATGTTTGTGGATCATATTCCTCCTTTCATTATTTTGTGAAATATGGTACAACTGGTTCTTATTTACATTGTTGCCCTTCCATCTTTGTTACTGTATTTTGTTCAGTTAAACCTGTTATATTTACCATGTGTACACTGCCTAAGCACAAGATCTAGAGTTTTAATTTTAATTTTTATAGTTATTATTTTTTTTAATAAAAAAATGATGGGGTTTGCTGTAAAAGCTAATATATCAGCGGTAAAAGGAACTTATTCATTCAGAATGTGACCTCAAAGAAGGAAAAGGAAAAGGATATGCTTTTGGCAAATAGATATATATGGTTTAGTCCTATGTTACATGGCTAGGATATGAGTATTGATTGTAGGCATCGAACCTCTTAAATCCAATCTTAAGTTTAAAAACTCTTAGATGGCAGGTAGAAAGTACAAGTCCTAATCCTCTCTACCCCATTCCTCCTACACACACACACACACACCCATCACCGGTCCCACAATATTTTGGAGTCCTCTCTCATCAAACAAATCATGCTAATAGAGCTCAACAGTTCAGTTTTATGACTTTTGCTAGATTTTTTGAAGGTCATGAATTTGAGAAACCAAACGATGGCCAAGCTTTAAACCTTATGAATTCATGTGCAGTGGCAATGCTTGAAGAGTTTTAGGATATAGTCTTTTCATGTGGTGTTAGTGATGAGTATTTGTGTGTGTTTTAGCCTGTGCATGCTTGATATCTTAGGGAAATGTTGTAGATCACAATTAATATGCATTGTCTTTCTTAAGCTCTTTCCAAGCAACCTAAGTTGTGATATCTCCAGAGATGGATTATTGGATACATTGACTGACATGCATTTTGTGCTGACTAGAGTTTGATACACTAATCACTGACAGATAAAAGCATTCTACTTAATATATTGTTGCTTTTCATATTTGGATGAGTTGTATTATGGTTGGTGACAACAAAAGTAATATCACAATGAGTGGGATCTACAAGATTTTGAATGCCGAATCTGTGAAGGAGAGATATAAAATATTCAATAATGTAATAATGTTGTACTTAGAAGCAAAACTTTAGTTATTTGGTCAAGTGTTTGCAATTGTCAACTTCTTGGTCACCAAAGTAAATTAATTGTTGGTTACTTACTATTGGGAGAAACATTTTTCCCCAGTTCCGGAATCATTTCAGCATATGTTACATAGGTAATGGTGCTTTTTCCTGCAGCCAATTTGGGGTTCTCAATTGCTTTTTGCCCTCTTAGCATTTCAATGGTGTTGTCGCGTTTCATCCTTGATATTCCACATGAGAGCCTCTCCAAGAAGTACTTCTTGTCTTTCTTCATGTTTCCTTCTTTTTCCTATCTAAATCCTGCTGTATTTTTATATGTCAACTATGTTACAGAGTAATCTCAAGTAGAGTTCTATTTTATAATTTTTTTCATATATGGTCATTTATAGGCTTTATGGAAATAACATTTCAAGGTGATGAGTTTTAAATTAAGTTTATTTCTGTTGTTAAAAGATTAATGTTGCCTTAAGTTTAGTTCTTCACCATATTTAGAGACTATAATGTAAATAACAGTTCAAGAACACTTGTGAATAGTTACCAAAAGTAAATAACAGTTCAAATAGAAGCTTAGTTCCTCACCATATTTAGAGACTATAATGTTGCCTTAAGTTTATTTCTGCTGTTAAAAGATTAATGACCTTTTAAAGCCAATTTTTGTGGTATCTTTAGAAGTGCATACTTTTTTCTCCATGAGTTGAGTTTGTAGATTTAAATTCTGATGCTTTATCTAATGGCTTGCTTTAACATCTGGCTTTACTTTCAGGTTGAGACTGGAGGCAATCCAGGTGTCCTTTTCAAGACACACCCTAACATCAACAAAGAGCTATTTTCCAATGGATTGTATTTTTTTCATAAAAGAACTTTTCCCAAGTTTTAGTTGTAATAATTGACATATGACTCCAATTTTGAGACTCAAATGGAATGCCTAATTAAACTACAATGCTATACCATCTAAATTCTTGTCATTACTACTCTTAGAGTGCTTAACGCTACACTTTTTCTTCTTCTTTTTTTTTGCGACGGTAACAAGATGGTCACCAAAAATCATGTTAGTGTTTTTCTTTGTTTTTTGCGACGGAAAAATAGTGGTCGCCATAAGTAGTTTAGGCGGTCGCGAATAATTTGCGACTGTTGCTTTGCTGTCGCAAAAAGTATTTGCCACCCCCACATTCGCGACCCCCATTTGCCGTCGCATGGGCCGTCGCAAAAGGTCTTCTGTGACTGTTTTTTGTTATTTGCGACGGTTTATAGCGGTCGCAAAAAGCTGATTTTTTTAGTAGTGTTAGTTCTTGTATCAACACATATGTCAGCGCTTGCGTTAGCGCACATGTCCGAGTTTGTATCCGCACGCTTGCATCATCAGCACATCAGGATGTGTCAATGCATTCGTAACGCGTCAATGCGTGTCAAACAATATTACTGGGTTTTTTTTTTCGAATTTTTTTACACGGTTTCACATGATTTTTTATGAATATCTTAAAACTTTAAAATCAAAATTACAAATAATGATTCATTATCTATTAGTGAAATTTTACAGATATCATACACATGCGAAAGATTACAAACAATATAAATTTGATTATAAATGGGTAATTAAAATTTTGGTATAATCGTGTTGATCAAATAATAGTATTTCATGCGAAGAAAAAATAAATAAATATATATAATATATTAGCATAAAATACAAATTTTATGAAGATTCAATAATACAAAAATATTTAAATAATGGGTCTGATACCAATAAATGATATATATAAATATAGGCAATGGCTTTGGTCCAGTCCGCCATCGGACTGGACGGTGCTGTTGGGCCCATAGGGGCCCACCACGGGTCCCGTTTTGAAAATCTGAACCGTTCAATGTGTAGAACTCGTCGAGTATTATATGCCTGTGAAAAATCACGTTGATCGGATATCGATAGCTATGTGATCAAAATAGTTTTTTATCAACCGTTAATTAATTCACCGTCTATTTTTTTTTATACAAAACTGATTTGATCACATAGCTATCGATATCCG
Organism: Camellia granthamiana; assembly: GCA_036172215.1. Classification (NCBI taxonomy): domain Eukaryota; kingdom Viridiplantae; phylum Streptophyta; class Magnoliopsida; order Ericales; family Theaceae; genus Camellia; species Camellia granthamiana. The sequence continues at coordinate 105,599,606 of CM069907.1, forward strand.
ATCAACGTGATTTTTCACAGCCATATAGTACTCGACGAGTTCTACACATTGAACGGTTCAAATTTTCAAAACGGGACCCGTGGTGGGCCCCCACGGGCCCAACAGCACCGTCCAGTCCGATGGCGGACTGGAGAGAAGCTGGGCCCATAAATATATACACAACGAAAAATACGTATGGATTTGGGCGTACCTTCTGTGTAAACAAGTTACACAATAAATCCAACTTGAAAGTGAATCATGAACTCTTAAATAGGGCTGCAAATGAACAGAGCCGTTCATGAACAAGCTCGAGCTCGGCTCGGTAAGAGCTCGTTCGAACTCGGTTCGTTAATTTTTTTTTGCCGTTCGAGCTCGAGCTCGAGCTCGTTAAATTTTTAATAAACAAGCCCAAACAGTCTAAAGCTCGGCTCGTAAGCTCGGCTCGTTAGCTGGCTCGTTTAATATTTATTATTTATATATTAAATAATATAAAATTATGTATAAAAAATAAGAGAAATATGCTATTTATATATTTAAAAAATATAAATGTAAATAATACTTAACTATAGATAGTATATTTATATAATAGTGGTAGTAGATATTATTATTTTAGTAAAATATGGACTTTTTTTTAGTATGTTTATATATATTGTATATATAATTGTATAATCAAAGTTTTAATTGTAACTTTAGTCTCACATGCAAGTATGAATTTATAAATTTTTTGGCTCGTTAAGGTTCGTGAACAGGCTCGAGCTCGAGTCGAGCCTAAGCCAACTCGGCTCGAGCTCGGTTCGTTAAATTTTTATTCAGCTCAAGCTCGAGCTCGTTAAAATCTTAATAAACAAGCCCAAACACACTAAAGCTCGGCTCGGCTCGGCTCGTTTGCAGCCCTACTCTTAAATAAACTCCACAAGCGATGGAATAAAACCATTAGAGTTTTACCCATACAAATCACAGTACAACGGCTATATATTTTATGGAAAGAGAAAACATATAATTTTTTTTTTTTGGTGTCAATATACAGAATCCAAATTCTGTCTATATAAGAGAATTAAGAGACTCATAGTGTTAGGTTTTTATTCTTGACAATCTCATTTGATAAAACTCCTTTCAGTTGTAATTGTATTCGATCTTTTATTTCAGTGAGGCTATGAGTTTTAGATGCGAATCCAACCTAAATTGCGCCTTGCAGAGAAGTTTCAGAAGTTTATTCTTTCATGTTTGCCATTTGAAGTTGCTTGCCCGCTCGAGCAGCCGTTTGTGCGCTCGAGTGGAGAACATTTGGTTCCAAAAGTTTGACATGTCTGCACAAGTACTGGAAGATGGGATTTTACACTCGAGCAAACTTTCCTGTGCTCGAGCAAGGTTTGATCGAACGGCCATTCCTGTGCTCGATCGGAGAACGCGATTCAGTTTTTTATAAATATGTGTTTCAGTCAAATTTTAGGGTACGACTTTCAGATCTTCTTTGAGGATTCTAGGGTTTTCCTTTGGAGCTATTTTGCTAGCTTTCTTTGATGTTTGTTTGAGTTTAATTCATGATTTGAAAAGTATACATCAAATGATTGTTTGTTTCATTCAATAAAAAAAAGAGTTTTTCTTCAGTGAGTTCTAGAGAATTTGAGCTTGAAGCTTTGGTGGATTCTGGAGTGATTCATCGTTATGGATTCGACATCGACATTGTGGATTCAACGTTGGGCAAGACGATTTCAAGGTGAAGACCATGGTGAAAGAGGCATAGGGGTTGGTTCAATTCGAGCGTAAATTCGCTAGATAATTGAGAGTGCACTTATGTAATTCCTTTTGTCTTCTTAGTAGATTGTTATATGGCTATTGCCCGTGACTTTTTTTATCACAATTGGAGGCGTTCTAATTGTGATTTTTTCATGTAAAATCGTTGTATCGATTTGTCTTGATTGTTTGATTAGAATTGTTATTTATTACTTAAAATTGATACATAATTACAAATCAATATTTAGGGAATTTTTAAAATTTTCACATAGGATAGGTATATTATCCCAAATTATATTTATCCCATATTAATATTTATTTGCATATTTATCATATATATTGATATTTGTCTTATATCAATGATTATCCCATATCTTGAATAATATAATTGTTTAGATATCTCCTAACCGGCTCATGACACAATGGGCGTCCTACCTGGGTCCAGGTTTAAAACCCAACCCAATTTCCAACGTATATATTTTAAAAAGAAAAATATGCTGGTTAATAATTGTTGCAACCATGTTGAATTGGTCTGATAAATGAAGATGATTATTCCAATTGATCTCAAAAGCTAATAGGTTTAGAGAGAGCAAGAAAGCATTTGTGACTAGTGCAATTGTGAAAAATTGCGACCTTCCCATAAATACAATGAAAGTAAAAGCACATCAATAAGAATTAAGATAGTGGTGGAGTTGATGAAACACTTTCTGATGTGTTGTTGCTCATTAGGGCTTGCAACGGGCTTTTCCCTTCCCTCATAACTTTGCTCTGTTGAAACCTCATATAGTCTTTGTATGTGATAGGCTTGTACTTCATTTCACTCTCCTCGTCAAGTAGTTGGGCTGCAGGGGCAACAATGGCTGTCATTTCAGGACCAAGGCTGACCCCTATAGATATCCTTGTTCTTTCTGCATTTACCACTGCTCTGTGTTCCACACTCTTGTACCTCCCATTGCTCAATATCTAACATCACAATACATTTCTTATTATAATTCGGAAAATTCTCTGTATACAAAATTTATATAAAAAATATATATTACAAGAATAATGTGGTAATATCATGTTTTATAAATAAAAATTATCTCCATGAGTATTTATTTTAAAATAAAAGATTTACACTGAACTATATCATTATGCACAAAAAAAAACAAAGACAATGACGCATAGTATTTCAAGACTATTTCATTACTAGTTGAGAAAAATAAAATAAAATAACTCATTTAATGTGTTGTAATTTTTCATATGCTGAAAATACCGCGTAGACAATATCACATAATATTTCAAGAGTATTTAATAATTTTCTGCGATGCTAAAACATATTTTCTAAACTCAAGCAGATTTTCACTTTTTTTGTCCAAGTCCATAATAACTTGTGAAGTCATAAACATGACTTCAATTAGTTTGTCATAATAGTCTGCTTTGAGAAATAAGTTGAAAACAACTTTCATTTCAGAAATGATTTTTAAAACACCTAGAGGAAACACACAATTATAGCACTAGACCGAAACTCTGTTACAGGATCATCTATTCCTAAATCCCTGTTCCCCAACCCTTACCCTCAATGCATTCTCAGCCACACAATTCTCACTCGAAATTTTTCACAATATTCTAGAATTGAGAGTGGCTTAAGAAGACGGTTTGGAAATAAAAAGGACCCTTGAACTACAGACTTACCTCAGTGTAATCTCCAATGTTGACAACAAAAGAACCAGGGACATGAGGAACATCAACCCATTTATGGTTGTGTTTAACTTGTAAGCCGGCAACATCGTTTTCCATTAAGATTACAACTACACCATGATCTGAATGTGCCGCAAGTCCCAGTGTTCTGTCTGGCTCTGGACATGGTGGGTAATAGTTGAAGGCTGCAATTTGACACCCTTCCCCTAGTGATTTTTCTATGTAATCCTGGTCGAGCCCTAAGCCTTCTGATAATGCACCTGCAATCTTTAATGCCAACTGTCGTAGCTCCTCTAAGTATTTCTTTGTCACAAACCTTTCACATATTCACAGAGATTTATTATTAGGATGAGAAATGAAAGAGAATTGGTCCATGAGTTCCATTTTGTTTTTTGTGATTTTTATTTATTTATTTATTTAATAGGGTCAACTATTTGAACATAATTTAAAGAATGAATTCTGATTATTAAAAATAAAATAAAATAAACCCCTAACAAAAGAGTAGGGTAACGTTCGCTTAGATGTCAAGTGGGTGAACAAATTTATTATCGTGCATGCATGTTTATGATGAATGAACATTACCCACTTCATTAATTGATTGACTTGTATTGAGTATATAAAATGAAGGCCAAAGCCATTGATCTTAGTGAAGCAACCAATTCGAGAGGAGAAAAACACAATGATACGGAGTAGTCAAAAAATGAAGTGCGTACAAAAATAAGATTTATTGTGAGTGTGGCCAAGGCTGAGCTTGAATTTTCAGGGGCCCTTTATATGTTCATGAATAAATAAGAATAAGTTTTCTTCCTTATATAACTATTAACATTATATCAAAATTTACTGGTAAATAGCACCACTTTGTATTATGTGATTATTCAGTTGCCCTAGGTGATTTCTTTGGCATGGTTGTTGAAGAATCTTTTGTCAAACACCGATTCGCCAAAAAAAAAAAAAGAAAAGAAAATTGAGTGTACAATAAGAATAATCTAAAATTGTAAAACCAAATAAAAAATGAACAAATTGGAATAAAGCATCACTTAAACATTATTTGTCTTATATGTTTAAATTACTGTGGGAGCCCAGTTTTTTGAATCAATAGGAGTCGACCAGTCCGGTTCAGAACAAAACATCTACTCGGCATTGACCCTATTCAATTGAAGAGCCAAATAAAGTAGACGGCATTTCTACCAGTGAAAAAAGGGCCGAGTAGAAGTACATGTAAACTACAAGGGTGGGACAAGTCCTAAGGCCCAGAGAGAACACTATAAATACAGGATCTTCAGTTCTAAAAATGTATGTGATAACTAATAAGCTTAACTTAGAATACAAGCAATCTTGAGTGCAGCAACTAACTTGTCCGTCGGAGTACTAATTCCGACACTCCCGACCGGAGTGTTTATTCTTTTTCAGGTGACTAGCTGAGGATCACGAGCGTCCCCCAAGATCTGAAGAGTATTTCCAAACTACTTCTCCACAATTGGTGCTGTCTGTGGGAATACTTAAACACATCCATGGCGGGCGTAACAGAAGACCCTCCGATAGTCACTGACGAAACCACACAAAGAGACGACCTCACTCCAACAAACATGCTTGGACCAGAGACTATCACTGCAAGACGTGCCTTGAACTTTGCCTCACCCTCGACTTCGAAGCATGAGACAATGCGGGCGATCATGGAGCAAGCAAAGCAAAATGAACAGAGGTTGGAGAACATGATCGCTGAGAACGAACGTCTACGTCAAGATTTTGGTTTTGGAAGTGGCGACGTCCAAACAAGCCGTACGCCCAAACCCGGAACGATCTCCGAAGGCAGGTGGTCGACGACCTCGAGCCTGACAAGACGACACTGATAACGACTCCGACTCATTATCCCTGGAGCCCAGGAAGAAGGGGCGACTTGAAACTACCAGTTCCTCTGAAGAGAGTCCCCATATAAGGCATAAGCGAAGAAGGAACGATTCGGACGAAGATCAACATGATCCCTTTGTACGACGGATTGCAAAGGAAATGCTACCCAAGAAATTCAAAGCACCATTATTCACCTTGTACGATGGCAAATCAAACCTCACCGATCACATCCGCCACTACAAGCAAGCCATGACATTACATGAAGATGACGAGGCCCTCATGTGCCGAATATTTCCCAGTAGTTTGGGACCATTGGCTGTCAAGTGGTATTATAAACTGGAACCGGCTTCGACCAAAAGCTTCCATCAATTACAGAAATCCTTCAAGGCCAGATTCATCACCAACGAGGTCCAGCCGAAACAAGCCGACTCTCTCTGGGCAATGCAAATTCAGCCAGGGGAAACATTAAGAGCATATTCGGCGCGGTATTGGGAATGCTTTAATCTTGTTGATGACGCTTGCAACGACTCCATGGCCATCACCGCCTTCAAAATGGGATTGCATCCAGACAGCGCCCTCCGCAGTTCCTTGACAAGAAGACCCCCCAAAACAGTCTGGGGGTTGATGAAGAAAGTTGAGTAATACTGCAAAGTGGAAGATGACGCATTGTGGGTTAAAATCGGACACTTGGCCACCAAAACGGCCCCTCCTGAAATTGCTCAACCGATAAGTTCCATACCACCTTAGATCCCTGAACCTCGACAACGATCTAAATGAAACAAGAGAAGGGATTCTTGCTAACCAAGCGACCAATGCTCACACCGAGCAAATGAGCAACTACAAGTTGATAGTAGGTGCACAAAGCGCGCCGACAAGAAATACACGGAGCTGTCAGAGCCAATCAACTCAATTATGTCCAAAATCCAACATCTTTCATTCTTCAAATGGCCGTCCAAAATGGTGAGACCTCCTGACACGAGAAGGCAGGACAGGCGGTGTGAATATCACAAGGATCACGATCATGACACAGACAGTTGCTATGCTTTGAAAGACCACCTTGAGGAACTGGTGCAAGATGGTCAACTCCAGCAACATGTCCGAAAAAGCGTAATCAAGACAGTTTCCCTTCGGCAGGATTCACCTCCGCTTGGCGTCATTCATATGATATACAGCCTTCCAACGCCTTCTACCGTGCACGCAATTCAGTCAGTCCCCCAAAAGCAACATGCACTAGGGAAACGACCCCGAGAAGCTCCGAGTATTATCTTCGACGATTCTGATCTTATCGGCATGACACTCCCCTACATTGATCCATTGGTCATTGAATTACACGTAAACCAATTTACCATTGAACGCGTCCTCATAGACCAGGGGAACACTTCGAGGGTTATGTATTATGAGACCTTCATCAAACTCGACTTCAAAGAATCAGACCTGTCTCTGGCTCCTTATCCATTATTCGGCTTCAGCGCAAATCCAGAGTACCCGTTTGGGAAAATCACAATACATGTTCGAGTGGGCTCCCAAATGCCAGACATGGAATTCTTGGTCGTCAAGTTCCCTTCGCCGTATAATCTCATAATGGGGCAAAATTGGTTGCATACTATTTAGGCTGTGCCAAACACCTATCACCAGCTGCTACGTTTCCCGACCGAACACGACATTGAGCAAATCAATGGTTCCCAGCAATCCGCACAAGCATGCCATCTCCAGTGAAGTGCCGAATCGAAACAGCCTCGACGGTGTCGGGCGGTTCCCTAGCGAAAAGCCACAGAAACCCTAGACGATACCCGCGGCAGCATCCTAAGTCCTATAATCAATGCATTCAGCTACGCCGCTACACACCGGGGGAGTTGGTCCTGAATAAGGTACTTCCAACTGACAAGAAGCTGGCTGATGAAAAATTGGATCCTAACTGGGACGGCCCCTACCATATAGATTCCATCGCGGGAGCTACGGCATATTGGCTCCGAGATATGTCAGGAAGAAGTCTGCCACGGCCCTGGAACTCCACGCACGTGCGAAAATTGTCAATAAAACCCGACTTGTGGGGAATGATCCTAGTTCTAAACGGTTCGCCATGTACACATTCCACTTTGGTAATGCAAGGATTCTTGTCGAAAAGTTGTGGTCCCACTCATTACGAAATCCAGTTGAAAAGTGCTCCGACGAAAAAGCCTCCAAATTCGAAGTGCTATTCGTGGATATCACGATTGGCCAAACCAAGTCTCCGAATTCAGAGCCCCATCGGCACATGACGTCTTTGGCCCGATAAAACCTCCGGATTCGGAGCGCCCTTCGTGGATATCACGATTGGCCAAACCAAGTCTCTGAATTCGGAGCCCCATCGGCGCATGACGTCTTTGGGCCGATAAAGCCTCCGGATTTAGAGCGCCCTTTGTGGATATCACGATTGGCCGATAAAGCCTCCGGATTCGAAGCGCCCTTCGTGGATATCACGTTTGGCAAAGCCAAGTCTCCGAATTCGGAGCCCCATCAGCGCATGACGTCTTTGGGCCGATAAAACCTCTGGATTCGGAGCGCCCTTCATGAATATCACGATTGGCCAAACCAAGTCTCCGAATTCGGAGCCCCATCGGCGCATGACGTCTTTGGGCCGATAAAGCCTCCAGATTCGGAGCGCCCTTCGTGGATATCACGATTGGCCAAACCAAGTCTCCGAATTCAGAGCCCCATCGGCACATGACGTCTCTTGGCTGATAAAGCCTCCGGATTCGGAGCGCCCTTCGTGGATATCCCGATTCGCCAATTAAAGCCTCCGGATTTGGAGCCCCATCGGCCTACTGCTTTGTTGGCCGAAAAAGCCTCCAAATTTGGCTGACCAAATAATGTCCCAAATGGGCGACGCTCAAGGGCCGAGTAACATTCCGAATTCGGAGCGCCCTTCAGAAACACGGAGCATGCCAGCATTCGAAAGAAGATGCTTAATTAAGCATATACAAATTCAGACTGAGATACGAACAATTAAAATAAAACATTTTTATTTGAAAAAGACAATAAGTACATGAACACAATCCGCGTTTGAGCATTACAATATCTATTTTCATACGGCGTCACCTTCGTCACCCTTCTCGGCGCATGCCAACTTCATAAGCGGTATATAGTCTTCGGAATACTTCGAAATCTTGACGTGCAACCATCGATTGATGGACATACGGTGGGAAGATTTGCCGAGCGAACTCGACTGCTACACCCTGGTCGTTGATGATGGGATCCGTCATCGATTTACCGGGAAGACCATCACCTTGGAGGTAGAGAGTTCCAACACCATTGACAATGTCGAGGCTAAGATCCAGGACAAGAAAGGAATTCCCCACGAAAACTACAAAACTCAACAGTCGCGGCGCTACGTCGGCCTCATTTCTCGGTCGCGGTTGCGGAGAACTTCCCCGTTGATGTTTCTTCTTTCGGGGTGATCTGCTTCGACGACTTGGAAGATGACGTTCTTCCCGTTCTTTGGACACCCTGCTTCTCGCGTGGGTGGGTTCTCTGCTGCGATTCATTGCAGTATCAAGCTCAGCCAAAGTTCGAGCTTCTCCTCTACTGGTAAAGAAAACTCTACTTAAAATTCACACTTATCTAACGCCACGCGACAAATTGTTTTAAATCGAGTCTGAACACAGTACGCGAAGTTACTGGCTCGAGGAGTCCATCCCATTTATTTCTAATGCTTGCAGCCACTCCGAGGCGATTTTATTAACGCTAAACTCCAAAACACGGATGCCGATCGATATTGGCCACAGCCACCCCATGTATGAATATTCGGCTTTTTGGAGTTAAAATGGCCTAATTCTATAAACGGCAATTATAGATGAACGCCTTGGAGTTCGTGCACTGCCTGCGGCAAGGGCAGAATTAGTAATCTAACCGGCCGAGCATCTAGGCCCCATACCGATCGACATGTGGCACTACCATCTTTTGAAGTTAAAATCGCCTAATTATCTAGTCGGCAAAAGGAGTTTTCACTATTTGCCAGACAAAGACTCCGTATTCGGAGCCCCATCGACGCATGACGTCTTTCGGCTGAAAAAGCCTCCGGATTCGGAGGGCCAATCCCGCGCGTAAAGCGTACATGCCGAATAATATGAAGGATTTAATATATGTATTTAAATCAAGCCGGCAAAAAACCGTTAACAGATTAAACCGGTCAAAGTTTATTTTCTCAAAGTTTGTCAAGCCCCCGGAATAGTTCACAATTGAAATATGCATCTATTCAAAATAGAATAGTTCAGGCCGCACAAAAATAATCTGAAAATGTGAACATTCAAGTACACTGACATAAATAAAAAGTACGATACAAATCAAAAATTAAGCGCTCTATTAAAATCGGCCAATAAAGACATAATTGCTACATAAGCATTACAAGGCGTTCTTCTTCTGCTCCTCGGCACCTCCCTCATCACCACTCTTCTCAATTTCGAAAGCCGAGAAGGGGAAATCATTCTGTTGGTACAACGGAAACGCCGAATTAACACCTACTGCCTGAAGACCCTCAGCTTGCTGAAGCGCCATGATCCAACCGTGCCTAAATCCACGATTTTCACATCGGCAAGTTTCTCTTTGGTCTTCTGAATTCTGACCTTTCGACCGTCATGAAAGCCTTTTTCGTAATCCGCAGTCCTCGCAGTCTCGATCGCGAACATACTAGACGTGTTCCGATCGGCGATCGCGTCACTAATCAGCCTTTGAGTAACCCTCTCTCCTACTACTGGGTTGGGGTGGCTGGCTAATTGAGGCTCGGTGGACTTGATTTTCCTGAGCTCACGCTCGGCCTTCTCGGTGCGAGCTTCTAACTTCCGTATGCGTTCATCTCTTTCTTCTATATCACGACGAGCGGCTCGGAGGCGCATGCCGATCTCATAAGCAGTGTACAGTCCCTTTACCGCCCCGTGAACACCTTTACAAAACACTTCGAAGTCCTGCCGACCTACCATCGACTGCTGAACTTCGGGTGGAAAGATTTGTCGAGCGAACTCGACTGCCACATTTGGATCCCGAACGATCGAATCTGCCTCTGTCATTGGTCTATTACCCACGAAGACTGCAAAACCTAATGGGCGAGGAGTCGCTTCGGATTCCTTTCCAGGACGAGGTTAAGGAGACTTGCGTTGTGGCTGCTTGTCCCTCCTGGGCGACCTACTTCGACGACGGGGAGATTGGTGTCTCCCCCGATCCCTCGAAGTCCTACTACCCGTGCGTGAAGGTTCACCACTTCGATTCATGTTTCCTCCCAGCTCAGCTAGTGTCTTCGCTTCGCCTTTGCTGTTGAAGAAAAGTCTATTCGACATTCGCACTTGTTTAATTTTCCACTAAAAACTGGACTGACTTGCTGTCAAAGCATATAAATAAGACATCCATTTATTCCCTATGAAGGCAGCACCTCCGAGGCAATCTCATTAATATCGAAACCTCAACAGACCGGCCGATCGAGTCACGTGCCCCAGTCGACCCCTCTGTTTTTGGGGTTTATTAATCTGATCAGCCAAGTAGTCAAGCAAAATGCCGATCGATTTATGCCTCAGCCATTCCACGAACTAGGCCTATTCGGCTTATGAAGCTCGTGCACTGGCTGGGGCAAGGGCAGATTTATTAATCTGATCGGCCAAGTAGTCAAGCCCAATGCCGATCGATTTATGCCTCAGCCATTCCACGAACTAGGCCTATTCGGCTTATGAAGCTAGTGCACAAGCTGGGGCAAGGGCAGATTTATTAATCTGATCGGCCAAATAGTCAAGGCCAATGCCGACCGATTTATGCCTCAGCCATTCCACGAACTAGGCCTATTCGGCTTATGAAGCTAGTGCACTGGCTGAGGCAAGGGCAAATTTATTAATCTGATCGGCCAAGTAGTCAAGCCCAATGCCGATCGATTTATGCCTCAACCATTCTATGAACTAGGCGTATTCGGTTTATGAAGCTCGTGCACTGACTGGGGCAAGGGCAGATTTATTAATCTGATCGGCCAAGTAGTTAAGCCTAAGGCCGATCGATTTATGCCTCAGCCATTCCACGAACTAGTCCTATTCGACTTATGAAGCCCGTGCACTTGATACTTGGCATTAAAAACAAAGTGTAGCCATTTTGTAATCAAGAGCAATATCATTCATTAATAACAAAATTTAGCACAGATAACAGCAAGGCAAAAAGCAATTTTCATTAGGAAATTGGGCACAAACTGTAGCCATTTTACACATGAAAATTACTAAACAAAATGCTGTAAAAAGCTGTAAAAATGCATGAAAATCCTAAAACAAAAACAATAGTCGCCCAAATTAGTTCTCGAAGTCGGACTCTAGCGGCTCAACATCCACTTACTCGTACGGAATTGGCACAGCCAACGTCATATCAGCAGCAGCATGGGCTTTGAGCCAGCCGTATTTGAATCCCCGATTTTCAAATTTGGGGACTTCGTCTACATATTCGATAAAGGCAGCATTTTTCCTGGTGTCGAATGCCCTGGAAGCCTCCAGTTCGGCTGCTTCCTTCGCCTTCTTTATTTCTTCTAACTCAGCCTCCAATTTAGAGATCGCCTCCTGGGCCAATTTAAACGCGTCATCGCTGGCATCTGCCCTCCTCTCGGTGACCGATCTCAATTCTTCAGCGTTACGGGCTCTCTCCATCTCGGCCTCGAAGCGGGCACCCGCGGTTTTTGCCCTTAAAGCCTCCAACTCGGCCTTACTCCTTTGGCCCTCAACCTCCGTTCTTAAACGACCAATCTGCTCGACCGCGTCATGATGGTGACGGCCCATCTCGGCTATCCTTCCGATGGTCTGTAAAACAGGAAGTTAAGACCAAAACAATATTTGCGTAAAGTGAAAAGACAAAGTCAAGGTATATACCAAAAGAGCAGATTGCGCGGCCAAAGCTATTGCAACCAGATCCGGCTCCGCCCGATAAGCCGCCTTATCAGCAGGCAATGAAATGGACGTGGCCATGCTGAGTGCCACCGCTGGATCTCTGATTACTGAAGCATTGGAGGGGATCGGCATGTTTTTTGTCTTTGGCTCAATAACGAAAGGAGCCACCACAGCCGACTCTTCTAAGCGTGGCCGTTTTTCAATGGAGCCCTCTTTGGTGCCGTCCTCACCCTCAGCGCTTCGTTTTTCACCCCGATCCTCCGAAATCGACCGCCCTTCTGTAATTGGGCGCACTACAACCGTTTCCGTCTCGGCCACGACAACGTGAGCCTTTTTTTCTACAACAGAAGGTGCAACAGTGGGTGCAACAGATTCAATCAGGACAAGTCCGGAACAGTTGGCCACGGCCTTTTGTCGGGCGGCCATACGTTCGGCGTTTCTTTTTCATGCCATTTGCGTAAGGTTCTCCCCAGCCATATCCTCAGAAAAATCGCCCGGAAGATCTCCCAAGTTTATAAAAATATCTTCTTCGGCGTCCCCTCGGTCTAATGTAGACGGAGGGTCAGAAGAGCTCAATCCGACTTCCTCGAAGGCCGAATTAATAGCCTCGTCAACTTCTGTGGCCAATTGGTCCGTGTCCTCAACGATTGGTTCGGGCACTTGTTCTTCCACGTGTTCAGAATCAGATGATTCTAAGCCGATCTGTCTCAAGTTCTTGAAGCTGGGGAAGATGAGGGCCGCAAGATGGTTGTCGCCTTGTACGATCGGTATGTTGTCCGCCGCCGAGAACGTTGTGTAAGTCGGTTCGTACCGCAATAGAATGTGGGCTGCTCTCCCTTGTTTTTGAAGGTCTGGACGGCCGACAAATCGAATCGCGATTTTAATATCTGCGAGCACAACGTCGTCGTCGGAAACCAACACTCTCTTCAAATCGCTTCCTGCATAAACAAATTGATTAGATGAGCTTAGTGCCGAATACGTACATATGCAAATAATAGAAACAAAGTGATATGATCGGCCACCTGGTTCGCCTTTTCGCCTTGGCACAGGGTCTAGGCAATCTTCACCTTCGCCGAACTCCCAATTGCCACGGACAACGACCATCATGTCATCGACACACTTGCCAGAGCTGGCGAGCATGGTCACTAAGTAATGGTCAGTATCCTTGGCTCTAAAAAGTAGCGTCCTTGTGGCTAGGACATAACAGTGCCGAATGGCGAGAATACCTAAATTAATTCTAAGACGCCGATTAATTTCTACAGTGCCCATTATGATGCGAAAAAAGTTAACATTGGGCTGGGAAGGGATGAGACCCCAGTACCGAAGAACGGCCCTCAAAAATGGGTGAAGAGGAAAATGGACGCCGCCCTCAGCAACTGATAGGAGAGGAAAAACAATTGTGCTCTCGTCTTCCCTCACCATATCAGTGGTGATGTCTGCCAAAAGCGACAGATGGACGTCGTCGGGGATGGAGAAGTGGCGTCGAAAGCCGGAGATTCGATCCGCAGAAAGAAGCTCTTTCAGATGTTTTGTCATTTTCGGCCAACCCAAGGATTATGGAAAAGTAAAAGAAAATAAAGAAGAGGGGGCAGAAATGGAGGAGAAGAAAACTTACAGGAAACGAAGGAAAGAGCAGGAAACATGGGTCGCAGAAGCCGCGGAATGTAGGAGTTGCACTAGAAGGCGAGTCAGATGTCTTTCAGTATTTAGAACATACATTCGAAGTGATTAATTCAAATCGCATTAAATGGAAGCAGTGTACGAAGGGGCGGGAAAGCGTTACAATGACCAAAAGCATGAACGCGTTCTGACACACATCGGGAAGAGGAGTAACCGCCGAATTTTTAAACTTCCAGACTAGAAGCCAAACACGCCGTCTATCTGAGGCTAGTAGGGCATTTGGGGGGCAATTGTGGGAGCCCAGTTTTTTGAATCAACGGGAGTGGACCAGTCCGGTTCAGAACAAAACATCTACTCGGCATTGACCCTATTCAATTGAAGAGCTGAATAAAGTAGACGGCATTTCTACCAGTGAAACAAGGGCCAAGTAGAAGTACATGTAAAGGACAAGAGTGGGACAAGTCCTAAGGCCCAGAGAGAACACTATAAATACAGGATCTTCAGTTCTAAAAATGTATGTGATAACTAGTAAGCTTAACTTAGAATACAAGCAATCTTGAGTATAGCGACTAACTTGTCTGTCGCAGTGCTAATTCCGGCACCCCCGACCGGAGTGTTTATTCTTTTTCAGGTGACTAGCTGAGGATCACGAGCGTCCCCCAAGATCTGAAGAGTATTTCTAAACCACTTCTCCACAATTACAAAATTAGTAATTAAACTTGCATAAATGGCATTTTTTTTTATTTATTTAAGGCCTAAAAAGAAAACAAATTTGTTTTTACCTAGTGTAAGGGCTATAATTTTCTTTTGAGACACTAAACTTCAACAAAAAAAATTGGGGAGCAAACAAACATCCTTGCCCATCTATAGCCCAGATCCAATCTTCAGAACCACTTACATTATATTAAATATGAATTTACACCATTCATTTGACTTTTCTTGACAACTTTTCAAATTAAATTTTTTGGCTTCATTTTTTTTTTTTTTTTTTTTCACTCATCATCATAACAAAAGTTGGCAAATAAAATTGGTATTTTTTGTATGTAAATTAGTAGCTCGGAGAATATTTTTTTTTTTTTTTTTTTCCCTTGTTTTTGATAATCGGGTGTCCATAATGACTTACGCGTACCTGTATATGAGTAGCTTGGAGAATGATGTTACCTGTAGTTGGGGGGAGTGTGTGGCCAAAGATGAATAGTGTTGTGAAAAGGATGGCCAAAATGGCGCAAGAAATCTCTCCAATGGAGATTATGCTGTTTTGATGTATTCAAGCTCGTTCCGTACCGTACTGGATTCATCACATCATCTGATGCATATTTCATCTTCTCTTCCCAATGGAGGTTGAAAAATCCTTCCACAGTCTTGAGCTCTTCCTCCATTAAAGATCTCTCGATGCCATGGTTTATGATCTGTTCATTACAAATATATATATACAAAGATCCGAGTCATTTGTGGTATATGAACAGTACACTCTGAAAATGGATCATATTGATTCAGATTTGGTGTAAACCAAATAAAATCATAAAAATCTTAGAATTAAATCAAACGAACCAATAATAAAATGCATTCGATTCGAAGTATAATTTTTGAAAACTTTGTTATTATTCACAACATTATGATTTGAAGTATGTGATATATGAACACTATGCTCTGATTTTTAATTCAGAACTTTATTTCCTTGAAGTTTTGGTAGTTGACTAAGGTCTCTTCGGTGCTGGACATAAAGAAGACGTGGAAGCAAGCTAGCCAGCCAACCCTTTTTGAAATAAGAATAGGAACTGGTGTCTTGTTGGGCCTCCTTAAACTCACCATGTAACACATTAATAATCTAAACTGTTAAATATGTAAAGTTCGTCGATTATTTTATCTGTATAAAAAGTTATATTGATCGAGTATCAGTAATCACTTCATCATATCATATTTGTGTCAATGATAAGTATATTTTAAAAATAAATTGTTGACACAAATATTATCTGATCAAATAACTATCAATATCCAATCAACGATACTTTTTGCAAGAATAAAGTTTTCAACGAACACTACAAATTGACAATTCTAATAATCGATGTGGGCTCTATCCTGTTCCCATAGAGAACCAACAGCATCCTCCAATATGACGGAAGTCTTTCGCTATATATATATCTAAATGGTTTGGTTCCGAATCAAATTTGTAACTATAAAACCACAAATTGAACTGTGCAGTACGGTTTACTTAGTTTAAAAGTTAAGACCCAACAGTGTGTTGAGAAAATCAAACCAAACCAAACAGTGTAATTTGGTTTGAATTAGATTAATGTATGATCTTTTATTTTTTTATTTTTTACACAATCCTAATATTCTCAATTCTTAAAACCGGAAAAAGTTTAAAAATTCTTAAATTATTATATTATTGTGGTTAAATTAAATTCTAAATCTCTAAGATTTCACATCCTCCAAAGTGGTAAATTAAATATTTTATTGATTTACATCTATATTCATAATTTACACAACACAATCTTACTTTTCCTTTTCCTATTCAAAATTATAAAGACCATTTTAGTGTCGCATCGATTTTTTAGTTCTTATCTTTCTCATGTTTTTTAAATTATTTATTTTCATGTTATCAATAATTTTATTAAAAAATGTAAACTAAGTCTAAGTTTAATAAATTAATTAACTTAGTTAGGCCCATTTGTTTTGGGGTGTAATGGATGGGAGGGGATTATGATGGAGGTGTGGTTATTTAATGTTGTGTTTGTTTGTAGAGTTGGCGAAGGGATTAGGATGGAGGAGGGGATATAGATGGAGGTTAAAAGGGGGATTGGGATGGAAGAGATGGATGTGGTATTAGAAAAATAGTGAAGGGATTAGAAATCTTTTTATTTTTTTTATTTTTTATATATTGGGAATTTTTGTTTAAATATTAATGTTTAATTTTTTATATTTTTTTATTTGTTTTATTATTTTATATAAAAATAATTTAACAATTCCTACACTAAAACTATTATCAAAACATATATAATTTTACTTAATTCCCTCACTATAAATCCCCTCCATTCTACCTCTGAAAACAAACGGGACCTTACATAAATTCAAGTTAGGTGCATCCCAAAAATGAAAAACTCTAATTTATGTACAATACACTCAGTCAATTTAGGTCTACTTGGGTCTACTTGGATAAATAACTACAAGTTACAATTCAACTTTGGCCTCGTTTGGGAAGTGGTATTTTAGTAGGTTATTTGACTTTTTGACTATTTTAGTATGCTATTTTAATTTTGTGTTTGGGAAGATGAGATAAATTTTTAGTTGAGTTGTTGTATTGGGAAATGTGTTGAAATGATGTTTAAATTAAAATGACAAATTTATCCCTAAAAATATATTTTCTTAAATTGATTTCAAGGGATAAATAAGTAATTTCAACAGTAATGTAGAAGTTTGACACTTTGACAGTGTAGGCCGGCCCTACACTATCACTTATGCAAAGGCTATTTTTTTTTTTTTTGAAAATCAGTAAAAAGGTTGCTATAGTGCTGACTTTTGGGCTAATTTTCCAAAAGAGGCTATAATAACCTGAACCTCTGTTTGCCAAACACCACCTTTAAGTAGGTCTGAATAACTCTCACCCCAACTTAAACTAAATTTAGAGCATCTCCAACCCAATCCTAATTTTTGAAAACTTCGTTATTATTCACAACATTATGATTTGAAGTATGTGATATATGAACAGTATGTTCTATTTTTTATTCAGAACTTTATTTCCTTGAAGTTTTGGTAGTTGACTAAGCCTCCGTTTGGAAAGTGGGTTGGCTTTTTGGCCTTTTGGCTTTTTTGGCTATTTTAGCCTGGGCTTAAAAGCTTGGTTTGGGAAGGGCTTTTTGGCTTTTTGGCTTTTTTGAGTTTTTTTGTGAGAGAAGAATGTAATGATTATGAGTTGGATGTGATGTTTTGTTTGTTATGGCTAAAATAGCCTATTTTATTTTTTGTGGCTAAAATAGCCAAAAAAAAACCCAAACCATGGCTTCCCAAACGAAGCCTAAGGTCTCTAAGCTTGGCTTGGGTGCTGGACATAAAGAAGACGTGGAAGCAAGCTAACCAGCCAACCCTTTTTGAAATAAGAATAGGAACTGGTGTCATGTTGGGCCTCCTTGAACTCACCATGGAACACATTGATAATCTTAAATGTTAAATATGTAAAGTTCATCGATTATTTTATCTCTACAAAAAATTATATTGATCGAATATCAATGATCATTTCATCATATCACATTTGTGTCAATGGTAAGTATATATTTTAAAAATAAATTGTTGACACAAATGTGATCTAATCAAATAACTATCGATATCTAATCAACAATACGTTTTGCAAGAATAAAGTTTTCAACAAATACTATAAATTGACGGTTCTAATAATCGATGTGAGCTCTATCCTATTCCCATAAGGGGCCAAGTTTCCCTATATATATATATCTAAATAGTTTGGTTCCAAATCAAATTTGTAACTACAAAACCACAAATTAAACTGTGCAGTATGGTCTACTTATTTTAAAAGTTAAGACCCAACAGTGTGTTGAGAAAATCAAACCAAACAGTGTAATTTGGTTTGAATTAGATTAATGTATGATCATTTATTTTTTTAATTTTTTTACCCAGTCCTAATATTCTCAATTCTTAAAATCGGAAAAAGTTTAAAAATTCTTAAATTTATTATATTATTGTGGTTAAATTAAATTCTAAATCTCTAACATTTCACACCCTCTAAAGTGGTAAATTAAATATTTTATTAATTTACATCTATATTCATAATTTAAACAACACAATCTTACTTTTCCTTTTCCTATTCAAAATTTTAAAGGCCATTTTAGTGTCGCATCTATTTTTTAGTTCTTATCTTTCTCATGTTTTTTAAATTATTTATTTTAATGTTATCAATAATTTTATTAAAAAATGTAAATTAAGTGTAAGTTTAACAAATTAATTAACTTAGTTACATTAATTAAGTTAGCTGCATCCCAAAAAATGAAAAACTCAAATTTATGTACAATACACTTAGTCAATTTAGGTCTAAATAATTTAGGTCAATTTAGGTCTAACTTGAATAAATAACTTTTACAATTCAAATTTAAGTACATCTGAATAACTCTCGCCACAACTTAAACTAAATTTAAACAACCTCTTAACTAGCCAAGTTGCACCCCAATATAGATATATATATATATAATACTATACACTAGCAAAAACAGGTTATAACAATCAACAAGGTCCAACATTTTCCACCGGCAACAAACTTTATGACATAAAGAAATGATAGGGGGTTAGAGAACGGGAATGAGAGAGAATGAGAGAATTAAGTGTTAGTACCCTGAAGAATCCCCAGTCGGCACAAGCAGAGCTGATGGACTCAACAGTCAACCTCCGGCGCTCAATTGGTCCATCAAGACCACTCAAATCTATCACAGGAATCTCACCGTCGCCGCCAGAAGCCGGCGGCGGAGGTACTGGCAGAGCATATTCCGGTGGCAGCGTCGTCATGTTAGGGGATGTATCTACAAGATATTTTACCCCCCTCCTCGTGCCTCCACCGCCACAAGAAGACGCTTCAATCTGATCCATTTTGATAAGAAAAATGTTTGGACCCTTTTGGTAAGGCCTCCGCAACCCCCACTGTATTATAGGAGTCTGAATCACTAGTGTTTTGATAAATCTAAAATGAATAAATCAGATCTGTGTTTGCTTTATATAAGCAGTACTGGTCTGAATAAATGAATGTAATAATAATACAAAAATTATTTAGACTTTTAAAAATAGACTATTAATAAAACACTAATTTATCTTTTATTTTTTAATTTTTTTATCTTTTATTTCACTAATTTTTTGTTTTTTTTAATAGGTGGACCGCTCATTAAAGTCACACTAGCAGCTACAGCATGACTGATAATAATACTGCATTGCCATGCTCGCCTCTTGACAAAAAAAGGTAGTAGCAGTGTGATGTGATTGAAATGATTGATCAAAAATTGCTCCTACTGTATTTGTACGTGTACTGTATCGTACGTCGCCTTCTACATTTGTTTGTCGGTGCTGTTTTGAGAGTCCGGATCCTCTGTCGTGATTTTCTGCGGTGGTCCCTGCCATGCTTCAAAACGACGTCGTTTTGGAGCATTTTTTTTATTTTTTTATTTTTTTAATTTCCTCCCTGTATTCCTTCTTCTTCTTCTCTCTCTAACCTCTCTATCAGCTTTTTGACCTAAACCAATATCCAAAACCAGATTCAAAACAGACGTGCATTCAACTTGAAGCTCAGCTCTCAACTCACGGATTCAATGGCGATGAAAAGGGGGAGGGCGATGATGATTATGTGTTTTGTGAATTTTTTTGGGGATTTCTTTTTACCTTGATTTTGGTAACAAATAATAACAAATATTTGTTTTGAAATCTGGGTGGTTGTGGGAAGTTTGTGAGAAGAAAAATCTGGGTCTTTGTCTACCATTGTCAAACTTAAAGCTTTGAAACACTCTCAAAAGGGCATGTAATCTCTGCAAAAAAATTGATTCAATCAATGAGATAATAAAAAAATAAAATAAAACTGACCCATTTTGAATTATTATTATTTTTTTTTTTTTTGGCTCCTGTTCTCCTTTTCCCCTCTTTTCCTTTCTCTCTCATCAATCACAACCCTAACCCGATTGAAGCAGAACAGAGGACAGGAGAGAGACGAAGCTGAAGGAGTGAAGTCAGTAAGGCGAAACGGCAGTGGCGAGGCGAGGTTAGGTTTGATTTCTTCTTGTTGTAAATGGGTTTGGTTTAAGTGGGTTTGATTTCTTGAGTTTTGTGGGGTTGAGATCTACCACACTGCAATCCTAACAAGCTTGAAAATGAACCGGAAAAATCTATGTTTCCAAAAT
Source organism: Camellia granthamiana (assembly GCA_036172215.1). NCBI lineage: Eukaryota > Viridiplantae > Streptophyta > Magnoliopsida > Ericales > Theaceae > Camellia > Camellia granthamiana. The sequence continues at coordinate 105,620,229 of CM069907.1, forward strand.
TTGGGACCATGAAATTGCCCAGAATTCTATATCTATGGTGTGTCTTTAAACTCTCTTTTTTTGAATCACCATAAACTTGGTCATTCTGGGTTAATGGGTTTCTAGAACCACTAATGATGAACAAACAGATTGAAGAGAGAACCGACTAACAGGAGAGGGACATGAATAATTGTAATGACTTGATGGGTCATCATCATATTTACCATAGATCATGCCATTCATTGGATTACAAAACCATGAACATGATGAACATTGCTTTGTGGGTGATGAAGATTGAGTTGCATGAGGAATCTATCCCTCATGAAATTGCCCAGATTTCAAGCTCTTCGCTTCGCCGCCATAGAATTGCCGTCGCCCTTAACCTGTCTCTGTTCACCTCTCTCGTTTCATGGTTTAGGGTTCTCAACAATGAGATAGAAAAGAACAAGGGGAAAGATGCACCAAAAAAGAAAAATTAAAAAAAAAAATTACAAAACAACGTCGTTTTGTAACCACGGCAGGAACCATTGCAGGATACCACGACAGATGATCTGAACTCCTGTTTTGAACTCTTATTTAAAAACACAAAAGCCGGTAGTTGCAGTGTGATGTAATTGAAATGATTGATCAGAAATTGCTCCTAGTGTATTTGTACGTGTACTGTATCGTACGCCGCCTTCTCCATTTGTTTGTCGGTGCTGTTTTGAACTCTTATTTGAAACAACAATGCTACAGGGCCACAATTTTTGTGGCCACAATGGCTCAAAACTGTCAAAACGACGACATCGTTTTGACAGTTTTGAGCCATTGTGGCCACAAAAATTGTGGCCCTCAAACATTTTCCTATTTGAAAACACAAAAGCCATGTGATACTTTGGGTTATTTTAGAAAGATGGTAAAAAGTAATTTTTTTAATTTTTAACTAAATTTTTAATTTTTTTAGATAAATGATTTGAAAAGTTAGTAAAAAGTTGTTTTTTACTTTTTTGATTAATATTTGTTTATAATGTCAAACCATAATAGAATGACTAAACTACCCTCATTTATTTAAAATATGTACAATTTCATCCATATAACACATTTTGACCTATAGAGAGTAGAATTGTAATTTCACTATTGGCTAAAAGCCAACTTCCCAAATGAAAAAAAAGACAAAAAAGTCAAGTTTTGACTTTTGCTACTAACCTAAAAAAGTGACTAAAAGCCATGTTGCCAAAACACCACTTTGTCTGTTTGGTACAGTTTAATTTTAACTTAACTAAGCTTTTAAATTATTTAAAGTTATTTTGGTGTTTTGGTAGAATTTAAAGCCTCCGTTTGGGAAGTGGGTTGACTTTTTGATTTTTTTGACTATTTTAGCCTGGGCTTAAAAGCTTGGTTTGGGAAGGGATTTTTGGCTTTTTGGCTTTTTTGACTTTTTTTGTGAGAGAAGAGTGTAATGATTATGGGTTAGATATAATGTTTTGTTTTTTGTGGCTAAAATAGCCTATTTTGTCTTTTGTGGCTAAAATAGCCAAAAAAAACCTGGAAGTTTGCTTCCCAAACGGTGCCAAAATCAATTTTTGTAACTTAAATTGACTCACTCCCAGAAGGCAAACTAGTATTGCTGCTATATTTGGGAGTTAATATTACTAGGCTTGCTTGGACATTTTAGGAAATTGGAATTTACTTTATTATTTTCTTTCTCAATAGGGTTTGAGACAAAAGTATATATATATATTTAATGGAGCCAATACAACCTTCCTCCCACTATGAAAGCTAGTTGTGCCATCCATCTATGGAGCAATTGATAAACTTTCCGATGTTTGGGGCTTTTGATAGAATACACGATAGATCCTTTCTTGGCCATCAAAATGATTACAATATGTACCAACTGCCTCCTGGAGTGAGTCTGCTCTAATATCACTTGTGTAATCCATGGAGCAACATTCAACCCCATAAACAATAAGGGGAAAAATTAGAGCCATCAACATCATTATTACAAAAAAACCCAAGGATGTCTTTTCATGTTTGGATAAATTGAGTTCATAACTAAATGGCTTCATAAAGTGCCCGGCATGTGTAATATGAATAATTGGTAAATTTTGATTTTATATACTTGTATACTTTCATCTTTGTACTCCATGGTATCAAAATATCGGCAAATAATTCATTTGGGGTTCTATCATGTCACTCTACTGACCATGATTTTGTTGTTTCAATACTTGGCACCGACTGGTAACTCTTTTTTGAGTACAGATGCCTGTCAAGTGTCCTGTATCTGGAATCATCAAGCAGAGAAAAATTCAAGGACAAGATTGCTTGGAGGTTTCCTGAGAAGAAATGCATGGGTGGGCTTAACACCTCAATAGTTCCAGCTGATCTCATTGAGAGGTAATGACCATCACTATTGGTATTGTCATAGTTGTTGTACTAGACTACTAGTAAAATAGTAACAATTAATTGATTGCATTTCCATCTATTTCTTTGATGGAACAATTAATAGTGCACAACTCTTGTCATGTCAATGCAAGGTATGGGAGGGTCAAAAGTACACAACCTTACCCTTGCTGTGAAAATATTATTTATGTGATTCTAACCCTTGACAAGCAGGTCACAATAGGCTATTCCAACCCTCTAAGGTGGAAACTAATTAAAATTAAATGACAGAGAGAATTCTTTTGTATGCAATTTATGATGATTTTTGGCAACTAAATATTCTATTTGTCAATTATTTTTCTTATGCAATTTAGTTGTTAAGGCAACAGCTTGGTGGTCATATATCAGATGATTCAAACAAGGACAGTACTGAAGTTACTTTGGCCTAAGCATAGCTACCAAATCAATCTCATGAGATTAACTAAAGAAGTTCTCATTCTTTCATATAATAATTGGACAATGTCTGGTATAAACAAGAAATAAAGAACACTAAATTCTTTATATAAAAAGAGAACACTGAATAGCCATATTCCTAGCTGATGGAAATTACAATTCATCTTTTTTTCTTTTATGTAAATTCACTTTCATTTGTTGTGCATAAATAATGATTAGATGGTTATGTGGAGCATCATGATTGATAATAAAGCAATAATTTATATAAAAAGAGACCCTAACCATAAGATTCTTCAGGCACATGTGATGTAAGTTAAGTTTTGTTTTTAATGTTATGATATCTTGTTAAGTTAAGTTTGCGTGTATTAGCTATGTGTGTACATATCTTTGTGTGTTCAAGAGTATTTGTGTCTTTTGCCAACACGAAGACAAATATGATGGATTTGAATATGCAGCCACATCAGATACATGAACAGGCTTCAAATAATCAGGTTAGATTGTCTTCGATGTTTATCTATCAGAAAAAGACTTTGAATTTTGTTTTAATTTGAACTCTATTAACAAATCAGTGTCTCAGTGGAATGGTTACACTTTGCATTAGCATTTGAATGCACTTATTGTTCATATCAATTGGACCGCACAACTCCATTCATATGTATAAATCATGGATAGGTTTAAAATGATACATTTGATGACTGAAGATATCATAATAAGTTTTCTAAATGGATCAATTTGGTGTGTAAAACTAAACTAAGCCTGGTGTTCCAATCAAGTAGAGTCAGCTACATGAATCTTTTGTCACCGTCCTGCTCTGTCAAAGGCTATATCTTCAATTAAATTAATTAAATTTTTATCGTTTTTTTACTACCATATCCCATGTCATAATAGGTCATTCCCTTCCCTTAACATTTCCATTTATGGTAATCATATTGCTCCTCCTTACCTTTGCATGTATAGGTATTTGTTGCATCTATGGTGTGTGTATATATAAATAGTGGTGGTTAGACTGAGAATCTCAGGTGTATTTGAAATGGATTAAAAATATTTGAAAAGGAAAATTAAAAAAAAATAAAAATTTGAAGTAAATACAAGATATCAAGGACACTTGAAGCATATAATTTCTTGTTGTAAATGGGCTTAGCAAAAGGAGAGAGAAACAAAAGCAACTAAAGATTTGAGACAGAGAGTAATAGAACATGTAATCTTTCACTCATGTTCAATTATATATTTCAATTATATGCTGCAATGGTTCATCTACAAGACATTATTGTTTCTTGCAGAACATCCTTGTTGTCTCCAAAGTATTACTAAAGGATTACCTTGGCGAGACTTGCTGAGCTGCTTTGTCTCATTGTTTAGGTATGCCAATAGTTAATTGCGGTATAGTCATCATCAAATGTTTGTAATGTAATCATATAAATTTTTTGCCATATGGTTAATTTTTTTTTTATGAGAATACTTCATTTTGGATATTTTTCTAGATTTTAACTTTTCTTATTTTATTTGTAGGTGACTTCCAAAAATGATCAAGCACAAGGCTGATGCTTCAAAAACCATATATATTCCTTCCTGTTTTAGAATTTTTTTTGGATTCCTTCATTGATTTTGCTTTTTAATTTTTGTTCAATTACTTACTGGTTTTCAATGGATGGATGTTTAAAACTTGTCTCAAATAATGTTTTGAATGGAATGATTGTAAAGTTTGGGATTGAGCAGCAAAATATGATGAATTTTAATGTTATATTTACGTTGGGTTGAATGAATTTTGTTCAATATTGGATTGAATGTTTATAAACAAGAATTGATCGTTCAAAAAAAAAGAAAAAAAAAAGAAGAGATTTGGTGACTAACTAATTAGTCGTTGATTGTTTAATGTCTTTTGGCGACAAAATATTTGGTTGAGAAAAGTTTTGGCGACTAAATAATTGGTCGCCAAATTTTACACTTTTGTGACTAAAATCATTGGTCGGCAATTCTTTACCTTTTGGTGACTAAATTATTAGTTGGCGATTCCTCAATTTTTGGCGACGAAAATAGTTGGTTGTCGATTTTTTTTGTTTTTGGCGACAAACATATTTGGTCGGAAAAATATTATTTTTCGCGACCAAAGTGTTTTAGCGACTAAATAAATTTGTCGCAGTAATGATATATTTAGCGACCAAAACTTTAGTTGGCAAATCTAACTTTTTCCCGACTAACAAAAGTTTTGGTTGCCAATTATTTTTGCCGACCCTCAATTGGCGACCAAAGTGGTGACCAAAAAAATTGGTTGCGAATGACTTTTGCCGACCAAATTTTTAGCCAGCAAAAGTGTAATTTTTCGACAATATTAATATTGCCGACCAATCTTTTGGTCATGGAATGTATTGCCAACCAAATTTTTTGGTAGCGGAATGTGACAATTGGCGATCAAATTAGTTGGTCATGGAAATGGGCGACAATTGCCGACCAAACTATTTAGTCGTTGAATGTGCGAATTGGCGACCAACATGTTTGGTCGGGGAAATATGACTTTTCGCGACTAAAGTGTTTTAGCTATTAAATGGATTAGTCGCAGTAATTATATATTTAGCGACTAAAAATTTAGTCGGCAAATATAACTTTTTCGCGACTAAAAAACTTTTTAGTCGCTAATTACTTTCTGCGACCCTCAATTGGCGACCAAAGTGGCGACCAAAAAAATTAGTCGCCGATAACTTTTGCCGACTAAAAATGAACTTTTGCCGACCAAAATTGTAGTCGGCAAAAGTGCAAATTCTTGTAGTGTTGATTGGCATAACTCATGTACCTACTGTTCACTTCTATCAACCCTTTGGTGAGTTGACTCTAAATTCAGTAATACATAAAAAGACTCTTTAAGCAAAGCACTCATCATATTCCACCTTCTCGCTGGACGCCTCCAATGGATTGCTAGGGGTCGCCTTCAAGTAAACAATCTTTTCTATTTTTTTTAATTAATATTTTGTTCTTTTATTTTTGGTTAATTATTATAGGATTAATTACATTTAAGGTTCTCAAAGTATGAGTATTGTGTCATTTTAATTACTGATATTTAAAAGTATTTCAATTTAATCTCCAATAAAAAAAAGTTTTTCAAGTTGGTCTTCCAATCTAAATTAATAGACACATTGGGAAATCAAATTGAAATATTTTTTAATGGTATAGATTTGGAAGCCCTCGGCCAAAGGATTATTTTATACACAGTAGACAAGGAATCCATTCAATGAAATACCATTTTTATTCTTTGACACAACTCAATGAATTTATTTAGTAGATCCTTTTACAAGGCCCATTATTTGTAAGCTTAGATCGAACTTACTTTTATATGGTGATGGTTGGCTGTTCACAGACTAGCTATACTTACTTTTTTTGGATCAATATTAGCAATGCAGTTCATCAAATGATATAACTAATTTGAATTATAGAGCTACAAACACAATCATACCCAATCGAAGAAAATGTTGAATTGAATTGTACTGATCTCTATTTAGGGGAAGGGGTTTCTAAGGCTATATATCACGAGTTGAACTAACTGTTTTCTTTTCAATATTTTCTAAGAGAAGGAAAGAAAACGGTATACATTGGGGATCATATTGAAATATTTTTAAAAAGTGTTTTAATTTGGTCCCCTAGTGTGTATATTAACAAAGTTAGATTGAGAAACTAAATTGAAATACTTTTTATATATTATGGATTAAATTGACATAATTTAAATATTGAGGACCAAATTGAAACATTTTTATATATTGGGAACTAAAATTGACCTAATTTAAATATTATGGGACCAAAACGACAAAAGACTCGTACTTTCAACAACCAAAATATAATTAACCTATTGTTTTAAGGGCAAATTATACCAATAATCCCAACATTTTGTCACTTATGTTATTTTAGTCCCTACACTCTCAATTGGTTCAATTTTGATCCTTAGTTTTGGATTTTACATTAATTTCGCCCAATAAATAACACCATTAAGGTTTTTGATGAAAAATTATTACTAAGTTAGTTGAGATTAAATTACTGAATTGATGAAGTTTATAATTTTGCGCATGAAACATACCACTCATTTGTCATAAAAATAAATGCTAACAATTAAAATCAATTAGAGCAATTTGAGATAAAATAAAAAAATTTAAGTGAAAATTGAGTCAATTAAAATTATAAAAATTAAAATGACACAAGGCAAAATGTAGGGGATGATGATGTAATTTACCCTTGTTATAATATTTATTCTAATAGAACTTCCTGTGATATTTTCAACAAGATCAGCTGCAACTCCATGGGTGCCCAGTTCCTCGAAGCTGAATCCGAAGCCAAAATTGAAGACTTTGGGGACTTCTGTCCGAGTTCAAAGACTAGAGCACTCATACCATCAGTGGACTATGACAGACCAATTCATGAACTACCATTGCTTTTTGGTTCAAGTAACCAAGTTTAGCTGTGGTGGATTTAGTCTTGGCTTGGGTATATCACATATCCTAGGTGATGGTGAATGTGTAGCTCACTTCATCTCTGAGTGGGCCAGAATCGCTCGGGGCGAAGAACCAGAGAACTTCCCATTTCTTGATCGAACAATCTTACAACTTGAGGAACCTTTGCCAAAAACAAGCTCTGATATCTCGGATTTCAACCCACCACCGCTCTTAATAGGCCACTCGAACAACATAGAGGAGCGAAACAAGAAGACCGTCGTGGCTATGCTAAAGCTAAGCAAAGAACAAATCAACAAGTTGAAGAACAAGGCTAATGAGTATCGAAATAGCGACACCAGTACTAACCGCCCCTTTACAAGGTATGAGAGTGTTACTGCTCATATATGGAGGTGTGCATGCAAGGCACGTCAACATGAAAGCGAGCAGCTAACTAACATTCGTATCGCTGTGAATTTTCGTAGCCGTTTGCAACCACCATTGCCTAAGTGGTATTTCGGTGGCGCTGTCTTGCCAGTAGTAACAACTCCTACCTCGGGGGACATTGTGTCGAAACCATTAAGTTATATTGCGGAAAAGTTAACAGAAGTTATAGAGAAGGTGACAGATAAGTACATAAGGTCATGTTTTGTATTTCTGAAAAATCAACCAGATTTATCTTAGTTACGATACTTTGATATTGTTGGAAGTAGTCAAGGAGCTTTCTATGGAAATCCAAATATAAGCACTACTGATTGGACACGAGAATGTATTATTACTACCCGTCTTAACACAACTTATTTACAATTGATCATAAAGAGAAGGAACTTTCAATGACTTCTTTAGATTTGAGGCTGGATCTTCAATCGTGTCTTCCTGTGGTGTTTTTTGTCATGCTTTTAGAAGGACGTTATTTTGATGTAATTTTTTATTTAGAAATATACATATTTGAAATGGGTGTATTATATACATTTCTAATTATATCATTTTTTTTTAAGCCTTCAATGGCAAATCTTCGAAGCAGACTTCTAGCCTGTCGTCTTTGTTCGCCGTTCATTTTTTTCCTCTCCTTTGTTTTGGTAATTTCCCCTAAACGGATACAAAATAGAAAAATGGGAAAAGAAGGAGAAAAAAAGAGTGCCAAAACGATTCGGACTCGTTTAGGTTTTGGCAACACAACAAATGATCTGGACACGTTTAGGCCGTATTTGAGTTGTAAGTTTTTAGTTAAAAAATTATTAAATAAAAAAAAGAATAATTATATTGACATTGTATCAGTGAAAATTAATTACAAATTAATGAAAAAATTTACAATTTTAATTATTAATATTTATAATATTTTCTATATTTTTTTAATTAATTTTTTCTGACATCACTGTGAAGCTATTTTCTTAGAAAAATATTAGAAAATCAAAAAAGTTAATATATCACAATATACATGAATCAATCATTTTTTTTTCCTCCTCTCACAACTATTTATTCAACTAAAAAAATATTCTAAATACATTAATTTTTTTCACCTTATAAAAAAATTTAAACCCAAAAGACTGGGTTGGTTTGGCAAGGGCTCATTGGGCTTTTTTGGCTCAATGAGCCACAAAAGACAGAATAGGCTTATGAGCCATAACAGACAAAACATCACATCCAACCCCATAATCATTACACTCTTCTCTCACAAAAAAGTCCAAAAAGCCAAAAAGCCCTTCCCAAACCAAGCTTTTGAGCCCAGGCTCATATAGCCAAAAAAACCAAAAAGCCAACCCACTTCCCAAATGGAGGCTAAGCCTGTACCTTGTTGGTAGAGGAGAAAATATTCTATTTGGTAGAGATTTGGAATCTCAGTTCCACCCATTGTTGTTTTGAATGTCATGTTTGGTTAGCGTTTTTAAAAATTAATTTCACACTCACTTTTCAAAATATGTTTACTCGGTCATTCCTTCGACGTCCCCCTGGACGTCCAGTAGGTTGATCGAAACAATATTCGGTTTGTATTTTTTTTTGCACTTGTTATTTTTATATTTTAAATAAAATATATTTTCAGAATTTTTTTTTAAAATTTTTTATAAGCTTTGAATAGAATTTTAGATTGTATGTTTGGTTATGAGTTGTAAGTTTTTGAATCAAATATCATATGTTACATCATTTATTTCAAACTCAATTCAAAATTCTTTTCAAAACTTATAACCAAATAAATTTTTCACACTCAAATTATAATTTCAAAACTCACAAACTTAAAATATAAATCTATTATCAAATCAAAATTTTAAAACTCTATCAAATGCTACCTTATTTTTTCTCCTAAACTATCACTCAAAAATCAATTTAACCCTTATTCTTTTAATAATATCAATTTTATACCTAAATTATTTGATTTTGCATGAATTTTATCCCCAACGTCAATTACTGTCTATAATCAAACAAAAATTATTGATGTGACATTCAAATTTTATTTTACTCCCAAACTATTATCAAAATATCAATTAAACCCATGAATAAAATAACGGTGGGGTCTAATTGATATTTTATAAATAGTTTGGAAGGTATATTTTTAAACGAAATTTTAGTATTACGTTAGCAACTTTTGTTTGATTATAAAAGATAACTAACAACAGAAATAAAATTGATTCAAAATTATATAATTTAAGTATAAATTCGATACTATTAAAAGAATAAAATTTTAATCAAAGATGATTGATACACCCAGTGGGGGTTCACCCCAGTGACGTGGGGCACCCCCACTGGTCAGTTTTCCTTTTCTTTTTTTTTTTAAATTCAGTCCAATCACCCAGTGACACGTGGCACTGGGTGTCACTGGGTGTCAAGTTTACTGGGTGTATGAGGCTTTTTCTAATTTTAATTAATTTTTAAATAATAATTTAAGAAGTAAAATGATATTTCCTTATATGAGTTCATGTTATTGTATTGGTGCCAACCAACTACCGTCATCCACCTTTGTAGCTCATCTTTGATTAGAATTTTGAATTCACATTTCAAAAAATTAATTTTTTATTTTAATTTTTATTTTTACTGAATTATTTTGATATTTGAAGTAATTTTTTTTTAACTTTTAAATACACTTAATATAAATACACTTAAATAGCATAATATTTGTGATTTTTTTTAAATAAAAAATTCACTAAAATAAAAAAAAAAATAAAAACAAAAAACTTAATTTTAAAAAAATTTGAGTTACAAAATTGGAACCAAACTTAAGTTAGCTTTTGGTTTAATTTTGAAATAATGATTTCAATCAAAAGATTTCAAAACTCTTTTTAATATTCATAATCAAGTACTCAATTCAAAACTCTTGTTAGAAATTTTTTTTAAGACTCAAAACTTAAAACTCTTTTAAAAATTTTATTTTCAAAACAAAAAAATTTTAAAAAAATATATTTTTATTTTGTTATTTAAATTACTTTTCATTTTTTTTATTTTTTAGAAATTATTTTTTTGATTTTTATTTTGAAGCAAAATATATTTTATTTTTTTATTTTTCAAAAAAAATATTTTGTTATTTTTTTAAGTATTGAACAAATAAGTTGTTATGATTTACATATATATGGGCGATTAAAAAATTTTTTTACTTAAAAAAATTAAACAAAATTAAATATGTAAAAAATAAATTAAAAATATTCAAAAAAAATTTTAAAAAATATTTAAAAAATAAAATAAAATATTCAAAAGAAAAATAAAAATTGTATATTTAAAAAAAAAATATTTTTTAAAATTTTTATATATTTAAAATATTTAAAAAAAATAAAGCACACAAATATAGTAAATATAACACATTAAAAAATTAAATAAATATTTACAATAAAAAATATTTACCTTAAAAAAATAAAATTAAGAAAATTTTAAAATAAAATAAGCTCAAAAATTTTCAATATAACTTAAATTCAAAACTCAAAACTCAAAATATAATTCAAAACACTCTTCAAAACTTATAACTAAATAAATTTTTTAATTTTAAAATTCATTTTAAAAATTTAAGACTCAAAACATAGCACAAAACTCAAATTATAATTTTAAAATTAAACCAAGTTAAAAAATTATTGATTGATTCAAACTTCACGTGACTATATATCTCATCAATTATAATTTATTATACCTCAATATATTTTTAAATTATTCAACACAAATTTATGGATCCTACTCTCTCTCACCCTCAATAAGAATACTATTGAGATATACGTGGGGATGCCAAGTCCAACCATGACTTCTCACCAAACGGAGCCAAAATAATTCCTCGCGTTTGTGGCTTACAGCTGGAAATATATAATGATAGATGGGACCATTGTCTGCCATAAAACCAGTGTACCATCAATAAGAATACTATTGAGATAGATATACGTGGGGATGCCAAGCCCAACCATGACTTCTCACCAAACGGAGCCAAAATAATTCCCCGCGTTTGTGGCTTACAGCCGGAAAAATACAATGATAGATGGGACCATTGTCTGCCATAAAACCAGTGTACCATCAATGTAAAACCATGGTTAATTATGATTTGAAAATAAATTTATATTTTAAGTTTTTGAATTTTAAAATTATAATTTAAATGTAAAAAATTTATTTAATTATAAATTTTGAAAAAAAATTAAATTGAGTGATGTGACATATGATATTAAAAAGTAAGTGTTTTGAAAAGTAGATTTGTAATTAATTTTCTAAAACTGTAACCAAACAACACACTCAAATTAAGGGGTGGTTTGGGATGTTCTAAATAAGTGTACTTTTTGACATTTTACAAAAAAAAATGTGTAAAAAAGTAAAGAGGAAATATTGATTGATGTGACCCAAAAAAGATAAAAAATAAAAAGATAAACTAAAATAAGTTATGCCAAACAAGGTTTAAAGGATAAAATTAAATTTCAAAATCTCTACCAAACAAAAGCCATAATTCTCACAACTAAACAAATTTATTTATTTATTTATTTTTTAAAACTCATTTAAAAAATTTAAAGTTAAAACATAACTCAAAACTTAAATCATTTAAATTAAAAGAAATTGAAGAATTTTATTTTTTGTATTTATTTTTTGTTATTTTTAGTATTTTTTTAATATTTTAAGTATATGTATATATATATTTTAATTCTTTTTAAATACATCTAATTTAGATGTACCCCAAAAAAAAATATATTTATAAAAAATATTGTAAAAATTTAATAAATACATAAGAATACAAAAATATATTAAATTCTTGTAATTTTTTTTTGTATATTTTTGTTATTTAGTATTTTTTAAAAAAAATTCACAAATAGTATACTTTTTAATTGTATTTACATTAAGTGTATCTAAAAACTAAAAGAATTATTTAAAATATTAAAAAAATTTATGAAAAATAAAAAAATACCAAAAAATAAAAAACTCAATTTAAAAAAAATTAAATTAAAAAAATTGAAACCAAACAAATAGATTATGAATAATGTATGAGAGCTCTAATTTGAGAGTTCTAATGCAGCTCTAATAATATGGAGAATGCCCATGTGAAGGTGGGGCTTACACTCTTCTCTACTTTTTCTCTCTACTATCTCTCTCTTCTACCTTATTAGAGCTCCATTTAGAACTCCAATATTAGAACTATATATCATTATTGATAGATTATATTCTCTTTATCCCAAATTATTTGTTTAACGTAGAAGCAAAAATTTAAAAATAATATATTTCCTTGTTAATTTTTTTTTTAAAAAAAAATTCACCAATTGAAATATTCCATTAAGTACTTTTAATTTGTATACAAAAAATTTGAAGTTATAACAAAAAAAAAAAAGTTTTATTTTTTAATTTTTCAATTTTTTGGTCTTAACAAACAATTTAAAACAAAAGTACTAGTATATTAGAAAAAACAAAAATAAATAATTTTATATTTTTCCCCCTTATCCGTAGGGGTTCTATCATGATAGTTAGGGGTCATCAATAGAATGGGTTCGACTTACTTATTCCATAATTATTGTGTTTAAGTCCTATATTTTAATAGATTTTTCGGATTTTGACCAGTCAACGGGTTAGTATAGGCTAGGCCTATTTAAAAAGCTAAAATCGCATCCTGCTGTGGACACCCCATTTTGACCAACTTTAAGACTTGAGCGCTTTCTTCTGAAGACTCAATGATGAAAGTTGGAATGTGTTATTTTACGAATTCTTTAGCAGAAGAGCGGGGTTCAGACTTTAATCCCAACTTCACATCCGTTTTGGCCAAACTATTTTAGATCCTCTTAAAAACTTTGTAAAAATCTTGGGGTGGCACAATTCCAAACATTTCTACAATATTCCAAGACTCGCATTTTCAAATTGTTGTCTTTTTGAGTAGATCGAGCAAATGATATAGTGGGAATGAATGAAAGGAATGAAATCCTCTGAAATATCTGTTTCTTCTTTCAAATTATGCCAACTTTACCTTATTGATTCAACGATATATTTTTTATTTTGCCGGACAACAATTCTTGGCCAGATAAAAAATAGTCGGCCGAATGAGTAATGTCACGGCTGGCTGAATTGTCTAGATACAAAGCATTTTCGAGAACTTTAGCTTTTTCTACAAATATCTAAGATATTTTTACATTGAGCTTTCTTTGCAAGCTTCGCACAAATATCTTAGATATTTGCATTTGGCTTCCTACACAAGGTTCATGCAAATATCTTAAATATTTTGCAATTGGCTTCCTCCATAAGCCTTGCCTCCAAAAGTCTATATATACACTTCTTCTCTTCATTGTTAAGGGTTGTAATTTTTTGTTACAAGCTTAGAGACTTGTAGGAGCTAAGACTACTTTCAAATTTCAAACTTTCTTAAAAACTTCAACTCTCTCTTCATACCTACACAACACAAACACCATTAAAGCTTGAACTTGGAGCTTCTTGTTGAGGATTCAAGCCATATCCAAGGACCTTGAGGGTATTTGGAAGCAAGTTTGGCAATCAAGAAGCTTTTTCTCTCTTCTAGAGGTGAAGCTTTGGTTTTTTTCATCTTTTCTCTTTCTTTCTTCATCTCCAAGCTATGTATCTCACTATTAGTTTGTTATAATCATGTGATAAGTTCTCATAGATGTGGAGTTGAGTTGATAACTCTTCCTTTATGTTCCTTGTTTTTCTTGGTTCTAATTTCTTGTTCTCATGCATTTTTTACTCTTGTGGATGTGTTTGGGAGTAGCTATTAGCTATCCATTCACAAGTTCAATAAGTAAAGTAGCTTTCTTATTGTTACACTCCTCCTCTTCACCTATCTTATCTCTCAAGTATATCAAACTATATGTTTCTGTTGGCTACATATTTGTATAAGACAATCATAACTTAATACGTGGTTCATAAAGGGTAATTTAGGGAGTTAATGCAAGTCTCCAAACAGTAACAGACACGTGGCAGTTCATATTGGTAATAGTGGATCTGCGCAACATTGGAGCAGTTAGAAGGCGCAAAATGACGTGGCCCAACAGTTACTCACAATTCAAATTTAAATTCAAATTCAAGAGGGAAGCCCAACTGCAAGGAAGGTGTAGTGGGAGCAGGTTGTTCAAGGCCATAACTAATGATCGTGGAAGGGCATTTCGACGGTTAGAAGTCCACTTCGACAATTACCATTGGAGAATATAGATAGTAGAGAAGGCTAACAGAAGAAGGACCCAGACTCAGATCTAGAAACTAGTTATTTACTTAATATATTTTTCTTTCCAATTGTTACATTTCTAGTTCTTTAATTCCTGTACTGCACTTCATTTCTTAGGAGTAGTTTCAAGTAGTTTGTTGCTGTGAACCTCTTCAAGGCTGGGTGATTTCATTGTAAGTTCATTGTAAGGTCTCATTTACTTAATGAAATTCAGTTTCTAAATTGTTCTTTGTACTCGTCATTATTTATAAGTTTCTCATTAGCAAGCCACCAGTAAAAATCCTCTTCATTGAGGCTAAAAGAACTTCAACACAATCGTTTGATAATTTGTTGGCAATTAAAATTCTGTAAGGACTTATTGATCCTTACTAGCATGCTTAAAATTACATAATTGACCTTCGAAATCTAAAAAAGCCAACATATATTTTTGGCATGCCCGGTGGGACTACTTAAAAATGGCTAGACGTAGAGCAAGATGAGAAAATGAACGATTGAAAGAGGGTGTGGAAGGAGAGGTAGAAGTACCTAACCTAGAGGATAATGTAATATCACATCCTATGGATGCACCTATCTCATTAGATCCTTCACAAGTGGTCTTACATACCAGCACTTCAGAATATGCAACACATGTCCAAAACATTGGACAGAGCCATAAAATTGGACCATCGATTGCCCCTTCTACCCAACCAATGAATCCATGGGGAGGTTTGGTAGATGCTATGGGATATCAATTAATGCATACAATGGAAAGATGGGCAACATCCTTTCTGGATCGAATGAACTCTCATCAACCAACTATCATAAGGCAGGTTGAGGAAAGCATGGATGTTCTTTAACAAAGATTGGCTCAGGATAAACAACCTATGCAAAATAATGGACAAGCTAATGGTTAGACTAGTAATCAAAATTATGAGAGGCCATCATCTGTGCCTCAGTCATGGTATGAAGCTCCATCAAGACCATTGGCAAATCAAAATGTACCATTATCTACCAGTGAAACCATACAAATTGGTGGGTTTGGATTAAAACAAAGAAATGGCATGAGGGTTTTTTCAAATCCCATGTTTGAAACCAAGCCTGGTACACAAATGTTCACTAATCTTGTGTTTGAATTTGTATCTGGAGGGTTGGAAGGGTTTATTGCGGCTGGAAGAGAAACAACACTTGTTCCTCTTCCTATGGTACCTTTCGCAGGGCAGGTCCCAAGAGACCAGCCATACCCTCAATAGCAACCAGTACAACAAAGGCAACCTGTGATATCCCTGTTCCGCATTATGCTAATTGGTCCTTAATATGAGTATGATTATGTGTGCCATTATGCGAAAATATGTGGTTTTGAATTTCTATCTATTCACCGTAGGAATATCTGTTGATTATCTGCTTTGGAAATTTAAATTGAAGGTCTTATCGGCCACAGAACCCGAAACTGATTGCGCCATTGTGATTGGCATAATTTTTAGAGCCTACGGTGAAATTTAATTGAAAATTGATTCGGATCAAATTAACTGGATTAAATTAATGCTAAGTGCTCAAATATGTAATATTAAATTAATGAGACTTAGTGGGGTTATATATGGGACCATTATGTGTGCAATTCCCTCTTTTATTTCATTCTTGGCTGATTTAACTCTCTAGAGGAGGAGAGGCCCGAAATTAGAGAGAGAGAGGGGAGAGAATCAAGGTTTTGGTCTTGAAGCTTGATATTTTGAAGCCATACTGAAGAATTTGCTATTGATTGGAAAAATTGAGCCTCTAGGGAGGTAATTGATCTTGAATTCATGAGTTTGAATTTGTAATTTTGTAAGTTCAAAGTTTATTTATGATCAAGAGTATAATTTAAGTTGAATTTGTTGAATTGGGAGCTTATATGAGCATGCATGTCCATGATTGCTAGAGTTTTGCATATTCATGCATGAACCATGTTGAACAAGAGGAATTGGGCACCCAAATCTCATATGCATGCATGGTTTTCATAAGTTCCATGATCATAAGCCTTATTTGCACCATTTGAACTCGAATTGGAAGCCAAAACTTACATGCATGTTTGATTTTTGAGGAAATGGAGCTTATGTGAAGTTTGAAGTACATGGGTTTTGTTCACACTAAAGAAGTGAGAGTTGTTTGAAAATTAGATGATGATTTTGAACAATTTGATGTAATAACCTTACACTCTCATGCAATATAATGTGTTTATATGTTTTTGGGATTGAAATTATGAGTTGAAACCTTTGAACATCAAAATTGAAGCCCAAGAACAATCCTGGGTTTTCCAGAATTTTGATGTCCGCTCGAGCGGGGAAACCGCCGCTCGAGCATGAAATTCGTGTTCCCAGTATTTTTGCAGACATGGATGTTCGCTTGAGCGGGGAGCCATGTAGAGAGGCCTTCCGCTCGAGCGCTAGAGCTCACGATCGAGCGTAAATTTGATGCATCCAGTACTTTTGTAGACCTTATGGGTCCGTTCGAGCGGGGAAGTCCACGCTCGAGCGGGGACCCTGTTTTCTGAAATTTTGAAAAGACATTCTGAGTTGCGTTTTCTGTTCCCTTTCACTTCTAAGTACTCTTAGGCATGCATTGAGCATTGTAATTGAGTTAAAGAGATAAGAATGAAGCCTAAAGAGGAAAATGTGAATTTAGAACAGATTGAATTGTTTGTGACCCTTTTGTGTTCATGGAATGTATAGGGTCGAGCTCCAGGGCAAACCAACCAATTGATCACTGTGAGTAATATCTTAACAAAGATATCTGTTGTTGTCCAATTGCTTACTTCCATGTAAGTTTTATAAGTTTGTTGATTCGATTGGTGGACAATGTTTGCTATACCAAATGGATGGTCCAGAGGCCGTTTTGACAAGAATAAATGAATGGGCCGGAGGCCGTTTTGACAAGAATGAATGGATGGGCCGAAGGCCGTTTTGACAAGAATGAATGGATGGGCCAGAGGCCGTTTTGACAAGAATGAATGGATGGGCCAAAGGCCGTTTTGACATGAATGAATGGGCCAGAGGCTGTTTCAACATGAATGAATGAATGAGTCAAAGGCCAGTTTGTCATTTGAATGGGCCAAAGGCCAGTTTGACACAAATGAAAGTTTGAATGGGCCAAAGGCCAGTTTGATATGGAAAGATAAATGGGCCAAAGTCCAGTATGTTTGGAATCGCAATCACTTGACCTAAATTGTGTATATATGTTAAATAAAAATGTGAATTGGGCCTAAGGCCGTTTGAAGCATGTTGTTCTACATATTGACTGTATAGCTTCTTTAATTGATATTATTCACTGGGCTTTCGCTTACGCTCATTCATGTGTTTGTAGGTGAGCCAAGAGAAGTCCAAGCCCAGCCCCAGTGAAGTCTGTGAGGAACAACAAAGGTTTTGGAGAGTCACCCCTTGTGTCTCACGCACGAGACTCGTCTTCGCCTTTTTGTCATTTTGTTTTATTTTGTCATGTTGGCAAGGACTTTGTGTATATCTGTATATAGTTGTGATGGGTTGACTTAGACTCGAATGATCCTGTCTGTATAGAACCTTATGTCACTATACTTTATGTTGTGAGTTATTAACATATGTATGTATAGAATGTTATGATGTGCACATAAGCACGGCTCTATGGACAAAGTTTTAAATTTTCTTCCGTTTGGCCCCTTTTACTCTGATGAGTTTTGTCTTATTTGGTTTGAGGCCGCAGGTAATCTCGTGATTACTGGCCGGTTATGGCCTTAACCCATAGGGGCTGGTTCGGGTCATGACAGAGTGGTATCAAAGCACGAGTTAATAACTCACACACTTGTCCAAAAGAGCAATAAGTGTCTAGATAACATCTAGGATGCATTCATGTGATCAGTATGAATTTGAAAGCATCAAGAATATGCTTAAATGTTTAATATGAACAATTATGTATTATAAGTTGTGAATCGCCTGCATTGCAAATTATTTGAATACGTATGCTCTTTAGTATATGCATACCTGCGAATCTTTTGTATAAAGTATAATACAAGTTTAATCAAATGGTGAGAACATATGATTATATGAGATATGAATTGTTACACTAATGTATACAACAAGTTTGTTTTGTTATAATGCACATACATGAATATATGAATCATGAAAAGTTGCTTATGTGCATTCGATTCTGCCAAATGGGTGTCTATGTGGAATATGAACATGATTTGAGTATATAATTACTTAGTAAATGTTCAGCATGTGATATCTGATAAGTATGCAATTATCTGTTACGTATGTGATTAATTGCGTACGATATGTGAAATGAGAATATAAAGATGTGCCTATGTACGAATGTGACTATGTGTATCTGTGTTTATTTTTGTATTGGGCATCTTGGTATTTGGCAAGGCTTAATAAGAATTTGTGTAGAACATGGATAAAGTAAGGGCATACGAGTTGGCAAACTCTTCCATAGCCTAACTTGATAAACTGGAAAAATAGTACAAGAAATGGCAGAGATTTTGAGCCAACAACGTCAGTTGCCACTACGGCAAGGACCTTGCCACCACCAGTGTAAAAAACGCCGAGGAGTTCGTTATCAGATTTCTGGGGCTTGTTATAGATGTGGTAAAATGGACCGTATGGTAAGGAACTGTCCCCGAACTGAACCAAATGTGAATAAATCTTCTGCCTTAGCTAGATTCGTACCAATGGTAGGAATTACTAATCAGGATAGAGTAATTACACTCATCCCAGAAAGCACTCAGAATATTGCGACCGTTATCCGAGGTATCTATACTGTTTATAAACGAATGCTTATGTGTTGATTGCTTCTGCATTAGTGCATATGTACATCTTTGCTTGGGATATTAATTGATTCGGATCGGCATATTCCTTCATATTTGCTGCATGTGTATCTAGATTGGTTAGACCCATCAGATCGAGACCATATTCATTAAATGTATATGCTTCATTTGGCGAAATTATGAAATACGTATTGGGATATTGATTAATTCTGCACATGCACATGTACATCTAAACCTATGCTCAGGGTGATTTGTTATATTACTGTCTTCAATGACTAAACCACTGGAATTGTGACTTTATGATTGTATAACTGAGTTGAGCACCCCAAATAATGAACTTTGCAAATTGCGAGATCATGTATGTGGATTGGTAGAAAATTGACTGAACCACGTGACTATACTGAGCCTGACTCGTAAGCCTATGTTTTTGTGACTGATTTGGAACCCCTGCGTGACAAATCCTATATATTATGTGTAACCGAAGAACTTTATTTAGTGAGTTACTGTGTACCATATGCTTGCATATAAGACCTATTTGGAAACTGCTATATTGATTATGATACATACCTCCTGATATGAACAATTGCATGCATATGCAACTACACCTGAACTTATGTGGACAATGCCATATTGTACATGACTTGAAATACTTTGATATGAACAGTTGTGATGAATGACTCTGATATGACTTTGAGAACTGATGAACTTAGGATAGTTGTGAAACTGTCAACCATGTACCTAAGCAAACGAAGTATGCCTTACAGAACCGAATGTACCCTATTTGAGAAAACTTTTATCTGATTCGATCCGATAGAACCTTTGTCTGATGTTGCCTTGGTAGAACCCTCATTTAATATAATTTGATGGGACCTTTGTTTGGTTTAATTTGACAAGACCTTTGCTTGGATTGATCCCTAAGACCCTCTATCTAATTTGATTTTGTTAAAAGGGGATTAAGAATTGCTTGTGAATAAATAGCCAGATTATTCTTGGCAGAAAAACTGATAGACCCAAAACTTGAATCTATTTGGAGTACTTGACTTATTTGAAAGACCTTACGTGGGCTATCAACAGATTGATCTGACCATGAACACCATTGAGAACCAACCTTCAACTATTGAGGACATATGTGTTAGAAATGAACTGAATTATGCAAATCCAGTGATTGGGTGTCTTAAGGAACAATGCTGGTGTGTTGTCATGTTCTTGCTTATTTGACGCTATGGAAACCGATGACAATAGATTGACTTGATTGTGAACCGTACTGAATATTTATCCTCGATTAATCAGAATATGTTTCATGTGTTTGTTTCGGTGTTATCGGATTTTGGGAAATCAGGTTATAGTGAGTGGTATTATGTTTGTTTTGATGACATTCTTGGGGCGTCCTTTCGTGCTAGGGGACGTTAAGCCTATGTAGCACCTTTGTTGAGATATCCCTTTTTGCCACCGACGGTCTTGTACGGGTGGGTTTGTCTAATCGATCTCGGGTCGGCCACTGACGGTCGTGAACGGGTGTGTTTTGATTTCGAGACGATTATTCCTTTGTTTTGTCCAGAATGTCATCCTTTGGTATTATGTAGATGTTATTGACATCCTAGGAGCTTGGAAAATCTTGATTATTCGAAAGTGTGTGAATTCAGTACGTCTTGTGTAAATAACTGCTCAGTGCCATTATATTTTGCAATTGGGGCTCTGAGGATGTGTAAATTGTGTTTAACATGTGATTGACTGTTTTTGATATTACCTTTGACGCCATGGGGATTTATATATGAATTGCCTTATGTTTTTGACGACTATCTGATAATGTGAAAAGACTCGATGGAACAGGGGATTGAATATTGAACTGAATTGTAAACCGTAAACTGTTGAATGAATTGAGAATATGTGGATTGTGTTAGAAATTGATTGCTTCGATGTTATTGTACTTTACAACAGTATTATGGGGATATGCGGACTATGTGCATTGTATGGGTAATTGCTTCGATACTACCTTTGTTGATTCGGGAATCAGTATCTGGATCCATTTTATATTCTTGAAGACTTTTGATTGACCTTGGATAACTGTGATAAGTCACTGAACTGAATACCGAATTGGATTGTGAATTGTGGGATTGTTGGAGAATGAATTGAACATCTGTGACAAGGAAATGGACCAAACTTCTATGGTAAAGTTAGTTGGCATTTGAAATATATATGTTGGTGACCTATTGTGAAGAAGGAAATTGTTGAATTTGTGTCTAAATGTTTTCGGTGCCAACAAGTCAAAGTTGAATAACAGATATTGATGGAACTACTTCGACCTCTCTCCATTTCGGAATGGAAATAGAAATATGTGACTACGAATTTCATTATGGGGCTGCCTTGGACACCCAAGGTATAAGTCCCGTTTGGGGTTATTGTATATAGGATTACTAAGTTTGCTCATTTTCTCTCTATGAAGTTTTCGTATAATGCTTATAGACTAGCCACTGGTTACATCGATAAGATTGCTCGTTGCATGGAATCCTAGTATCTATTGTTTTAGACAGGAATCGTAAAATGTGTTTGAATTTTGACGAGCCTTCAAGTGGCAATGAGAACTAATTGTGATTTGGCGCTGCTTTCCGTCCGCAAATTGATGCATAATCAGAAAGAACTTTTTGGATTTTGGGAGAAATGCTCCAAATTTATGCAGTATATTTTTTAGGGAATTTGGAAGATCTATCCATCATTGGCAAACTTTGCTTACGACAACAGCTTACACTCTAGTTTCGGTGTGACACCATACAAGCCTTGTATGGAAGAAAAGGTAAGTCTCTGACTGATTGAGAATAGAGTGTTGCTTGATTTTGAGATTGAGCAAATAACTATCTAAAGGATAACACTGGAACCGTTAAATAAGAAGTATTCCGAATTGCTTTCGATTGAAGGTAAAATAAGTTTGGGGGACCAAACTTCCTAAAGGGGGGAAGACTGTGATATCCCTATTCCGCATTATGCTAATTGGTCCTTAATATGAGTATGATTATGTGTTTAATATGATTTTGTGTGCCATTATGCGAAAATATGTGGTTTTGAATTTCTATCTGTTCACCGTAGGAATATCTGTTGATTATCTGCTTTGGAAATTTAAATTGAAGGCCTTATCGGCCACAGAACCTGAAATTGATTGCGCCATTGTGATTGGCATAATTTTTAGAGCCTACGGTGAAATTTAATTGAAAATTGATTCGGATCAAATTAACTGGATTAAATTAATGCTAAGTCCTCAAATATGTAATATTAAATTAATGAGACTTAATGGAGTTATATATGGGACCATTATGTGTGCAATTCCCTCTTTTATTTGATTCTTGGTTGATTTAACTCTCTAGAGGAGGAGAGGCCCAAAATTAGAGAGAGAGAGGGGAGAGAATCAAGGTTTTGGTCTTGAAGCTTGATATTTTGAAGCCATACTCAAGAATTTGCTATTGATTGGAAAAATTGAGCCTCTAGGTAGGTAATTGATCTTGAATTCATGAGTTTGAATTTGTAATTTTGTACGTTCAAAGTTTATTTATGACCAAGAGTATAATTTGAGTTGAATTTGTTGAATTGGGAGCTTATATGAGCATGCATGTGCATGATTGCTAGAGTTTGCATATTCATGCATGAGCCATGTTGAACAAGAGGAATTGGGCACCCAAATCTCACATGCATGCATGGTTTTCATAAGTTCCATGATCATAAGCCTTATTTGCACCATTTGAACTCGAATTGGAAGCCAAAACTTACATGCATGTTTGATTTTTGAGGAAATGGAGCTTATGTGAAGTTTGAAGTACATGGGTTTTGTTCACACTAAAGAAATGAGAGTTGTTTGAAAATTAGATGATGATTTTGAACAATTTGATGTAATAACCTTACACTCTCATGCAAAATAATGTGTTTATATGTTTTTGGGACTGAAACCATGAGTTGAAACCTTTGAACATCGAAATTGAAGCCCAAGAACAATTCTGGGGTTTCCAGAATTTTGATGTCCGCTCGAGCGGGGAAACCGCCGCTCGAGCATGAAATTCGTGTTCCCAGTATTTTTGTAGACATGGATGTCCGCTCCAGTGGGGAAGTTCACGCTCGAGCGGGGAGCCATGTAGAGAGGCCTTCCACTCGAGTGCCAGAGTTCACAATCGAGCGTAAATTTGATGCATCCAGTACTTTTGCAGACCTCATGGGTCCACTCGAGCGGGGAAGTCCACGCTCGAGCGGGGACCCTGTTTTTTGAAATTTTGAAAAGGCATTCTGAGTTTCGTTTTTCGTTCCCTTTCACTTCTAAGTACTCTTAGGCATGCATTGAGCATTGTAATTGAGTTAAAGAGATAAGAATGAAGCCTAAAGAGGAAAATGTGAATTTAGAATGGATTGAATTGTTTGTGACCCTTTTGTGTTCATGGAATGTGTAGGATCGAGCTCCAGGGCAAACCAACCAACCGATCACTGTGAGTAATATCTTAACAAAGATATCTGAAATATGTTGTTGTCCAATTGCTTACTTCTATGTAAGTTTTATAAGTTCGTTGATTCGATTGGTGGACAATGTTTGCTATATCAAATGGATGGGCCAGAGGCCATTTTGACAAGAATGAATGAATGGGCCAGAGGCTGTTTTGACAAGAATGAATGGATGGGCCAGAGGCCATTTTGACATGAATGAGTGGATGGGCCGAAGGCCGTTTTGACAAGAATGAATGGATGGGCCAGAGGCCGTTTTGACAAGAATGAATGGATGGGCCAGAGGCCGTTTCGACATGAATGAATGAATGGGCCAAAGGCCAGTTTGCCATTTGAATGGGCCAAAGGCCAGTTTGACACAAATGAAAGTTTGAATGGGCCAAAGGCCAGTTTGACACAAATGAAAGTTTGAATGGGCCAAAGGCCAGTTTGATATGGAAAGATAAATGGGCCAAAGGCCAATATGTTTGGAATCGCAGTCAGTTGACCTAAATTATGTATATATGTTAAATAGAAATGTGAATTGGGCCTAAGGCCGTTTGAAGCATGTTGTTCTATATATTGACTGTATAGTTTCTTTAATTGATATTATTCACTGGGCTTTCGCTTACGCTCATTCATGTGTTTGTAGGTGAGCCAAGAGAAGTCCAAACCCAGCTCTAGTGAAGTCTGTGAGGAACAACAAAGGTTTTGGAGAGTCAGCCCTTGCGTCTCACGCATGAGACTCGTTTTCGGCTTTTTGTCATTCTGTTTTATTTTGTCATGTTGGAAAGGACTTTGTGTATATCTGTATATAGTTGTGATGGGTTGACTTAGACTCGAATGATCCTGTCTGTATAGAACCTTATGTCACTATACTTTATGTTGTGAGTTATTAACATATGTATGTATAGAATGTTATGATGTGCACATAAGCACGACTCTATAGACAAAGTTTTAAATTTTCTTCCGTTTGGCCCCTTTTACTCTGATAAGTTTTGTCTTATTTGGTTTGAGGCCGTAGGTAATCTTGTGATTACTGGCCGGTTATGGCCTTAACCCATTGGGGCGGGTTCGGGTCATGACACAACTGGTTCTGAATGTACCTATATATAGACCAAGATGCCCCTCAGGCACATGGAATTTCTTCAAATCCTATGTTTGTTCCTCCAGTAGTGGTCCAACCAGGACCAAATTGCTGATATTATTAGAGAAATGTGTAGACCTGTGGCTCGGGGGGTCCAAACTCTTGTGTATAGAAAGCCTTACCTAGAATGGGTGGACAGAGTACATGAATACCCAAGGGGATTTAGAATACCAGATTTTGCTTTTTTTTATTTATTTATTTATATAGAAATGAAAATCAGTTAACGGTGGAACACATTGCCAGGTTTACAGGCCAGTGTGGTGAATTCACCAATAATGATTACATGAAACTAAGACTTTTTCCAAACTCTCTAACTAGGGCAACCTTCATATGGTATATAAACCTTGCACCTGGCTCTATTCAAACTTGGCAACAAATGGAGGAAGTGTTTCATATCCAATTTTTCCAAACAGAAGCTGAAGTTTCTATGGCAGACTTGGCAAGATTGAGCCAAAGGCCTGATGAGAAAGCTACTCAATTTATTGTCAGATTTAAAAGGGCACGAAACAAATGTAGGGTCATACTAACTGAGCCTGAATTTGTGAGGTTGGCTCAAAATGGGTTGGAGTTTAGGCTTCGAAAGAAGTTTGATTCAACTGAGTTTCGAGACTTAGTAAAATTAACCTATAAAGTTTCCAAATATGAAACCTTACTTGAAGAAGAACAAGACTGAAGCAATGAATCCTATAAGACCTATTATAGGGACCCTAACTATGAAACTGATGCAGCAGAGATCATAGGAAAAGAACCTATGACCTGTGAAGCATTAATTTAGAAAGACATTATAATAGACCAGTAGTTTAAAAAGAAAGACCTTCATAGGAAATATTCTTTTGACATAACAAAAGCAGATGCCATTTTTGATTATTTGCTTGTAGCACATTTCTTAAAGTTACCAAAGAAGGTTAAGATCCTAACTTTTGAAGAACTTAAAGGTAAATTGTACTGCAAATGGCATAATTCTTGGTCCCACTAAACTAAAACTATATTGTTTTTTGAGACAAGATCCAAGAACAAATTCGGAAGGGAAGGTTAAAGTTTCCAACCAAGATTGAGAAAGCTATGGAAATTGACACCAACCCATTTCCAGAAATTGGAGAGGCAGCAGCCAATGTTGGCATACCAGATTTCCAAAATCTCTCTTTGCAACAATTAGAGGAAGTCAATGTGCAGATGCATATTGCTAGTCAGATTTCCTTCAAGAAGTTCACCAGCTAGTGGGCAAAGCTTTGTAGGCCAAACGGAAGGCTCCAGTGAAGAAACATTGGATGATGACTCCCTTGAAGTAATTGTAATGTAGAGGATGTGTCCCACATACAGGTTGAGTTACAAATGGCTGAAGGGGCTCTCAGTTGATGGGAAGCAGTACTACAAAGATGTGTAGAGAGACTGAAAACCAGCGAGCACCTATAACAGAGGGCCATATCCAATTGGTCCTAGACAACATTCATCCTTGGCTAGCCCACTAGACACCAGGATGCAATCAAAGAGTAAGAGGCCTCTACATTAAACTAGACCACCCAACTATTACAAGGTGGACAACCAGCTTGAAAGAAAGCCTGAAATTGGCTCAAGGCATGGGACCAGGACTAATGATTGGCACCCAAGGACTACTTCGAAGATTGCTTTGAAGGTAAAGATAACAAACCTAGTAGCTAGAGCAGTGGGCTCATAGGTCCTTGGGGTTCCAGATTGGTTTGTTATGCAGAACAAACCTAAGATGATACCTACCCAGAGAAAGACTTTTGGAGATAAGGGGAGAATGATCAAACCCCCTTTAGTGGCTTCAAACAATTGGGTGTTATTCAGAGACCTAAAGACAAGGGAACCAGACATGATTCCTGTAATCTCTAGGTCTCAAAGGAGGAAGATCCAGTGAAGGTACACCCAGTATCAAAGGGATCTGAAAGCAAATAGAGAGAGTACTTTCTTGGCACAGTTAAAAGGCCAGACAGAAGAAGGAGAAAGTTCAATGTAGGATCCTAAGATCAAAAGGAGTGCCAGCAGAGAGCAATTGGCCAAAGTACATGTTGAACAAAGAGAGATCCAGTCTAGCAGGCCTCCAAAAGGCCTTGATGGAAAGTGATGATAAGACAGACGAAGAAATTGAACTAGACCAAGAAAAGGTATTGGCTGAAGATGAATATTCGAAGCTTTCATGGTTGAACAGACCTTCACAGTTGAGAAGCCAACAGGAGTAGACCATCAACAAATTGCTTCAAAGGAACCTACTAGCATTGAGGTACTAGAATACAGTATGAAGGATGTCTCTCAAGCATCAGAGCAAACTAATATGGAAAAACGACTATCACAGCCAGTGGTACAATTTGGCTCATTCTCTCTAGTGCCAATTAATATGGTTTATACGTTACCTCAAGAGTTTCAAGCCGAGGAGGAGAACCAAGAAGGGCAGGAGGATGATCCCATTCTAGTTTTCAGTGAGGATTCATAAACCAACATGGTTCAAGATAAATATGAGATAGTGTGGACGTCCCCGAACGCCCCGGGAGGATGAATCCCGTTCTGTTCATTTTTGGGGCTCACCACAGTTCAGACTCAAATTGTCACGGTTATTAATATGAACCAAAGAGTCTAAAATCCGGCAAATCATTTTGGAAAATAGATTTTTGAGAAAGAAGTGCCAAACATGGACTGCTTTGCCAGATACAGAGTCGCCACCTAAATATTTTATTTTTGGAGAAATTTAGGAAACCCTGACTCGTTGCCTAAGGCCACGTGTCCGTCATCACCAAAGTTGCCTCAGCTCAGGAACTTGGGTATGATTGGGGAAGGTCACTTCGTGAGCACCCCCGCTCGCTCGATCAAAGATCGGCCACTACTAATCATGATATCTAGTTTTGAAAACATTATGTGTTCTTATTCCGATTAATTATCTAGAATTACTATGTAATGCGCTCAACAAAACAAGTATAGACTAGATCGCCTAATTTGGAAAAAAGCATTGCATATCCGTTTGTTTGGAAATGTTTTGAAATTTGCTACTCGCAAGTAGGCTAAAATACGGATTTCAATGAATTATCCCAATTCAAGTAATCCAACCTTCACCCACAAGCATTCAGGCAGTTTATCACATAAGCATATAGCCACATAGTAAGCATGCTGTCATGTTAACATTCACACTCATGCGAGATGCTAAAGCATAAATACTTACATTGTATTCCAAGCCAAAACAAGAAACTAGTTAGTAATCATGCATGATCCTAGTTCATGTTTAAAGTGGCTAATGCATCGCATACAAAATGTCACTAGAATAGGCTCGGCTAATCTATGGATGGCATGTGAAATGCGACAGATAGCATGTATTCAAGTTAGATTTGCAATACTATGCAGTTAGCGTGATGCACCGAGCCCGGTGCATGCAAGACAAATGAAATGGATGCACGCAGGCGAAGCATAGGAATGCTAATTGAAAAATGACCTAAAACTAACCAACAAAAGCAGGTAAGTAAAAGGGAGAAAGAAATGGAGGTTGGGAGACATGTATCACACATACGCACGCTTATTACACAATTGGCCCTCTCTCGGAGGGTCTGAATAAATAATACAAGCCACCTAATTAACTAACTCACGAGCTAATTAATTATTACAAAACCAAATGAATAACTAGCTACAACTAATTATTACACAACTTAATTAATTAACAAATTAATCAACTATCAAATGAATGACAACAAACAAACAGGGAAAGCAGTAAACGATGCTGTTCCAGCTCCGTTTGAAGAAGAGGGAGATGCATGCTCGCTTTGGTTCCTCGCCTCGAAACGCCTTCCGGTTGCTTTTTAGAGGCTTTGTTTGCAGGGTGTCTTCCAGTGCTTGTTGCTGAGACTTACCAAAACACTGCTGGAGAATTCACCAGTGGCCTACCAGCCATGGAGGGAGAGCTGCCGGCCAACAACAGAGCACTGCCGGCCAAGGATGATACACTGCCGGCCATCAGTGATGCACTGCCGGCCACTGGTGTGCTGTGACACCAAACTGCAACAAAGCACAAAATAGAGAAAATGGAGGGTCTCCCAAGGACATGTACGCACTATGCCACTCCAAATCACCTCAAAACATCAAGGGAGAGGCATAGTCGGATCCACGACCATCAATCACGCATCCCGATGCATGATGGCCAAAGATCCAACTTGTGCAAATCAATATGAAAATGAATGCACAAATAAAGCAAGGCCGGCCTAAAACTCTATCATGAATCATCAAGAGCTTCGGCGACCGAGAATTGAGATACGTTCCATCACTTGAAGTATGAAATGCCCCTCGTTTCTCGTGCTCGGATTAACACTTAATCCAAGCAATGCAACACATAAGCATGGCAAACATGCATGCAATATGACTTAAGTGTGCAAACATAACTCAAGCATGCAACAAGCATATAAGTATGATGTGAGGTGACAACCTTGGACAACATGACAAAATGCAACATGAACATGTGAACATGCAAGGCATGTAAAGCTAAACAAGTATGCAACAACATACAAAATGAAACAAGCATGCGACAACATGGTAAGATGGGCTTACACTAAAGATGGACAGCTCTCAACTAGGTCCAAATCAGTAGCCAAAAGTGATGAATTGATGGCATGAAAAGCATGAAAAGACAAGGCAAACATGCATGCCAAATGGCTCAAGTATTAAGGCACAAAGAGGACAACTCTTAAGCACACTTAAGGAGCAACAAACATGGATGTATGACAATGAGGTAAGCTCTGAAATACATGTAAAGTGATGCCAAACCAACTCAACAATGCAAGCATAGCATGTTATGATGCTTAAAGCTCAAAGTAAGCAAGGGGACTTAAGCTATGGCCATACAAGGCAAGCCCCAAAGGGCCAAGGGGACCTAAAACAGTCCTAGGGCAGGTCCAAACAAGACCAAAATCAAGCTCAAAGCTAGCCAACACGGGCTAGAACACAATGCTAAAAACATGGAGCATGCAAGGCTTTAAAGAGGCAATGCATTACACCTATTGGAACCAATCATGGCAAGACTTGGACAACATAAAACAAAGTTACATCATGGTATAATAAGACCCAAAATGCACTAAAATGATGAGCCAAAGGCTTAGGCTAAGTGGCATGCACAAAAGTCCCTTCATGAGGCATAAAGCACAAGCTCTATAAAGCATTCAAAGCATGTCAAATGCAAGTGTATGACAACATTTCATGGACTGAAATAGCATATGGAATGAGGGCAAAGCATGCAAACATCACATGTATGGCATGGTAGGGGCCTCAAAACCCAAGACTAGCCTAAGCATGTACACTATAGCTATACAAAGCATGAGTGATATGGCTATGACAGCCCAAAACAGTCCTAGAACAGCTCAAAATAATCATAAAATCATGTTAGAGCAAAGCCCAAATATGCTAGTATGATGAGTCAAAACATCATGCACAAAGGGCTAGTACACAAGATTTATTCTAGACCTATATAGAGCATGCAAAGGATGATCAAACCAACTATGGGTAGGGTCATGACATGCCAAAAGATGACCGAATACATGCTGAAATGTAAACCAAACAAGCTAACATGACATGGCAAAGCATGGAGCATATGAAGCTAGTTTAGGGGATTTACATTACAAGTACATCATGCAAGCATGGAATGACAAAACCAACCCAAAACAGGTTCATGGCATGGTAAAACATCACCAAAAACCCACTGAAATGGACTCAACACGAGCTAAGCACACATGCTACTTTGATGAGCTATGGATGGAGTTACATTACACATACTAGATGCATGCAAGATATGACCAAACCAGCCTTGGACAGGGCCAAGGCAGGTCCTAGAAGTCACAAAAATAGGCCTGAACCGAGACTCAAAAATGCATAGAGGGATGGTCCTTTGGAAGGCCAAAAACACAAGCAAAGAGGAACCAAAAGAGAGGGGGCTACCCCTTCTGATCAAGGACCTCAAAACCACACCTTTACCACTAAAAATCCACTGGATTTCAGTGGTAGGAAGGCCAAACCAAGGCTAGCTCAGAGGCCTCAAGGAATGGCTTAAAACAAAGCCAAACAAAGCATGCAAGGGGGTTACACACCCCTAACAACAAAATGACCCTAACCAAACTTAAAAAGCACTTAAATACAAGACTTTTTTCAGTTATAAGCAAAGCCTAAATCAATATGCAAGGAGGGCTAAAGTGAGGTACAAGAAAGTACAAAAATGGGGAAAATACTCACCCTTGAAGACCCTCTTCGAAACCAGCAACTTCATGGGGGTGGAAACCAGTTTTCAGAGCTCAAGAATCCCTCCCAAGAAGCTTAGTCCAATGGTGGTGGTGTATATCTATGTGTTGTAGTGTAAAAGTGCAAGGAAATCCAACTCCAAAGCACAAAACACAAACAATATGGAGAGAAAGAGAGCTTTTTCTCTTGAAAATTGCAGAACCTCTGGCAAAGAGGGAGGCCTCTTGCTCATATAGAGGAATGCAAAGGGCTTCATCCCTCCATACACGTGTATGGAGGGGAGCAAACAAAAATCCCGCTGGGTCAAAAGATCTGGGGGAAAACCAGCTGAGACAGGGAGGTGCCGGCCATTATCAATGGCTGGCAGTGGCTCACTGATGGTCGGCAGGCACAAAGACATGGCAGGCAGTGCCATGCCATGGCCAGCAGTGCACCAAAAGGGTCACTATGAAAGGACCAAGCCAAGGCCCAAAAAAGGGGCAGAAAGGATACAGGGTCCGGGAAGCTCGAACCGGTGACGTTCCGCCACGATAGTCGAGTACTCGGTGAGCAATCAAACTAGTTGTTGGGTGTACCTGCAAGCACAACCAAGTCTCGAGGACGGTCAAAAATAGAGTGTCTACAGATAGCTAAGCCTATGGAAAATGATGAGAAGAGTAAGGAGGTGAGCATTAACCTCTCATACCCCTTTGAATACCCTGCAATATCCATGATTGAATATGTTAAGCCTCTGTACATCAAGGCTTACTTCGATGGGATACGAATGAACAGAGTGCTAGTGGACAATGGGGTACCAGTGAACCTACTTCTAAAGTCCTCTTTGAAGAAGTTAGGTAAGAGGAACCCCAGGTTGATCCAAACAAGCACAACCATTCCTGGTTTTGTTGGGGACAAGCAGATGGCTCAAGGCATTTTGCCTATTAACCTGAGTGTGGGAACCAGAGACTACATGACAACATTCTTTGTTATAAACAACAATGTCAAGGATAATGCTTTGCTTGGCAAGGACTGGATCCACACAAGTAAATGTGTCCCTTCTTCTTTACATCATAAGATAATGATAACACTATGCAATGGGAAAACAGAGGAGATCAATGCAGATCCATAACCCTTTATTGCTTGTGTAGATTTTGTAGAGGCCAAGCTGTACACTGAAGGAGTGGTACCACTCAGTGTGCTGAGGAAGTCTGATGTAAAAGCCGAAGTAATGGCTGATGAGGAAGTAGCACACCTAAAACATCTAGTATAGGAGAGTGTTGATGAGGAGTTCATCACGAAAGATGACAATGATACCTAGTTGTAGGCAAAATGATCAAGACCAAGAAGCTAAACCATTGGCTTTAATCAAATTTTCAGCATTGGACGTAGAATCAATAGCCCAGAAGGTGCAAGAAAATGAAAGAGAATCCATGATGATTGGTTATAGCCAGGAGCAACAAAAGGCCAGACCTTTGGCTCTTGGTAAGTACTGTGCATTGGACATTGAAATGAAAGTCCAGGAAATACAGGAAGAAGAGGCTTTGTGGACAGATTTTGTTTATAAAGAAGAGAGTAGAGATGTTTAACCAGAAGGCATAGAAGTAGAACTAGATGAAAGGGTTGCTTTGAAGATAGAAGAAGTCAGAGGGGAAGCATCAGTGAGTGCCCAAGTGCAAAATCCCTTGGAAGAAGTCAACCTAGGTGAGGGTTCAGCACAACAACCTACCTATATCAGTGCTTGGTTGGATCCTAATGACAAAAACTAGTTGTTGGTTGTCCTGAAACAATACAATGATTGTTTTGCTTGGTCTTATAATGAATTGCCTGGGTTGGACAGATTATTAGTGGAACATAGGCTCCCAATGAAGCCTAATTTCAGGCCACACAAGCAGAAACCAAGATGGATAAGCCCTGAAGTGGTTCAAAAGGTGAAAGAGGAGATTGTTAGGCTCCTTAAAGTAGGCTTCACTAGAATAGCCAGGTATGTTGAATGGTTGTCTAATAATGTGCTTGTAGTACAAAAGAATGGCAAAATGAGGGTATGCATTGATTTTTGAGACTTAAATGTAGCAACTCCAAAAGATGAGTACCCCATGCCTACAGTTGATCTATTGGTGGATAGTTCATCAGGACATAGGATTTTGTCTATGATGGATGGGCATTCTAGTTATAACCAGATCTACATAGCAAAGGAGGATGTCCATGAGACATCCTTCAAGTGTCCTAGAAACATTGGCACCTTCGGATGGGTTAAGATGCCATTTAGACTAAACAACGCTGGGGCAACATATCAAAGGGCAATGAACACTATCTTTCATGATCTCATTGGTGGATACTTAGAATGCTATATTGATAATATTGTTGTGAAATCTCAGTCTATGGAGGAGCATCTAGTCCACTTGACAGCAGCCTTCAAAAGAATGGGAGAATTCAAGCTAAAACTTAATCCTCTCAAGTGTGTTTTTGGTGTATTACCTGGAAATTTCTTGGGGTATGTAGTACACAAGAAGGGAATATAGATTGATCAAAACAGAGCCAAGGCCATCATCGAAGCCAAACCTCTATCAACTTAAAAATGAAAAAGAATTTGTGTGGACAGCTGAGCATCAAGCTGCTATTTGGCCAAGCCTCCAGTGTTGATGCCACTAAGGAGAAACAAACCCTTGAAGTTATACATTGTTGCAGTTGAAGAATCATTGGGAGTTTTTCTAACTCAGGACAATGAAGAAGGAAAAGAACAAGCAATCTATTACCTTAGGAGGTTTTTAAATACTTGTGAATTTAAATACTCAGCTGTAGAAATGCTGTGTCTAGCATTGCACTTTGCAGCAATGAAATTAAGATATTATCTTTTCCTACTGTTGTCTTGGTAATTGCAACCACAAATTTAGTTAAGAGGAAGAATTGACAAATGGATTTTAGCCTTATTAGAATTTCATCTAGAATATGTTTCCCAAAAGGCAGTAAAAGGACAGGTTTTGGCTAATTTTTTGGCAGATCATCCATGTCAAATAGAGAGCCACAAGATAATGGATCTTGGTATGGTTAATGTTGAGCCATGGAAAATGTAATTTGATGGATCAAAAGCCAATGGTCTAGTTGGAATTGATGTTGTGATTAAGTCCACACAGGAGATAGAAACCACACATGGTTTCAGAATTGATGAAGCTACTTGTTCCAACAACCAAGCTGAGTATGAAGCTTTAGCAATGGGGCTTGAGATACTTATCGGATTATAGGCTCATGCAGTTGATATATTTAGGCATTTCCAATTGGTAGTCAACCAAGTAAAAGGAATTTTTAAATGTCAAAGTGCAAGCATGTTTCCATATTAGATTGCTACTTTACATTTGCTTTCTCAGTTTCAAATGGCAAATGTGACTTATGTCCCAAGATTCATGAATTATAAAGCCAATGATGTAGCCTAGAGGGCTTTGAATTTCAGAAGAAAGGCTAACACTCAAATAGATATAAGTCAAGCAACATATCAAAAGCTAATACCACTTTTGGCTAAAAGAAGTGTCATGGTAGAAGCTAATCAGAATGACTTGCAAAAACAAGATTGGAGGCATCCAATTATTTAGTATTTGATTGGCCCATCTTCGAAGGCCAGCAGGAAGCTTAAACTGCAGTCTATGAGTTTGTAGACGTGCCCAAATGTCCCGACTCTGCGCGCGAATGGCACGAAATCTGTTTTGTTCTTAGGCTACTACAGTTCGGACTCAATGTCACGGTTCTGAATCTAATCTCACAAAGTGCAATGCAAGACTGATAAATCACCAAAGAGTCCAAATCTGGCAAATCATTTTGGAAAACTGATTTTATAAAGCAGTGCCAAACATGGACTGTTTTGCCAGATACAGAGTCGCCACCTAAATGTTTTATTTTGGGAAATTTAGGAAACCTTGACTCGTGCCTAAGGCCACGTGTCCGTCATCACCAAAGTTGCCTCGGCTCGGGAACTTGGGTACGAGAGGGGAATGTCATGCAATGAGTACCCCCGCTTGCCCGATCAAAAGATTGGCCTTTACTGACATGATATTTTGTTTTTGAAAATACATGCATTCTTATTCCGGTTATTAGCCTAGAATTACTATGTGATGCGCACAACACACAAGTATGGACTTGATCGTCTAAGTTCGAACAAAACATCTCATGTTTGTTTGTTTGAAAATGGTTTGAAGGTGTTACTCGCAAGTAGGCTAAGACGTGGATTTTCCACCCTCGAGTGGGCTTAAGAAAACATGATTTTGCCACCTCAAGTGGGCTTAAAACTCGCATTTCGATGAATTGTTCCAATTCAAGCAATCCAACCATCATCCACAGGCATTCATGCAGTTAAACACTTAAGCAATTAGCCTCATGGTAAGCATGCTAAACATGGCAACACTTACGTTCATGCAAGATGCTAAAGCATAAACACTTACAGTGTACTCCGAGCCAAAATAGAGAACTAGTTAGAAATCATGCATGATCTTAGTTCATGTTAAGATGGCTAATGTAACACATGCAAAATGCAACTAGAAATAGGCTCGACTATTCTAAGATGGCATATGAGATGCAACTTGATAACATGTATTCAAATTGGAATTAAAATACAATGCAGTTAGTATGATGCGCCGAGCCCTGTGCATGCAAGACAACTGAATGGATGCACACATGCAAGCATAAGGATGTTAATCAAAATATGACCTAGAACTAACCATCGTAAGCGGTTAAGTAAAAGAGAGAAAGACGTGGGGTTGGAAGACATTCACACACTCACGCACACTTATTACAAAATTCGCCCTCTCGACGGAGGGTCCGAATGAATACGCTATGCTAGCTATGCTAAGCTAAGCAACTAATCTAATAATCTAATTAGACTAATTATTACAACACCGAATTGAAAATTAGCTATGCTAAGCTAATTAAGAATTTACAATGATGGAATCAATTAGCAAATGAATCAATTAATTAAACAACAAATTAACTAACTACACAAAGCAGTAAAAACAGCCTCGAGAAGATGGGCATATGCATGCTCGGTCGACTTCGCTCAGAAATCCACTACCGTGCCTCATGTTGCCTCTATTTGCACACTTCTGTATCTCTGAAAACTGTGCCAACTTCCATAGGGCTTTTGATCTAGCTTAGGAACAATCTGAGAGGTGGTCGGCCAAAAGGAAAGGCCATCGGCCAAGTGTAATGGTCATCGGCCAAATTTCAAGGCTATCGGCCAACTTTGATAGCCGATCGGCACACTAGATAGCCGATCTGCCAATTCTTCTTGCAAACTCTCCTTTTGCTGCAACAGAGCACAAACAGAGGCATGTTAATGTATTTGCAAGAAAATGTGTGTGCAACTACACCCCTTATCATGTCTAAGGCTCAAAGGTGTGTAGTGCTTGGCTCTCGAGCCACTAATCACGCATCTCAATGCATGATGGCCAAAGAGTCAAGCTTGCACAAACTCAATAAATGCATGACAAACAAGACACTTGGACCATCACCTTATCATGGATAATCAAAGGCAATGGAGACAAAGGGGATTGGCCCATTTTCATCACTTCAAGTATGAAATGGACCAATTCACTTTGTGTTCAACATAACGTCTGGTTGAACACAATGCAACGCACACATGCAACATGCTTATCTTGGCACATTTTACTTGATTGATTTTGTTGACACAATTTAGCTTACCAATTAATCCTTTAATTGATTTGTCCAACTATGAGAGTCCTCTAATGAGAGAAAAGGTCTATCAAAGAGAATGGTTTAAGGCATGGGAGAGACCAATGCCTTTGACCAGGAGTAGCCCTCAAAAGAGGGTTGAAGCCATTTAAGCACAAGTCTCAATCCCTTGCATTAAACTCAAACTCAAGACTAACCAATCCTCAAAACAAATCAAAAGTGAAGAAATGAGGAGGATAGCAGATTTTCAATGCTAAAGTGGCATGAAATGCAAGACTCTAACATGCAAACACTTCAAGTACAACATGCTAGTAGGCTTAAACATTGAAACTAGTGAAGAACATAACACTAGAACCATGCAATACAATGCTCAATGGACTAAACCAGCTCTAGGAAGAGCTTAATCACATCAAAATAGTGGCCTAAACATGCTGGAATTGAAGCTCAAAAGGCTAGACAAACATGCGCACAAATTGACTCACAAGTAAGATATAAGGCATAACTCCCAAAAGCACTTGAAGAGTGATTTAAGTGGAAGCATGGCAAAGATATAAGCTCTGAAATTTCATACTAAATGATGCCATATCATGCATATATCACAAATATAACATGCTAGTGGTCTCAAAACTCAAGACTAGTCAAGGCATTTGCACTATAGCTATACAAAACATGAGTCATATGACCAAGGCAGCCCAAAACAGTCCCAAGACAGCCCAAATGGAGTTCTAAAACATGCTTGAAATAAGCTAAGAATGGCTAGATTTAGAGGCCAAAACAATAGCACATGTTAGGCAATTTAGCACAATTGCACTACAAGCATACGAAGCAAAGCTCGAATGATCAAACTGGCTCAAAACAGAGCCAAAGCACGCTAAAACAATAGCTTAAGCAAGCTGGAGTTAAGCTAAAATGAGCTAGTATGATTGGCCAAAACATCAAGTATGCTAGACTA
Organism: Camellia granthamiana; assembly: GCA_036172215.1. Taxonomy (NCBI): domain Eukaryota; kingdom Viridiplantae; phylum Streptophyta; class Magnoliopsida; order Ericales; family Theaceae; genus Camellia; species Camellia granthamiana. The sequence continues at coordinate 105,658,203 of CM069907.1, forward strand.
GTAAGAAAGATTTACACTACAAGTGTATGAAGCATGCAAGAGGTGAACTCACCAACCAAAATCAGAGTTATGGCATGCTGAGATAAGCCCAAAAATAAGCTAAGAACAAGCCAACACATGGTAGAAAAACATGCTCAATAATTAGGCCAACAAGGCATACAACTAAGACAAGAGGAGGGGGGACCACCCCCTCCCATTTTGAACCTCAAAACCACATTTTTACCACTAAAAATCCACTGGATTTCAGTGGTTAAAAGGCCAAACAAATATGGTTCCAAAAGCTTAGGAAGTTGGCTCTAAAGGATTTACAAGCCAAAGAGCAAAGGGAGAGACAACCCCCTAACACAAAATAGGCCTAAACCATTACTTTTAGGACTGAAAAAAAGAGATTTTCTCAGTTCAAAACCAAGCCAAAAATAGTTTACAAAGTTGGTAAAACAAGCATGCAAAGCAAAGGTTTAAAGGAACAAGAGCTTACCCTTGAAGCACCTTGAAGGACAGCAGCAAAACCAGCCAAAATCTGAACCAAAATCAGCCTTTTGAAGCTCCAAATGATCCTCAAAGAACCTCATCCCAATGGTGGCTAAGTTTGGTTAAGGGTCTCTTTGCAAAAGTGTAGAGGATTCTAAGCTTAAGGCTCAAAACAAGAAAAGAAGGAGCTTCTAGGGAGAGAGGCTCAAATTTTGCTCATAAAATCTTGTAGAGAAAGGAATTTTTTAGAGAGAGAGAGTCTCATAATTTCCAACCCTTCAATATATGAGGTATGGCTCAATATATAGCAATATATGAGTATTTGGTCGAAATATCTCATTTGGAAATATCTGATGCAGTGCACAACAACTGGAGAGGAATATATCTGCCAATTCCGAGCTTTCTGGACACTTCTGGTTGACCGGCCATCATTTTTGGCCGATAAGGTTCACTTTTGGCCGACCCATGGCCGATGAGCTCCAATTGTGGCCGATGCACTCCCATAGAGGCCGATGGAAAAAATTAGTTTTGGTCCCTGACTTGAAGCAAGCCTAATTCCTTCATCTGGACTCCTTTTCAGGTCATTCTTGAGCCTAAACTGAAGCCCCAGAAGTCTTCTTTCCAACGGTGGTGGCCTCATAGCTTAAATCCAAGTGCATAGACAGATAGGCCTGATTTAGCGAGGACTGCTCGACTCTATCTGAACGATTCATGCCCATCTTTTTCCCCAACTTGGTTTCTTCCCTCTCCTCTTGTTTTCTTCAACTCCAAACCCCAAAAAAAGGTGTTTTGAAAGATTTTTCAAAGATTTCAACTCTGTTTCATTCATTTCCACTTTGTCCTTGCTCGGTTTACCGAAAAGTGCATCATTTAACAAAATGCGAGCCTCAGAGCATCGTAGAAACTTTATTTCAAAAATATTTTGAAAGAGAAGGTTTTAAGGTCTAAAAATCATCCAAAATAGCTTTGGTCCAAAATGGGGTGGGAGGTTGGGATTTGACTCTCCTCTTGCCGAAGAAATCAAACTTTTGCTCTGCATATCTTTCACCACCAAGTAAACCATCAGTAGCGTCCAAGTCTGAAGGTCGGTCAAGAATGGGGTGTCTACAGCAGTACATAGTATATGGGAATGCCCTTTAGAAAAGGGGAGCAGATGGGCTGCTGTTGGAATGTTTAGGGCCAAAAGAGGCATTGACTACCATGGCTGAGGAGTATGAAGGCATTTGTGGCGCCCATCAACCTGGTGTAAATATGAGATGGTTGCTTCGAAGGCATTCTTATTATTGGCCAACTATCATTGCATAGAGTATGCAAAGGGGTGTTAGGCATACCAAAAGTATGGCGTGATAAAATATGTGCCAATAACTGATTTGCATGCAGTTGTGAAGCCATGATCATTTAGAGGATAGGCAATGGATATGATAGGAAAAATATATTCACCCTCTTCGAAGCATCATTGTTTCATTCTAGTGGCCACAGATTACTTCACTAAATGTGTCAAAGCTAAGCCTTATAAGGCTGTGGATTAGACTGAAGTTATTGGATTTATCAAAGAATTAATCCATAGGTTTGGCATCCCACAGACCATAACTGTGCATAATAGGACTGTGTTTGATGGGAAGATGGTGAGATCTTTCACAGCAAAATTTGGAATTAGTCTTATTAATTCCACCCCTTATTATGCACAAGCAAATGGTCAAGCTGAATCATCTAACAAATCCTTAAAAAAATGAATACAAAGAGTTATGGAAGAGAATCCCAAGGATTGGCATAGCTTGTTGTTAGATGTATAATGGGCTTATAGGACTTCTCCAAGGTCAAGTACATAAATCACTCCTTATGCCTTAGTATATGGACATGATGCAGTATTGCCTATGGAAATTAATATCAAATCCTTAAGGGTAAAATGGCAAGACCAATTAACTACATAGAAATATCATTAGAGCAGGTTCTTGGAGTTAGAAAATGTGGATGAAGCCAGAATTTTGGCATTAAATAATATCTATTGCCAAAAGAAAAAGGCAGCCAAGAGCTATAATACAAAAGTCAAGCACATTAGCTTTAATGAAGGTGATTTGGTATGGAAGACAATACTTCCTATAAGAATTAAGAGCCATATGGAAAATGGTCACCTAATTGGGAGGGATCATACCAAATTCATAGAGTCCTTCCTGGGGGAGCCTACTATCGGAGAAATCTAAATGGTTATGTGTACCCTAAGAAAATCAATGGAAGATATTTGAAACCTTATTATCCAACTGTGTAAGAAACACAAAGAGTGTAAGAAATGCCAAGTAAAAGTGATATAAAAACATTGAACACTTGGACAAAGAAAATATAAAAGATAAGGGCTTTTCATTTTATAAGGATTTAAGTACATGAAGCCATAAGTTGGCCCAAAAATCATTACAAAGTCTCAGTTGTTCCCTTACAATTGATTCTCTACTCCTAAGGGATGGGAACAACTGTATGGCTGTAGCCATTTCTTGCCTTTTGTTAGCTAGCCCTTGGTTAGTAGTCAGCAATCCTTCAACATTTTGATCCAAGGCTAGGTTGACTGTTACTAGCTCCTCTTCTAGTTGGACCTTCCTCTACAAGAGTTGGTTTCGAAACTGAGAGGCACATGAGTGTTGTCCCTTCAAGTCAAACACTTCAACATGTATTTGGGAGACAAACTCTTTGTCTTTCAACAACTCCTCTTCTGCAACCTTCGCCATGTGGCATATATTGATATAGAAATCTATAGTGGCTGCAGCTTGGGATAAGTGGCTTGAGAAGGCCATGTTAGATTGCTTGAAGATTTTACAGCATTTGGGGAAATCATTTTTTTTATAATAGGCTTTTGTAAGGCTTCAAATGGAATCCTCGAGAATGATTTTTGCAAATCCAAGCAGGTGCCCAATTCCACGCAAGGCAAAGAGGCTTCAGTAGTAATGTAAGAGCTCTCAATAATCTCCAAAAGGGAGTCAGCAAGGATCAATGGCTCAGTCTCACTGTTTGTTGCTCGAGTTGGTGAAGATATGTTAAATAAACTAGCCAGCTGAGCCTCGAAGATGTCCATCTCTTCCTCTGACATTTGCAATACAAAAAAGTCACTGGTTGAAGGAAGAGATGAAAGCATGGGAATAAGAGAAGGACTGAAGGATTCCCCAGCAGTGTCCATGGTCCTGGCTACTAGCAAGTCATTGGAGCTGGATAGTGGAAAGGGAATTGGTGAGTTACCAGTGTCTTTTTTCGAAGTACTAGTTGCCACTAAAGATGAGGTCATAACAGAGGCTCTCTCAGGTAAAAAAGGGGTAACCAGGACTCAGAGAGAGGGCTGCGAAGGACAGGCAATAGAGATCAGAGGTAGGTTTAAGGAATTGAAAGGGCTAGGAGAAACTGAAGATGGAATGCATGGCCTCAAGGAAAAAAGGGAAGAAGGCATAGAGAGTGAAGAGCTAGGAAGTGGAAATATCGACTAGATAGGCTCTATACTCATTGGCACTTCAACGTTGACTTTTCCTTTTCCTTTTAAAGCTTCCCTCAGCTCTACAGAAGTCAAAAAGGGCCCCTCATCACCAGGTGAAGTAAAAGAAGGCAGTGTTGAAGTGGGAAGGTGTAGGTTGGCTGCTGCTGCATTCCAGAAATCAAAAAAATGTTAAATGCATGCTAAGTCTTGAAAAGAGCAATTTTCAAAAGTACTAAGAGAAATTACCAGCTTCAGTGGTTGTAGTAGTAATGATTGGAGAACTGCGAAGAGTATAGTGCTCAACTGTTTTACTCTTCCTCGTAGTCTTCCTTTGCATTGGATTAGTAGCAGCAGCAGCAGCTTTTTATCTTAATAGTTGTTGTTGCCTCATTTTCATTGACATTTGAAAGACAATAATCTCTTTGGACTATTCCTTCTCCACTGCTTTAGCAGCTGACTCATAAGTGGGGGCCCTAGTGAGCACAGAAGGAGGAAATGCCTTTGTTTTCTACCTTTTCAATGGTGTTGCCTCTTTTGCTTCTTCCTCCTCATCTGAATGAGCCTCAGGTACCTCCTTTCAGGGTCAAGCAAAAGTTTTCTTTTCCTCTGTTGTTGCTGCTTGCCCTTAAGAATGTTCAAGGCTTGAGTCCTTTGAGGAGAAGTCTTATGTGAAGTTTTTGCACCAAATATTAAAGTTATTGGTAATCAGATAAAGCATCGTAAAAGGGAAAGGGGTAAAGGAGACAAGGTGCATACCTTTCTTTGAAGTGACCCTGGTGACTCTAGGAGGAGGAGATGAGGCAGCAAGAGCATAAATTGGAATAGTAAGAGCAGTAGAGGAGCTAATGGTGGCCCCAGTCTCCTTAGGCTTGGCTTGAGAGGACACATCTAGCCCTACCAATAGATCCTTAGGGGCAATAGCTAGGTGCACCTCTATATTGACTGTTCACCAATTCTGAAATCTTTTTAAGGTTGTGCCATGTGAGATGAAAGGAGTAAATTCAAAGTCATTTAAGTCTTGCATTAGTTTGGAGGTTGCTTCATCCAACTTAGTTTTAGGCACTTTCAGCTTTCTGGTTGCAAGATTTGAGTTGGAGAGGCTACAGAGAGGGATAAGAATCCCCTGAGTAAGCCTAAATTGCCTAGCAAATTGGGAAGGACAGTAAGCTTCAAATATACACTTATAAGCTCGAAGGTTCAATGTGCCAATAAAGAGCTCCCTTGGAAGCAAAATTGAGGCCCACATATCTTTGTGCAAAGGCTTAGAGCATTTCTTGTCAGCTAAAAAGGTACTCAGCCAGGTTGGCCTTGTATTGGCTTTGAAGGGGCAGAAGAAGGTGGAAAGAGGAGAAATTAGGAGTTGATAGAAGAAATTGAAGTAATAAGCTAAACTAGAGGGGTAAATAGAGGCCCTAGCATATTTTTCTCCATAGGTAGTGGGGATTTGCACTACGAATCTCAAACACCTGGAGTGTAAGTTAGAAAAATATGCAAAAAGCTAGAGTTGTAATACCCAAAGTGGGCCTCCTTGATTAATATCCAGAGGTTTTTCACAAAATTAGGAACATGCCCTATAAATATGGACTAAAACATAAGGAGCCAAGGCTATCTTCTTCTTCAAAGTAAGAGCCTTGGCAAGAGGGGCAAACTTAGGCATGATCCGCTGAGAAGAGGTACAAAAAAGGAATTTACATAACCAATATAGAATAAATGAAAAGAACTCTTGGTTAGTCATAGGACTTTCTTTCTTATTCTCAGTCTTTGAAAAATCACTAAAGAAAGAGTTCAATGACGGAATGATCGAACTAACCGGAGGGTTTGGGTAATTAGGGATAAACAGATCACCAATTGGTGAGAGCCCTAAGAGATAGAAGATATCAATGACAGTGGGAGCCATCATATCATATCGGAACTGGAAAAAATTAAAAGTTGAGTTCCAGAAGCAAAGGACAGTAGGAATAAAAAAAGGATCTTCAGGAATAATGAACTTGGAGAGGCGAAGGGTGTCAAGGATGCAGAGCTCTTGCAGGTCCTATTCTCTATTAAGAACAACTCGGTCATACCATTCCTCCCATTCTATCCTCAATGTGGGCCAGCAACGATGAGGTTGGTTCATCCTCCAACTTCCCCAGTCAAGGCCCCCTTCGTAAAGAAGGCAATGATCCTCTAAACGAGGATACAAAGCAGGAAGCTAGGCAGGGGCTTCTCTGAAGACAGGTCGAAGGACGTATTCTTCCTGAGCGCTATAACAAGGGATAAAGACACACCCACCTATGGCACTTGGTCCACCAGCTTTGAATTTAGCTATCTCTTTATCAATGCACCTCTTCAAAGCCACAGACGGGCTCATGCGCTCAATAACTGGCACTTTCGAGGAAGAAGAAGCCATTAGTGAGGGGTTGAAGTGAGGGAAAAGAAAGTGAGTATAAGAAGAGTAAGAAATTGCAGTCGAGAGCAATAGGAGGGATTTTTGGGCAAGTTATAGGTAAAGCGCGAGAAGTTGGGGTTTTAAACCTTCCTGTACAATATTACCCATTTAACATACATGCGTGTGATTAAGGCTTTTATTTTAAAATCCCTGAAAACATAAAGAGAGCTACCTTGCATGTGAATACCTTATGAAGGAGGGAAACACATTTCAAATACTCAGCTTGGCTTCGAAACCAGGGAGTTGGCTTTGAAGCCAGTTTTTCAAGTACTCAACTTAGCTTCGAAAGCAAGTAGTTGGCTACGAAGCCAGTCTTATACCTTAAACTCAAGTATAATTGGGATTTGTTTGCTTCGAAGGTTTTGAGGGTATTCTTTTAGGCTTTCTGTAATAGAAAATTTCCTTTGAAGGAATCCTTATAATATTTTATGGTTAGAATATGGTTCTTTCCTGATTTTTGGATTTCAAAATAAGTAAGCACTATGAATCCAGTACTTGGTCAAGCTATGTAGAAAGTTCAAAGACCAAAGGACTTAACTATGCATGAAAACACTTTCTTGAACTTTTTTGCTAAGACAAGACCCTTCGAAGGCAAATGTTTTCATTCTTAAGAGAAACTCCATGCTTCAAAAACAATTCAACCGGGCTTTGAAGCAAGATTGGTTAATTCGAAGTTATTGTTTGTACAGATTATTGAACAAAGCAAGGAATAAGGACATATTAAATGGATCATACAATTGGAATATAAAAACCAGATCATGCAAATCGGAATGTCAAAAACCCAGTCTCATTAATGTATAAATATTTACATTAGGGCCTATTTGGCTACAAATTTAATTTCATAATAGTAAGAAATGGAAAAAGTAACAAGTTCATTGAATTTAACCCAACAATGTTCTATGAACTTGTGTTCTTTCTTTATCCTATCTTCAATTCTATCTAAACTGGGTTTTTGCAGCTGATGTGCTCTTATTTGATGAAAAAGCTACTCAACTTTCATCTCAAACTCTGTTGCCTTCAAATCTTGCTCCATCTCGTCCATGTCTACATCATCCCAATACACTGAGTCCTTGTTCTTGAAAGCATCATATTCTTCAAGAAGGTTCTCTGCTTCGTACTGAGTATGAATTCAAATGGCAGTGATTTCATCCAATGAATCACTGGTGGCTAGGGTATTTTTATGCCAGTTGAGTAGGAGAGGGAGTTAGTCTAAGAAGGTGTGGAGCTCTATTTGGGCTATGGGGTTGAGAACTTGACCTCAAGACACAATGTCACAAACCACATAAATATTTTGTTTTTGGGGAAATTTAGAAAACCTTGACTCATGCTAAAGGCCACGTGTCCATCATCACCAAAGTTGCCTTGGTTCGGGAATTTGGGTACAAGGGGGGAAGTCATGAAATGAGCACCCCCGCTCGCCCGATCAAAGATCGGCCTTTATTAATCATGATATGTTCTTTTATAAACATTATGTGTTCTTATTCTGGTTATTAAACTAGCCTTACTATGTGACGTGCACAAGCAACTATAGACTAGTTGCAAGACTTGGAACAATTCAACTCATGTTTGTTTTCAAAAATGGTTTGAATTTGCCACTCTCAAGTGGGCTTAAAGATACGGATTTGCCACTAAACATAGTGGGCTTAAAACATGATTTTGCCACAACAAAGTGGGCTTAAAACACGCATTCGTTGAATCGTTCCAATTCAAACAACAAGCCTTCATCCATAGGCATTCAAACAGTTTAGCATTTAAGCACATTGCCTCATGGCAAGCATGCGAAACATAGCAATATGGCAATCACACTCATGCAAGTATGCTAAAGCATAAAACTCACCGAATACTCCAAGCCAAAACAAAAACTAGTTAGAAAGATACATGATCCTAACTATATAAGATGCCTAATGCAACACATGCAATAATGCAATTAATAGGCTCGACTACTAATATGGCATATGAATTGATTTGAACAACATGGGATTTAAACACGTATTCAAATAAGTATTGAAATTACAATGCAGTTTGAATGATGCGCCGAGCCTTGGTGCATGCAATACAAATGAATGGATGCAAGCATGCGATATGCTAATTAAAACACGACCCTAATCTAACCATCAAAAGCGGGTAAATAAAAGGAGAAAGACGTGGGGTTGAAAAACATACACACACGCACGTACACTTATTACAACATCATGCCCTCACGAAGGAGTGTCCGAATGAATAAGCTAAGCTGATCTAAGCTAAGCTGTTTAAACTAATCTAATTAAGCTAATTAGACTATTTATTACAAATCAAGTGAATAACGAGCAAACCAATTACTAATTATTACAACACTTAACTAATTAGCAAACTAATTAATTAAAACAAATGCACACTAACTAATCATGCAAGATATTAAACTATGCTACCACTGCTCCACCTTAGGAAGTGGAATATGCATATGCTCGGTTCTCGCCCAGAAAAGTCCTCCGTTTTTTTCTTGAGAGGCTCTGTTTGTAGGGCTGAGCATACTTCAGAATCTTTCTGCTTCACCTTACCAAATCTCTGTTGAGAATGGCATCAGTGGCTTGCCAGCCATGAATGGCTGCTGCCGGCGCTCTGCTGGCCAAAGATGTACACTGCCGGCCAGAAATGAAGCCTTGCTGGCCATTGATGAGGCACTGCCTGCCACTGATGCTCTGGGTCACCATACTGCAATAGAGCATAAATAGAGCAAAAACTGTACCCCTCCTTATCATCTCAAAATCTCAAAGGAGTGACACACTTAGATCCAAAACCACCAATCAAGCAATTTCGTTGCATGATGGTCAAAGATCCAAGTTGTACAATTTCGATAAATGCGCAAATATGACCACCAAGACCACCACCCTATAATGCATGCTCAAGGGCAATGGAGACCAAGGAAAATTGCACATTTCATCCCTTTTGAGTATGAATGTCCCATTTTCCTTATGTTCGAATTAATGTTCGATACGAACACATGCAATGCAACACAAAGAATGCTTATCTTGCCTCTTTTACTTGCCAATTTTTATTTACACATTTTAATTACCAAACCATTCATTAATCCATTTGTCCATGGGTGAGTGTCTTCTAATGGAAGGAGGGTTCAAACCACAAGTTGCTTTAGGCATGAAAGCAGCATTACACTATTGGTAATGAACCCCTTAAAGGTTTAAATGATTAGGTGTAACACCTTAATTCCACACTTAGGAAAACAAGTGGTTTCAAACCACTTTCAAAGCAAACAAAAGAGTGAAGAATGGAGGCAGATTGCAAAGATTTTAATGCTGAAATGAAGTGCAAAACAACACTAAAACATGCTATTAACTCAAAGTAATGATGATTAAAGCATTAAAACATCAAGCTAGTGAAGGAATTAACACTACAACTATGCAAAACAAGCCTCAACTGAACTAACCAGCCCAAAACATAGCCAAAATAGGTTATTTTAGAGGCAAAAACATGCTGTACTAGAGATAAGTTAAGCTAGAAAAACATGCTAACTCATGAAGCTAACTAGGCATGCAAACAAGACACAAGGAGGGGAGGCTAACCCCTCTAATTTTGGACTTCAAAACAGGGTTTTTACCACTGAAAAACCTCTAAAATTCAGTGGTTAAAAAGCCCAAAAAAGTTGATTTCAAAGCGATGAAAAAAAGATACAAAAGCTTAACAAGCAGAGCAAGAAGGGATGGACAACCCCCTAACTCAAAAGGGGCTCAAACCACCATTTTTAGGTCTCAAAAATAGAAATTTTTATATGCCAAAACCAGCCCCAAAATAGTAGAAAAAGATGGCAAAGCAAGTATTGAAAGCAAGCTTAAATAACAACTGTTATACCTCTTGAAGCCAAGGCACAAAATAGGCAACAATCCAAGCCCAAACCACTTGCTAGAGCTCAAATCAGGTCTCAACGAACCATAGCTCAAAGAGAAGTAACTTTGATCAAGGAAGTGTATGCAAAAGTGTAGAGAAAACAAGCTTCAAGGCACAAATTGTAAGAGAGAGAAATCTAGAGAAAGAGAGAATTTTTTTGTCTTCAAAATTTTCTAACCACCCCACATGCAAGAGAGGGGTCCTATATATAGAAAATACAAAATCCTCTCACAAAGATCCAGCCACACACATGTTGGAAGATGCATGAACCTGTGCAAATAGTTGGCACAAAATATCTACAGGAAAGATTGATGGCCGGCAAGGCATATCAATGGCCGGTAGGCCATCAGCCATGGCCGACAACCTTCAAGGATGGCCAGCAAGCCATCAACAACTTCATGCTGAAAAGACGTAAGCATGGTCCAAACATAAGGCAAAATGGATGCAGGGTTTGGAAAACTCAAACCTGTGGCGTTCTGCCATGGACTTCAAGCATTCGGTGAGCAATTAGACTCGCCATCAGATGTACCTGTAAGGACATCCAAGTCTTAAAGGGTCGTCAAAAATGGGGTGTCTACAGACTTGTATAAAATAGAGGCGGAGAAAGGTGGCCAATAAATGCGTGAAGGTTCTTTCAAGGTTGTTCATCATTGTCAAACACCTCTTTATATGCTCTATCAATATAAGAGATGGTTTGTTTGGCCATTGGAGATATATCAGCCCTTTCGTATTCTCAGATAGTGGAGGAAATGTTCAAGCATAAGGGAGAATTTAATGAGGTTCAATGCTTCATTGCTAGAATACGATGGCACTTCCAAGATAAGCAAAGTTTATGCACGTCCTAGGACGTGGGCAAAGTGCATTGATCCACTAATATCACCAAGTATTGGGTATATTAGTGCGGAGGGTAATGTTGGCTACATATTTTGTATAAGCCAATCACAGCTTAACATGTGGTTCATAAAAGGTAATTTAGGGAGTTAATGCAAGTCTCCAATCAGCAACAGACACGTGGCAGTTCATATTGGTAATAATGGATTTGCGCAACATTGGAGAAGTTAGAAGGCGCAAGATGATGTGGCCCAACGATTACTCACAATTCAAATTCAAATTCAAGAGGGAAGCCCAACTGTAAGGAAGGCATAGTGGGAGCAGATTGTTCATGGCCATAACCGATGATCCTGGAAGGGCATTTCGACGGCTAGAAGTCCACTTCGGCGGTCACCATTGAACAATATAAATAGTAGAGAAGGCCAACAGAAGAAAGACCCAAACCCAAATCCAGAAGCCAGTTGTAGACACCCCATTTTTGACCGACCTTAAGACTCAGACGTCACCGATTGAGCCCTTGGTGATGTTGCATATCGTGCTCGTTCAGAAGTTTCAGAGTCTCGGCTGCGAGCCTTGCCTCCAGACTTCCGGACTTTTCTGTACTTTGCCTCGGTTTGCGAACTAGGCTCGGTTTTCTCTGTTTCTTTCCCTGAGGGGAGGGAGAGGTCTAGTAGATCATCTCTCAGTGGCCGTGGGCTACATTTCGTGGTCGTAGGCCATTTTGCCCATTTCGAAGCCCGGTTCTCGATTTTCGGAGCCGTTAGGTCGTGTGCCTCGGTTCGGGACCGCCTAACTACCTCCGTTTGCTCCGGTTTTTGGCGTGCATCTTATTTACTCCCTTTCGAGGGACACTATGGTCCGAGAGACCAACTTCGTGGTCGAACACCACCCCCGGTGCCTAACAGCCTATTTTCGGGACTCCGAACTGCGCGTTTTGGCCCTCGAACCTTCATCTTGCATCGGTTTTCGTTCATTTTTGGTCGGGACCTCTGTTTTATCCCCAAGAAGGTTGTAGAAGGGTGGGAGGCCAGTAATTGTTCCAGCAACCAGTTATATTCCATCATCGCCCTCTGTAGACACCCCATTTTTGACCGTCCTCAAGACTTGGACGTCACCGCTGGAACACTCGGTGATTATCCATGTTTGTGTTTGTTTGGAGTTCCCGGAGGTCTCGGCTCGCGCGCCTTGCCTTAGGACCTCCGAACTCGACCGTTTTGTGTCTGGTTTTGCACCAAACACTTGTGCTTTGCCTTGGAGGGGCAGGGAATGCCTTGTGAGACATCCCCACACACCACCGGCAGTGGCTAGAGGCCACCGGCTGGTTGGTGTTTCCATCGGCACTATATTGTGCCGGTCGGCAGTCAATTTTGTCAAAATGACATTTTTGCCCTGCCGATCACTATTCAGCTGCTTTAGAAGATATTTTATTACAGCTGTATGGCTTTTGTTTCCCCTCCATACACGTGTATGGAGGGATGAGCCTTTTGGTTCCTTAACTTGTAAGTTTTGGTGCCTATAAGGAGGAGGCTTCTTCTCTTGGCTCAAGGGTTGAAGAAGAATTAGATTTTTAGACATTTTAGACAGAGGAGAAGCTCTGGTTTTAGGTTAGAAATTCTATATCTATCCTATCTCTCTTCTTCCCTCTTATTTGCACACTAGGTGTTTGTGACTTACTATTGCTCATCAACACCTAGTGTTTCACCTTCTCTAGGTTATTGAGGGTCCTGAGGTTTTTTTTGGTGCTTTGGAACTGGATTTGAGCTTAAGGAAGCAACAACATCATCTTTGGTGAAGAGGTCTACAAGGGTGAGACACTAGTCCTCTTTTTACCCCATTCTTGTACTCCATTTTTACCTATCTTTGAACTGTTTTTGTGCTTAGTCTTTAACACATAAAAGTTCTGTTTTTTAGTCCTCTTGATTGTTTGTTAAGAGTGTTTTGTGTTTTGGGGAAGCTTGACCCCTCTTAGGCCTTGAAAGGGCCTCATTTTGTGCCATTTTGGTGAGATCCGAGACTTTGGTGCTTGGGCCTCTCCACCACTGAAATCTTGAGGGATTTCAGTGGTGGAGATGGTGCTTTGAAGTCCCAAGAAGGAGAGGGCCACCCCCTCTCCTTGTTGTCCTTGAAAAGGGCAAGTTTTGCCTCTTGAGGGAGCATTATGCTTGAGTGTGTGTTGAGCATGTATGGACTGTTATTCATGCTTATAATATCATGATTTAACATTGTTATGTGTTGGTTTAGGTCCCTTATGCATGCTTAGCATAGTTGCCTTGTAATGCCTTATGATCCTCTAACATGCCTTAGGTTGTGTGCCTCCATTCTAGCATGTTTTAGGCTTAGTTTTGTGAAGATTTTGTGCTTATATTTCCATGATTAAGGTCTGTCCACAAGTGTTTGGGTTGATCTTGGCATGCTTAGTATAGCCCCTTTGCATTTGGCTTGTTGGCCTTAAGAGCATGAATGTGTAGCATGCCATGCTTGCATCATTTTTAGTGGTTTGACACCATTAATAGCATTATTTCAGTCCCTAAGGCATGTTCATATGTTTACATTGCATGCCTCTTTGTTGCTTCTTGAGCTTATGTTGCATGCTCCTTGAAAGAGCACTTATGCATGCCTTTGATTTCAAGCCTCTTAGATGCCATCTAAGTAGCCTTTTGGCTTTGTTTTAACACGCTAAAAACCTGTTTTTAGTTGTTTAATGCATGCCATAATTGTCTTGCATAAGTATAGTTCAAAGCCTCATTGACTTGCCTTAAGTCTTAGACTATTTGTATGCTTTGTTTGGTCTACTTTGACTTGGTTTGGCACCATGTTTAGCATGATTTTCAGAGCTTACAATGCATGCTCATTGTCTATGTTTGATCTCTTTAAGTGTGCTTAAGAGTTGCCATGTTGGTACCTAAGTGTTGGACCATAATTGCATGCATGTGTGTGTGCATTCTAGCCTTCATTTTTTGGCATTTTGGCCATTGATTTTGGGCCTATTTAGGGCTGCCCAATTCATGTTTAAGTCCACCCCATTGTTTGGTTCACATGCTCCCTTGCTTAGGTTGTGCACCTAGCATGCTTTGCTTGTTTGCATTGCCCATTTTGCATACTAGTTGACATATCTAGGATTGCATCACATAAGCATGCATGCTTGGCCTCTTGAGGTGAAAATGATAGAGGTTTGGCACCCTTTTGTGTCTATTTGGTTTGCATGCATTTGAAATTGAAGTTGCACTCTCGGTTCTTTGGGCCATCATGCATGGAAATGCGCGATTGGTGGTCCGGGAATCGAGGCACATGCCCCTTTGAGTCACTAACATGATAAGGGGTGTGTTTGGTGCATAAATGGCTTGAATCACATTGCCATGCAAGTTGTTGCCCTCTGCTGCTGTGAGTTGCAGGTTCTGCAGGTATTCAGTGCCGACCGGCAGTCAATAAACAGCCGATGGATGAATCTTGAGCCGATGAGCTCAATTCACTGCCGATGGTTAATCCCTCCAGCCGGTGGAGATCCCCAGTGCCCTGAGAGGCACTCCTGGGACTTTGGCAATTTTCAGAGGAGGAGAGCAGAGGAAACAGAGGCAATCCGTGCATGGCAGTGCGGTTCCGAGCCAGTCCCGAGCACGCGCTGCATCCGGCCCTCATCCCGAGGCGGTTTACTGCTTTAATTAGATTAATTAATTTATTTGATTAATTTAGTGAATTTGTAATATTTTAATTAGCTTGCGTAGTTAATTAATCTGTATTATTCTTTTGGTCCCTTCGAGTGAGGGCAAATTTGTAATAAGTGTGTGTGAGTGGGCGTATGTCTTCCAACCCCCATTTCTTTCTACCCTTTTATTTACCTGCTTACAATGGTAGATTAGGGCACGTCTATTTTAGCATACCTTATGCAATGCATGCGTGCATTCATGCATTTGTTTACATGCACCGGGCTCGGTACATCATACAAACTGCATTGTATTTTCAATTCCAAATTAAATACATGCTATTTGACCGCATTTCACATGCCATGTTTAGGATAGCCGAGCCTACTCTAGATTGCATCTATGCCTGTGTTGCATTAGCCACTTAACATGAACTAGGTCATGCATGTTTTGCTAACTAGTTTATTGTTTTGGCTCGGAGTACGATGTAAGTTTTTATGCTTTAGCATATCGCATGCGTGTGAATGTTAACATGACAGTATGCTTGCCATGCGGCTAAGTGCTTACGTGATAAACTGTTTGAATGCCTGTGGGTGGAGGTTGGATTGTCTGAGTTGGAAAGACTCATTGAAATTCGTATTTTAGCCTACTTGCGAGTAGCAAAAGCCAACACGTTTTTCAAGATAAACGGATATGCAATGCTTACTTCCAAATTAGACGATCTAGTCTATACTTGTTTGCTGTGCGCATAACATAGTAATTCTAGGCTAATAACCGGAATAAGAACACATAACGTTTTTAAAAACGGATATCATGGTTAGTAGAGGCCGGTCTTCGGACCGGGCGAGAGGGGGTGCTCATAGCTGACCTTCCCTAATCGTACCCAAGCTCCCGAGCCAAGGCAACTTTGGTGATGACGGACACGTGGCCTTCGGCACCGAGTCAGGGTTTCCTAAATTTTCCAATTTTAAAATATTTAGGTGGCGACTCTGTATCTGGCAACGCATTTCATGTTTGGCACTTCTTTTCAAAAAATTGTTTTCTCAAAACGATTCTTTGGTTCAGATTACGAACCGCAAACAAACAAAAACGGAGGAGTCCGAACTGTAGCGCGGGTCCCTCGTGGGCGTGTTACAGTTTCTGGCGACTCTGCTGGGGATTTTAGAGAGCTTGACTCGAACTCGTGATATCCTGTTTTGACTACGTTTATGTGTTTCTTTGCATTGCATTTGCATTGGTGCGCCTAGGAACACAGTGTTTGCCGTCTGCCATTCCTGAACGGTTTGCCGGAGGCTTGTCTTGTCAAGACATGACCATAAGGCTGACCGGTTGTGGGCTCTGACAGCATGGGAACACAAACCCCGGTTTACCGGGGCACCCTTTCTGACCATTCGACCTAGTGCATATTCGGATCCGTAGTGACCATTCCAAACTAGGACAAGTTGCTTACCCGATGATAGGTTGTTTGAAACCGCTGTGTGCGTAGTGAAACCCTAGCTCCTGACAAAATAGGACAGGGAAACCCTACCCCAACGTAGGGGTGTTTTTTTTCTCTCATTTATCTGCTATGTGCTTTTAGAGTGTATCTCTGCAGGAAATGTACATATCAGTTTGCAAGTTTGAGTATCAAGCCCGAGGGGCACCAGTATCAGTGTTGTTGAGGAACCGGTTATATCTGCGGGTATCAGTTCAGTTCTGGGAACAGTGATTCTGGGGAACAGTAATCAGTAGTAGAGATCAGTTGTTTGACTACATCTCTGTTTGATCCGTTTGGGGCTGAAATGCTGCTCGTTTTTTCCTTTCAGTTCAGAGAGTTCAGAAAGTTGATACAGAATAGCCAGTGTTTCCCCTTGCTGAGGCAGGACTTGAGATGACGCAGAGTTCAGAAGAGATAGTGGTTATGACAGCAGCACTAGATCAAGGGATCACCCTACAGAGTGAGATCGGCGTTGATATGCCGCATCCTCCCAGGTCGCCCGCTGCACACCCGATCTGGACCCCCCACTTCTATCAGGCTCGCGAGCCCACTACATTCGACTTAATGGGAATGATAGGTGATCTCCAAAGGTACGTGGCGGATCTCGCTTACGGGATGTCAACTTCGCCACCGGTTGCACCGTATGCTGGAAGTTTCGAACCCCAGGAGCCCCCGCTACTGGGGCGGATTGTGATCGAGCTTAACCAGCCGGAGATGGCCTCCACCCACAACAGTGATGCATCAACACCAACCCAAACCCTTAATCAGGTTGAGGCCAGGGGCAAGGACAAAGCAAAGGCAGATGCCGATCCCGTTGAGGAACTGCTGTGGGCAGTCGAGGCTTTGAAAGCCGAGGGGATGAACAAGCAACAGGTATCCGCGATTGTGACCAAAATTGTGGATGATGTTTTCCTCACTCCACCTGAGGGTAGTTCAAGTCAGTCAGAAAACCGGGACAGGCCCCGTCATGCCAGAGTAGTTCCTCCCATTCCCAACCCTACACCGAGGAAGGATCAGAAATCCAAGCCCGTACCTGCCGATCCGTTCGCCAGTGCGTCTAGCAAGAACACTCAGACTTCCAAGTACCAGCCTCGGGGGCACAGGGCCTTTCATGCTCTCTACATGCCGCTGTCTAGGGCGCTTCTCATTTTGGCTAAGAAGGGGCATCTTACACCCTTGGAGCCCCGACCTCTGCCGAAGACTCTCCCGGCAGGCCATGACGCTACTCAGTACTGTGCGTACCACCAGCAAACCGGCCACTCCACCGATAACTGCTTTCGCCTCCGCCACGAGGTGCAAGATCTGATTGACAACGAGGTTATCCTCCCGCCCACCTCAGCTAAATCCGTCACCACTCAGTTGTTGGATTTTTTGATGTGGCGTCTGGCACGCATTTTTGAGCATCTGCGAATGCTAATCTTGTAAATTCTGGCTTGGGTGTCGAGTCAGTGTTTTGTTTTGTTTTGAGTCTGTCTCTCTGTCTTGAGTCAGTCATTTTTGCTTAAGGGTCGGTCTTGTTGTAACGAGTTAGTCCCCCTTTGTATAGCATACCAGGTGATTCCGGGGTTGTTGCCTCGAACACCGTTTTGTTTTGTAATTATCTTTTGCTTTCTTTTCTTAGTCTGTCTCTGCCGTGGAGCCAGTTGCATCCGAGGAACTTGAATGAAACAGCTGCGGCTACCATGTTTCCATGCTCATCGTTTGATTTGGGCTAGTTGTGCCAGGGAATTTGAGTGGAGTGATAGCACGTTCCACCTGCTCTTCTGTACCCTAAGGATTATCATGTTGACCTAAGTTTTCCAAAACCTTTTGAACACTGCGGTGATAAAAACGAAGAGGAAGGAATTCCTCGGGTTTTGCAAACTTTGATCAAAATTGAAAGAAAGAAAGGCATGCTAAGCCCTTAATGATTGAAATCATGCTCGTCAGCGTGAGTACTGAAAAGGACCCTGGCCTGATCCAGACTGGTTCCACACTATCTTCGGCGCGGGCGATTTGTCGCTTTCTTAAAAACTTTCAAAAAAATATTTTGCGCAGTCCTGCGAAGACCTGTGTGGGATCGCTCTTGAGATTGTGCAGCTTAGGATCGCTCTCAGCCTCGAGACTCAACCCCTCATTTTCAAACCGTGGACTTGCATCCAGAATGTTCAAAAGTCAGCTACGACGTGAGGCCCGTGTGGCCAGTTTAAAGCAGCCCTCGAACAAGAGGCATCGAGATCAGAGCAAAAGATCGGACCTCACCAGAGGAAGCTTGTGAAGCAACCGTGATGGATTCTTCCACGAAAGCGTCGCAACAGTCATCTCCTGAAAACGGAGAGGCTTCAATTTCAAAAACCATTTGGCATGGACTTGTTACACTTTTGCCCTTTGAGAGGCTCGCTGGGCCGAAAACCCAGAAGGGCGACCCAGGCAAAAGTTAGAGCAAGAGAAAAATACAAGAAAGCATACAAAAAAGAAAGAAAAAATGCAAAAAAAAAAAGACACAAAAAAAAAAAAGAAATGAAAGAAAAAAAATAGAAAAAGAAAATGAAAAGAAGCTCGCAAGGTCGAAAACCCGCATTGGGCGCCTTAGCAAAAGTTAGAGCCTAAAAATAGTGAAGGTTAAAATACCCGAGTGTACCTTAACCGGAACTACGCAAGGCTTGATTCCCATGTTTGGGATACGTAGGCAACTTCATACTGAAGTCCAGCCCCCAACGCTTTCATAGCGTCTCAGTCCATGCAATGGTTTTGATCACCTGTGTCTCCTCCGAATCTGATGTCTCGGTTGCAACAATTAGAACTATGTGATCAACTCCCCCGTGAAGCCCAATCACCAACGCTTTCAAGGTGACTGTGTCCATATATTGTTTGTGGCCGTCTCCGTTCTCTCCGTGCTCGAGAGCCCGATCGCGATCAATCATCGATGAATATGCCGCGGCATTATCCAAGCAAGGGGCAACTTTCCGTTGCCACGCGTCGCCGTAAGTTGCCGTCCAAACCAGGGGCAACTTTCCGTTGCCATGCGTCCCTTCAAGCAAGGGGCAATTTTCCAAATTGCCTCCGATCTGAGGTTGCGCATCTCGAGCGTAGGTTCCGTGCTTGTCAAGCATCGACCGTTTGCAAAATAGTTTTTGAAAATTTTTATGGAAGTTGACTATTTTCTCGAAAACTATCTCGTTTTCCAAAACTGGACCATGTTTGGACCCAAAAGGGAAAACTTTCAGTGCTTACGGCCTGACTTGCATGATTTTCAAATCAAAAATTGAACAAGCATGTTAATCTGACGATCGTTTTAGTCAAAATTGTTTTTAGAAAGAAAACAAAAAAATGGTCAAAATGACGAACTAGGGGCACAGTCGAGTCAGGTGTTCTGTCTCTCCCTTGTCATCAACGCACTTGCCAGAAAGGCACCCTATCTACCAGAAGAAATAGCCGTGAGCTAGCTGTATCAGGCGTAAGCCCGCAACTTCCTATTCATCTATCAATCACCCCGGGGAGGGATGGAAAATGAGAGACTAAAGAATAGAGAGGTGTAAGTCGAGAGAAAAGTGAGCAAAAGGGTTTTTGTGAGAAAAACCGAGCCTGAGGGCCGAGTGACGTGAGAATCACACAAATCAGAAAGGGTGGGAAATATACCCGGAAAAACTGGCTCCTCGAGATCTGAGGTCTTTTGGTTTCCTAAAAGCATGTCTGTGTGTCGTGTCTTTTGATTTGTCAGTCTCAACTTAGCTTTGAGTCTTTTCCGAGTGTATCTCGTTGTGTTTAGGTCGTGCGCCTTTTGTTTTCTTCACTTGAGTCCTTCCCGTTGTGTTCAGTTGTAGGCTCGATACCCCGGTCGTGAAACCTTTTTCCAAATCAATCGTTTGTGCTCAGGATGCTGTGCCATTTGCTTATATACATTGTATTGTGTGGGAGGAGATGAGGGATGTACTCCACGGTTTAGGGAAAGATGGGGGATGGACCTCTAAACCAAATTTTGTTTGATATTGATACAACACCAAAATGTGTATCATTTATGAAGTATAGAAGTGTTTTTGTCATGATAATTGCTTATATACATTGTATTGTGTGGGAGGAGATGGGGGATGTACTCCACGGTTTAGGGGAAGATG
The DNA here is from genome assembly GCA_036172215.1 of Camellia granthamiana. Lineage (NCBI taxonomy): Eukaryota > Viridiplantae > Streptophyta > Magnoliopsida > Ericales > Theaceae > Camellia > Camellia granthamiana. Next base: position 105,678,472 of record CM069907.1, read on the forward strand.
GGGGATGGACCTCTAAACCGGATTTTGTTTGAGATTGATACAACACCAAAATGTGTATCATTTGTGAAATATAGAAGTGTTTTTGTTTGATATCGATACAGCACCAAAATGTGTATCATTTGTGAAGTATAGAAGTGTTTTTGTCTGGGATTGATACAGCACTAAAATGTGTATCTATTGTAAAGTATGAAATGTTTAATATGAGTTATTATCTCATCTAAAATAGAAATACTGTTGATATGAGGGGTAACCTCATTTAAATTGATTGGCTAGGTTCTGAGCCATAGTTATGAATTGAGAATTGGATAAGAAATGGACACAGGAATAGAACATGGACATAATAGTCATGGGATTGAAATGTGTTATAAGTTGTCGTGCATGAGTTGGACATTTATTAATTGCTAACGTTTTAGTTATTATTCATACTATGTTTAGCATATCTCTACTGGGCGTTGGCTCACCCTATATGGGACATCATTTTCAGGTATTATGCCGCCTCCGAGATCTTAGCTTGGATGGTTGTGGGAGTTGAAGACTCTTCTTTTGTTAATTTTGTTGTATTATGTGTATCAAGCTAAGGGCTTATTCTGTATTCTGAGTTAGTACTCTCTTTTTTGTAACCCAAGTGTTGACTTGGAGAGTTGTAAGCACATAGGACATTTACTTTTGTTGTCAACATGTAATATAATTTGTAAGAACACTCTGATGATTGCAATATAATATCTCTTTTCTGTACCTTGATTGTATGATATTATGGGTATATTTTGAGGGCGTTACATGATGCTCATGGATTTTCTTTGTTATGTTTATTTTTTTTATTTTTTATTTTTACATTTTGTCTTAGTTAAATCTAAATCACATTTCATTTTCCTATTTCAACGAATAGACTCTTAATAAAATTATAGAATTCATGAGTTAATTTTTTAAATTAATTGATTTTTAAATTCATGAGTTAATTGGTTTGAATTTGTAGTATCATACTGTTCAAGCTTTAATTAATCTCATTAGCAAAAGTTTTTGTATTTTCTTAGAATTCTTTGATTGGTTGTTGAGAGTTTCACTGTTCTAGGTTAGTTTAACTGGATATCTTTATGTATTCAGATTCAAATTATTATTTACTAAATTTGATATTTTAAATTGAAGTGTGTCATAATTGATAGGTTTTATTACGAGAGACACTAAATTTGACGAAAATGGGTTAGACAAAGATGAAAATTGATGAACCATTATGAGATGCAGAGATGTTAGTTTCTAATTGTTGAACCATTTGATGGGACCTTTTTTTAGAGAAAGAAATGGAGCTTTAATTTCTATGTTGTTTAATTTGTATATAAATATTCACTTAGTATGTTATCCTGCTATGTATAGGACACAAAATAATATTCACACAGTTTAATTTAATATTCACTCAGTTTGTTATCCTTTCTATTGAGTTGATTTTTGGATTCTATGATTTTGTCAAAGATCATTTACTCCACTTAGTAACCTAATAGATGCCAAGTGGGTAGATCAAGCACTACTAGGAGCGTATCCTCCTTATTGCTCCTATGCTAGGAGGAAATGTAGCATCACCCGTAAACTGAGACAACTCTTCCTAAAAGCTGGTTAATGTTTTAAACTTGGTCCCTAAACATAATGATAGTCTCTTTGTTCTTGGTGCTGTTTATTCTAATTTTATATTTCTATTATGCTTTCAATATATTAGTCTTCGCAGGACATAACATTAGAACAATATTTTCTAATTTTCTAATTTTATTATGGTTTCAACATTATGGTTTCAGGACATAGCATTAGAACAATCAAGCCTAGCCTCATAATTAAATTATATTGCCAATAGGTTTAGTGGCAGAACCAATATTTTGGCTTGGGGGCAACATTAAGCAAAAACTTAAGTTTATATTGCCAATGGGTAGAGTGGCAGAAATAATATTTTAGCTTGACAAAGTTTTACCCAGTTTCACAGGCTTATTACTCACTTAGTTGTATAGTTATGAATTATAATTAAAAAAAATCACATATCTATCTTTACGGTTAATTTTACATTTGATCAATTAACTGGTTTAAGGATTCCCAGTGGCAGAAAATATATTAGGGGAACTGCGTACATATCAATTTTCTTACTAATTGATAGTTGTAAATAACATGCATTTGTCTATTCTCTCTCTCAAATTGGTTCCTCTATAAAACATGTATTGGTAACATTTCGTCAACAAAAATAATTTTGCTTACATATGTAAGGTTGTGTTTGAATCATAATAACTTTATATTTCCCTCATTTTTTCTTTTTCCTTTTTAAATTCCTATCTAAATTTAAAAAGATATTCTCGGAGGGGAATACAGTGAGGGTGGTGGTTGTGCAATACGGTTTACGTCCAGATCAATTTAGTTTGCGGTTGACATTCAATTTCTATGGTCACTAGCATAAGGCACGAAGTAACCTCATCTTCATGTTATTTTTTTCTTCTAGAATGTAGCTTCTTTGTTTGATACTCAGTGTATAATTGGAGCAATTATTAAGTTTTTTCTCACATAAATACATTTTTTAGGTCTTGAGTACTATTTTATTTGATAAATTGTTCATATTTTACTCTTTCATGATAACAAAACTGCATTGAGTTTTTATCTTGTGCGCATTATTTTGGATAATATAAACATCTTAAAATTAGATTGATCATGACTATGAAAAAACTTCAATCCAAATTTAAACACCTTAAGCTTCAATTCAAAGAGCTACTTTTTTTTTGAATTATATTAATTGGTCTACTTTTGAAAATGCATTTTCATGGCATTGGTATGTCATGGGTGAGATAGAACTTAAACAAAAAGTAGAGAAAGGGTTTGGTTGTGCAACGAGGCTGTGGGATGTCAAGAAATGGAGGTATAGGGAGAAAAAAAAAAAGTGAAAAGAAATGAATAGAATAGTGAGGGAAAGATATAGAGGATACGACAGTGAGAAATTGTCTGCAATTAAATTAATGGATTTGATTTAGTTTAAAAGAGGAGATATAAGTTAAAATGATTACAAATGTACGTTGGCAAAAATATTAGTATGAACTGGATAGTTAATATTTATGCTCCAGGCTAAATTTTATGTTCAGAAATTTTTTTATTGGCTGGAAATTAATTATATTTGCTGGATCAATTTTTCTAAATGTTCTATTAAGTGTTTAGAGGCTAAAAGTTGAACTTCTGAAATCATGTTCAAGAGTTAAGATTTAATGTGGTTAGAACCTGAAATTGAACTTTTTATTTGTGTTTGATGACTTTAGTTTTTGCAATTGTTATAAATAGTTGTATATACATGTGACAGTTTGTCCAGGTGACTGCTCGAGCTCAAGAAGTATAGCGATCCCAATTTTCCTTTCCTTTGTATACTGTATTCCGGACTTGGTTCCATGGTTGTGTTGTTATCTCATTCTCTTTTCCATCCTTTACTCTTTGTATTTGAGTCTTGGGTTGTGTTGGGCAGGTTTGAAACAGGTTGGTTGTGCTTTGAAACCAAAAGTTGATGCCCAGATTTTGGCCTTCACGCTCGAGCGGGGCTTATGACGCTTGTGTGGGCCCCTTGTTGTTGCTTCTTCGCTCGAGCGGGAGTTTTGACGCTCGACCGTAAATTTCGATCTCCCAGTACTTTTGTCTGCAGGTCTTCGTACGCTCGAGCGAGAGTTTTGACGCTTGAGCATGACCCTTTGATTTTGTTCCTCCGCTCAAGCGGGGAGTTTGACGCTCGAGCGGGGACCATGTCTGCAAAACTTCTGCAGGTGTGAAATCGACGCTCGAGCAGCGCTTTTGACGCTCGAGCGTGAGTCTATGTCTGACGCTCGAGCGAGGCGACTTTTATATCACTTCGAGATTCGACTTTTTGGATCAATTTTTCATTTCCTTTCTCTCTCTTACTTTTTCAAAACCTCCATTAGAGAGCTCCTCTCTCTAAAACCTCACATTCTCTCTTAGATTTGATCTAGTTAGAGTGATCTCCTACCCTTGAGCCTTTACAAAAAGTGTTGAGTTTGTTGAGGGCTATCTTTTGATCCGAGAATTTCTTGATTTGGAGCACTTCGGATTTCTTCATCTCCTACCTTTGGGCTCCGAATTTGAGGTAGGGATTCCTACTCATTCTTATATGCTTTAACATAGATGTTGAGCTATTTATATAGATGGTTTGATTTGGGAAGTTAGGGTTTGAGTTATGTAATAATGAAAAGAGGGGTTTTATTCTTTTGGCTCATATATAATTGTTTTGGGTCTAAAAAGGAGGTTATTGATGTTAGTTGTTGATATTTGGACCTTTGGGTCAATATTGGAAAAATGGAGAAAAATGCCATGTTTGGGTATAATGGGGTCATTTATGTAATTAATGACATTTGTTATGAGAATATGAAATTGAGTTGAATATAATGAAATTGGCTCATTATGAGATGGAATAGTGAAGTTGGATTTGTTAATCGCTCACTTTTGAAAATGTTGATAAACTATCTGTTGATGCATTTATTATCTGTTTAGAAATAATTACTTTGGGCTATCGGTGGAGGATAGTCGTGATTGTTGTAGACAATGCATAATGATTAGGCAAACTGGAACTAATCAATTGAACATGTCATCGAATATGACAATTGGAATAATACATCGAATTTGTGTATTGATTGAACATGTATATGATAGTTGTTTATATACATTGTGTTGTGCGGGAGGAGATATGGGATGTACTCCACGGTTTAGGGGAAGATAGGGGATGGATTCCTAAACCGGATATTATATGGGAGGAGATAGGGGATGGACTCTATTGATACAGCAATTCTGTGTATCTATTGAAGCGTTGATACAGCAAATCCGTGTATCACTTGTGAAGTAAGGAAGTGTTTGTGTGTTAATGATACAACAAATATGTGTATCTGTTGAGACTTATGGAAGTAATTTGTTATGAGTTGTTATCTCATTTGAATTATTGAAATGGAAGAACTGTTGCCATGAGATGAATTCTCTGTTAAAGTATATGGCCAGGTTTTGAGCCAGGGTTATGGATTGGAAATTTGGATAAGAACTGGAATAAAACATGGACACTTGGTCATGTAATTGAAATGGGTTATGAATTGATTTATGTGAGTTAAACATTTATCGATTGCTAATGTCTTAGTTATTGCTTATATTATGTTTAGCATATCTCTACTAAGCGTTGGCCTCACCCTATATGGGACATCATTTTCAGATACAGGTAGCATGCCACCTCCAAGGACGTAGCTTGAGAGGCTTAGTGGTTGGGACATCATTTGTGATTACATTCTTGTATTACATGTATATCAAGCCAATGGCTTATTTTGTATAGAGTTAGTACTCTTTCTTTTGTAACCAAGTGTTGACTTGGAAAGCTGTAAGCCCGTAGGGTATTTGCTTTTGTTGTTAACATGTAATACATTTGTAAGACATACTCTGATGAAATGTGTTTTTGCCTTATTCTCTTGTCTAAGCATGTCAATATTGTATGCTTTATGGGTTTATTTTGAGGGCGTTACAACTTGGTATCAGAGCGTACCGAGTTTGAATACTTTGGGTACATGGGAAGTGATTAGTATCACAATGGGTTGTCTCGCTTGTTAGAGACTTAGATGTAATGTTATGTGCTTATGTGATAACATGTTTACGTGACTATTTGTATATGGGATTTAGTTTCTAGGATGTTGATTGGATCCTTGGATTTCTATGAGTCTTGTTGGAAAAACACTTGATCAATGTTGTTTCTATCTGGAACTCTAGTAACGCCTCGGGACTATCATTATTCGAAAATGAATTTCGTAAGTGCTTACGTGATTATGTGCTTACGTGGAGTGAATTACTGTTGTCCATTGTTTTAGGACGCGAGTGTTTTAGCTTCGGCACATTTATGAATGTGCTAATGTTCTTGTCACCTTTATTAGGATGTCAAGACGAGTACGAGGACGTGGAGGGAGACGTGGTAGGCGTGGTAGGCAGGAGATGCCTATACCAGATGATATGCCGGAGCAGCAGGAGGGTGTTGGTCAGGCCAACGTGGCCGAGCCAGCGGGTCACCAGGCCATGGGTGCCTTAGCCCGCGAGATAGCAGGAGCCTTGAGGGAATCCAAGGGCATTCTTAGAGCTGAGAACCCAGTTCAGGCCCAGGTTGTTGGTGCAGGGCCTTCCTTCCTAAAGAGGGAGTTTTTCCAGTCTAATCCGGACGAGTTTGTGGGGGACCCGAAAGAGCCACTTAAGGCGGATGAATGGCTCGAACAGATGACGAAGACGTTTGAGATGCTTGACATCGAAAACGGGGCGTTGAAGGTGACCTTGGCATCTTTCCAGCTTAAGGAGGATGCAGGTCAGTGGTGGAAATACATAAGGGGTCGTATTGGTGGCATGTGGGAGGCTTTTGTAGAGGCTTTCCAGGAGAAGTTTCTATCTCCAGCTGCCAGGAAGAAGCTGAGAGACCAATTTTGTCAGCTCAAGCAACTGAGTTTGTCAGTGGTCGAGTTTGAGACCGCATTTACTAGTCTATCCAAGTTCGCACCTGAGCTTGTGGCGTTTGAGGAACGTTGTTGCCTTGAGTTCGAGAAGAAGTTGAGGCATGGCTTGAAGATGAGAGTTGGGGGTTCTATGACCCGGGATTATGGGTGCCTTGTGGATGCAGCAGCCCATATAGAGATCATGATGTAGGAGGAGGAGGAGGAGGAGGAGAGGAAGAGGGGCTCCAAAAGGAGTCAGGATGGTCAGGGTGATGGCAGGAGAGAGAGAGGGGTTCTAACCCTCAGCAGTCTCAGGGTGGTTTTGCTAAATCTACCTTTCCAGTGCCGAGTGCAGGCCCTGGGAGAGGCAGTCAAGGAGACGTGACTTGTTACAAATGTGGTCAGCTAGGCCACAAGTCTCTAGCTTGCCCGCAGAAGGGCGGAGGGCAGAGAGCAGCTTCATCTTCAACTCGACCTCAGAGCCAGAGTCAAGGCAAAGGCCAGCCATTGTCTTGTTATCAGTGTGGTTAGGTGGGGCATCTGAAGAGGTTTTGCCCCCAGTTGAATGGCACATCTGGTGCATCTGGGCAGAGACAGAGTTTTTAGCCAGCTCAGTCAGTTCAGGCCTCGAGGGCCAATCAGGGAGCTTCGTCGTCACAGTCTGTGCAGCGGTCCTTTGCTCCGAAAGGTGAGCAGGTTGATCAGGGGCCTACAGGGTGCGTGTATGCTGTTACCGCGCAGGACCTTTTACCGCTCCATCCGTTGTGAGAGGTACCTTTTTCTTTTGCAACTCGGTTGCCAATGTGTTGATTGATACGGGTGCATCTCATTCTTTTATATCTGCTGCATTTGCATCTGTTTTGGGTTTGGAGTTGGCACAGTCAGCATCTCATATTTGTGTTGTATCACCTGTCGGGGGTGAGTTGATTCTGAAACAAGGGTGTAGAGGTTGTGATATAGAGGTAGCCGATCGCCAACTTCCATTTTCATTTGTAGTTATGGCTATGTCGGGTTTTGATGTTATTTTGGGTATGGACTGGTTATTGTCATACCAGGCTGTTATTGATTGCTACCGCCAGAGGGTCACAATATGTACCTTGAGCAGGGATTGTTTCCATTTCTTGGGGGATCGGGTTGGTAGTGTGTTGCCACCGGGGTATGATCCGCGAGGATAGAGTGAGCTTAGTGGTCTTCTCGCTAGCCTTATGAGTAGTGAGTGTGATGAGACCGGGGTTGAGTTGCTGAGAGTGGTTTCTGAGTACTCGGACGTCTTTCCCGAGGATTTTGTTAGTTTACCACCTCATCGAGAGATAGAGTTCTTCATTGATTTAGTGCCTGGCATAGCGCCGATTTCTATGGCACCTTACCGTTTTGCCCCGGCCGAGTTGAGTGAATTGAAGATTCAGCTCCAGGAGTTGCTGGATAAGGGTTTTATTCTCCCTAGTGTTTCGCCGTGGAGAGCACCGGACCTCTTTGCTAAAAAGAAAGATGGTGCCTTGAGACTCTGTATTGATTATCGGAAATTGAATCGGGCTACGGTCAAGAATAAGTACCCTATGCCCCGTATAGATGATTTGTTTGACCAGTTGAAGGGGTCCCGTTGTTTCTCTAAAATAGACTTGAGATTGGGTTACCATCAGTTGAGAGTCAGGGAGGAGGATATTCCGAAGATGGCATTCCGTACGTGGTATGGCCATTATGAGTTCCTGGTGATGTCATTTGGGCTCACCAATGCACCGGCAGTATTTATAGATTTGATGAACCGGATATTCCGGGAATTTTTAGATCGTTTTGTGGTCATTTTCGTGGATGACATCTTGATTTATTCGCCTTCTGAGGAGGAGCACGAGGAACACTTAAGAGTGGTGCTTGAGTTGCTTAGAGCCCATAGGCTATATGCCAAGTTTGGGAAGTGTGAATTCTGTCTAGGAGAGGTCAAGTTCTTAGGCCATGTGGTTTCCGGGAAAGGGGTGTCTGTTGATACATCCAGGATAGAGGCGGTGCAGGATTGGGCACAGCCTAAGAGTGTTTTTGACATCCGCAGTTTTCTGGGATTAGCTGGGTATTACCGCCGATTTGTGAAAGATTTCTCCAGGCTAGCTTCGCCTTTGACTAGATTGACATGGAAAGGGGTCAAGTTTGTATGGAGTAAGACTTGTGAAAAGTCATTCCAAGAGTTGAAGGTTAGATTGACCACCGCTCCTGTGTTAATTATTCCGGAGAGAGGTTTAGGTTATGCGGTTTATTGTGATGCCTCACGAGAGGGTTTGGGTTGTGTGTTGATGCAAGAGGGGAAAGTGGTAGCCTATGGCTCACGTCAGTTGAAAATGCACGAGAGGAATTACCCTACACATGACCTAGAGTTAGCAGCCGTCATCTTTGCTTTAAAGATTTGGAGGCACTACCTTTATGATGAGAGGTTTGAAGTGTTCTCGGACCATAAGAGTCTGAAATATATGTTTACACAGAGGGACTTCAATTTGAGGCAGGGAAGATGGATGGAGTTCATAGAGGATTATGATTTTGAGTTGCACTATCACCGGGTAAGGCCAATGTTGTGGCCGATGCCCTTAGCAGAAAATCCATTAGTGATGTAGCTCCCGGGAGTGGGAGATGTTGGGTGCACTTGGGGAGTTTGACTTGCTTCTGGGCGAATCCGTTGAGGCTGCGGCCTTGTTTTCTGTTGTTGCACAACCTACATTTGTGACTCGAGTGTTAGAGGCGCAGGGAGGTGACCTTGAGGTAGAATCCCTTCGAGAGAAGATCTCCAGTGGGAAGGCTGAGAAGGGTTTGTCTGTGTATCCCGACCTGAGTGTGAGATACCGAGACTGTCTGTTTGTGCCGGAGTTTTGCCGAGACGAGGTACTCTGAGAGTTTCACCATTCACGCCTTGCAGTACATCTGTGGGGCACCAAGATGTATCGTGATTTGGGTCTCCAATTTTCGTGTCGAAGTGCCTTACTTGTCAACAAGTGAAGGCTGAGCATCAGAGGCTAGCGGGTTTGTTGCAACCCTTGCCTATTGCCGAGTGGAAGTGGGAGCATGTCACTATGGACTTCGTTGTAAGTCTTCTGAGGACTTAGCGGGGTAGTGATGCTATTTGGGTGGTTGTAGACCGGTTGACTAAGTCGGCCCACTTTATCCCTATGCGCATGAGAGATTTGGTAGATCATCTTGCCGACTTGTATATTCGGGACATAGTGAGGTTGCACAGGATCCCAGTGACGATCGTCTCAAATAGCGATCCTCGTTTTACTGCTAGGTTGTGGCAGAGTTTGCAGAGTGCCTTGGGCACTAGGTTGATCTTTAGCACGATTTATCATCCTCAGACTGATGGGCAGTTCGAGCATACTATTCAGATCCTTGAGGATATGCTTCAAGGTTGTGTCCTTGACTTTAGTGGGTCGTGGGAGAGGCACCTGCCCTTGGTGGAGTTTGCCTACAACAACAGTTTCCAGTCGAGTATCGGTATGGCACCGTTTGAGGTCTTGTATGGCCGACTTTGTAGGTCTCCAATTTGTTGGGCCGAGGTGGGTGATGCCCCTTTGTTGGGCCCGGAGTTGGTGAGGGAAACAACGGAGAAGGTTGAGCTTATCCGTAGGAGGCTTGTTACAGCCCAGAGTTGCCAAAAGAGTTATGCCGACCGCAGGAGGAGACCTTTGGCATTTGAGATGGGTGATCATGTTTTTCTGAAAATATCACCTAGGCGGGGTTTGATGAGGTTTGGGAAGAGTGAGAAGTTTTCCCCTTGGTTTATCGGCCCTTTTGAGATCCTTGAGAGGATTGGCGAGGTTGCCTATCGTTTGGCCTTGCCGCCGCAGTTATCCGGAGTGCATGATGTGTTTCATATTAGTATGCTTCAGAAGTACGAGCCGGATTCATCCCATGTGTTGGATTGGACCGATTTGGAGGTCAACGAGGATATCTCGTATGAGGAGAGACCGATTCGGGTCTTGGATAGGCGGGATCAAGTCTTGCGAGGCAAGACCATTCCCTTGGTGAAAGTTTTGTAAAAACATCACGGAGTGGAAGAAGCCACTTGGGAACGTGAGGTGGATGTCCGTGAGAAATATCCGAACTTGTTTGTAAATGTTTAGCCATGTATTGGGATTTTGTAATATTGATGAACTTTAAGAGCATTAAATATGTTTTGAGTTGTAAAACATTGTATATGTTTTGATTTATGGAAGTATTTTGAAACTTGCCTTAAAATGGAAGTTTAGTGTAACATTGCATATATTGAATGTATTATAGAAATGGAAATATATCATGAATATTGAACATGATATAGAATTGTGAACTATATGTTGAAATTGATAAATTTCAAGGAAAAGCATGCTAATAATGTATATTGAGAATACATTGTGAAATGCCTCTTGAATAGAGATGGAATGACCGATAATGGGTCAAGTGGTTGGGTAATGATTTGTAATATTGTTGAGAATTGAGAAAAACTTGTTTTTCAAAACTTGTACTTAATTTCGGGGACGAAATTCTTTAAGGGGGGAAGGTTATAGCGATCCCGGTTTTTCTTTCCTTTGTACACTGTATTCCGGACTTGGTTCCGTGGTTGTGTTGTTATCTCATTCTCTTTTCCATCCTTTACTCTTTGTATTTGAGTCTTGGGTTGTGTTGGGCAGGTTTGAAACAGGTTGGTTGTGCTTTGAAACCAAAAGTTGATGCCCAGATTTTGGCCTTCACGCTTGAGCGGGGCTTTTGACGCTCGAGCAGGCCCTTTGTTGTTGCTTCTCCGCTCGAGCGGGAGTTTTGACGCTCGAGCGTAAATTTCCATCTCCTAGTACTTTTGTCTATAGGTCTTCGTACGCTCGAGTGGGAGTTTTGACGCTCGAGCGTGACCATTTGATTTTGTTCCTCCGTTCGAGCGGGGAGTTTGACGCTCGAGCAGGGACCATGTCTGCAAAACTTCTGCAGGTGTGAAATCGACGCTCGAGCGGCGCTTTTGACGCTCGAGCGTGAGTCTGTGTCTGACGCTCGAGCGGGGGTTTCCACACTCGAGCTGGGCGACTTTTATATCACTTCGGGATTCAACTTTTTGGGTCACTTTTTCATTTCCTTTCTCTCTCTTACTTTTTCAAAACCTCCATTGGAGAGCTCCTCTCTCTAAAACCTCACATTCTCTCTTAGATTTGATCTAGTTAAAGTGATCTCCTACCCTTGAGCCTTTACAAAAAGTGTTGAGTTTGTTGAGGGCTATCTTTTGATCCGCGAATTTCTTGATTTCGAGTACTTCGGATTTCTTTATCTCCTACCTTTGGGCTCCGAATTTGAGGTAGGGATTCCTACTCATTCTTATATGCTTTAACATAGATGTTGAGCTATTTGTATAGATGGTTTGATTTGGAAAGTTAGGGTTTGAGTTATGTAATAATGAAAAGAGGAGTTTTATTCTTTTGGCTCATATATAATTGTTTTGGGTCTAAAAAGGAGGTTATCGATGTTAGTTGTTGATATTTGGACCTTTGGGTCAATATTGGAAAAATTGAGAAAAAAACCATGTTTGGGTATAATGGGGTCATTTATGTAATTAATGGCATTTGTTATGAGAATATGAAATTGAGTTGAATATAATGAAATTGGCTCATTATGAGATGGAATAGTGAAGTTGGATTTATTAATCGTTCACTTTTTGAAAATGTTGATAAACTATATGTTGATGCATTTATTATCTGTTTAGAAATAATTGCTTTGGGCTATCGGTGGAGGATAGTCGTGATTGTTGTAGACAATACATGATGATTAGGCAAACTGGAACTAATCAATTGAACATGTCATTGAATATGACAATTGGAATAATACATCGAATTTGTGTATTGATTGAACATGTATATGATAGTTGTTTATATACATTGTGTTGTGCGGGAGAAGATAGGGGATGTACTCCACGGTTTAGGGGAAGATAGGGGATGGACTCCTAAACCGGATGTTATATGGGAGGAGATAGGGGATGGACTCCAATGATACAACAATTCTGTATATCTATTGAAGCGTTGATACAGCAAATCCGTGTATCACTTGTGAAGTAAGGAAGTGTTTGTGTATGTTAATGATACAACAAATATATGTATCTGTTGAGACTTATGGAAGTAATTTGTTATGAGTTGTTATCTCATTTGAATTATTGAAATGGAAGAACTGTTGACATGAGATGAAATCTCTGTTAAAGTATATGGCCAAGTTTTGAGCCAGGGTTATGGATTGGAAATTTGGATAAGAACTGGAATAAAACATGGACACTTGGTCATGTAATTGAAATGGGTTATGAATTGATTTATGTGAGTTAAACATTTATCGATTGCTAATGTCTTAGTTATTGTTTATATTATGTTTAGCATATCTCTACTGGGCGTTGGCTCACCCTATATGGGACATCATTTTCAGGTACAGGTAGCATGCCACCTCCAAGGACGTAGCTTAAGAGGCTTATTGGCTGGGACATCTTTTGTGATTACATTCTTGTATTACATGTATATCAAGCCAAGGGCTTATTTTGTATAGAGTTAGTACTCTTTCTTTTGTAACCAAGTGTTGACTTGGAAAGCTATAAGCCCGTAGGGCATTTGCTTTTATTGTTAACATGTAATACATTTGTAAGACATACTCTGATGAAATGTATTTTTGCCTTATTCTCTTGTCTAAGCATGTCAATATTGTATACTTTATGGGTTTATTTTGAGGGCGTTACAAGAAGTGGCGCTCAAGCGTAGAATTGTTGCTCCTAGTATCTCGCGTGTTTGCAGGCGGGCCGCTCAAGCGCAGAAAGTGCCGCTCGAGCGTAAATAGTGAGATTGCCCTTGACATTTTTATTAGTTTATTTGGAGTCTCCTTGTTTTATTTTGGGACATTGATCGAAGTGGTAACATGATGGTAAAGTAAGATTGGACCAAAAACTTTAATTTGAATAATTTTCTTACGAACAACCGTCACTCTTTTGCCCTTTTCTATTTCCACACTTTGAATTTGAGTGTGAGGCTAGAACCATTAGAAATCTTGTTTCCGGGGCTTCGATTTGAACACAAGAAAAACCTAAAACGGAGTCCGGATGGAAGAGTTATACCCATTTGAAATTTTAGTATCTATGCTGGAAGTAGGTACGCTCAAGCGGGAAAAGCAACGCTCGAGCGAACTGCGCGAATTCAGCAACTTAAAAAGTGATTTTCTAGATTATTCTCTCTACTTTTCTTTTCTCTCTTCCTTCCTCTCATCCTAAGCTCGAAAAGCCCTAGATTTTTTACCCAAATGCCTTCCATTTCTCAAAGATTTGGCCAAGATCTCTTACGAAAAAGTGAAGAATACATGAAGCTCAACATTTTCAACCGATTGGATTTTGGATTTTCGAAAGGATGCTCATGATCTAGCTTCTTTGCTTAGTCCATGAGGTAGGGGTTTCTAGTTCTTCTTCAATACTCTCATTTATAGATAGATTTGTGGTATTCTCTTTATATAAACGCAAAATTTATATTTTTGAGCAGGTTGTGGTAAATCATGAGATTTGGGGGTTTAGTGTAACGCCCCGAAATAATTCAACATAAGCCAATCACATCAACTAATATTCACTAAATAATGACAATAATCCTTCCATCTTTACATGATTAATGAACAAGCTTATACAAAAGTTTCACATGCGGTTACACATTCAATGGTGTGAAAAACACATTAATTATAGCATGTGAAGCATCTAGTCCCAAGTAATTAAAATGCCCTTAAGGGCTTACATCTTCCAAGGCGAAAGCCCGGTTACACAAAATGGTCTCTCGGAACCATACATGTTTAGCCCTTGGCTTAAAAAAATTTACAACAAAACAAAAGAGCAATCTACTCTTCACAAAATATATTCACGCCCTCAACTCGGCGGGATCACCACATCTTTACCTGCACCAAAATTCCATAACGGTGAGCAAAAAGCCCAGTAGAGAATCCTTACAAAGTATATACAATTATGCAAATTTCCCCAACATTAAATGCAAATGTAATGCCATGCAAATGCCATTATAAAGAAGAACTTCATTTCATGCATTACTGGAAAATCACCATGTTTTTCCATAATATTTTGCAATCTCATCAATTTCAAAACTTCCAATTTTTAATCAATAGGGGTGGTAAATACGACTCAGGTAATCCTTAGGTTGGTGTCTGCAAGTAGGCTCAACAAGCACTACCAATAACCCCACTTTACCAGTTGCTAACTGGAAGGAAAGTGGTACCTCCTCTGCGCGTGTTTTCGGTCTTTCACCCCGGATACTCAGGCCAACTTATCAATTTCATCTACACCTCATAACCGGACTTACCAACGTATTTACCCCATAACATTTCTATGATTTCATTCACAAATAATGCATTCTCAATGAAAGTTCCAATTCTCAATCCAATGTTCATGACATGCAAGGTTTTAGAAATGCCAATGCAATAGTTATCTATATTATGTCATATTTCTCCACTTTCAACATAATTTCAATAAGCATAGCATGATGTTCAAAAACTTCATTTTTCTCCTTTCAATGCCATTCCACCAATAGTTTAAAAACTTACTACCATTTATCCATAACCTAATAACATGTTCCCAATTCATGCACTTCCATCATTTTCATCATTTCAAGGTTATTGTAAAGTTTTAGACAAGCAATCTCCAATCTCTACAATTCCTATGTGTAGAGAAACTCATCATCAATATATATATAAATACACATATACACATTTGTAACCAAACAAGGAAACTCACCACTTCCTTTACTTATCACAACACACAACTATGAATTCATGTATATAATCACCCAAAAACCCTTATTTTCCTTCATTCAAGAAAATCCCCAAAAAAATCTAGGTTTTCTTCTTTACAAAGCACACACACACTAAACATTTGAAAGAGATACTAATAAAGGCACCATACCCTTGCCAAAGATGTTTTCAACCCTCAAGGCATTATCTTAGCAGATCAAAGATTTTTAAATCCCTTTTTTTTTTTTTTTTAAATAACCCTATACTCATGAGCCAAAATCAAACCCACACATTATACCCAAAACAAACCCAAAACCCTCACCAATCCTTTGCAAAACATATATATATATATATAACTCAAGAAATCCCTACCTCAATGTTTGATGATGAAGTGAAGATGAAACCCTAGGATCAAATGGTGTGGAAATTTTCGGCCTCCACCATACAAGGGATGTTCTAGCTTAGGTCTCCAAAGCTTGAGAGATAGAGAGAGAGAGAGGTGATAATGGATCTAGACCCAATGGATTGCAAAATCAAAGAGTTTTAGTGTTTGATGAGGTTTTTTAGAGAGAAGGGAGAGTATAGGTGTTTTCAGAGAGAGAGGAAGGTGATAGAAATGAGATACACTCAGTCCTAAAAGAGAGAAAAAACAAAGCCCTCGGACTGCCTAGATTGCCGCACGTGCAGCGCCCATCCCCGCACGTGCGGTGGTCCTTCCGCACTTCAATCTGCACCTGCCTTTTAGGCAGTGTGCAACCTCTCCCAACTCGCCCTACCCCGCACGTGCAGCCTCATCTCCTGCACGTGCAACCCAGAGCCCCCTCACGTGCAGCCCTGGCCCAGCTGTCCAGAAAATTTCCAGCTCTATCCTATGCACTTCGGACTCAACCTAGTACTCTCCAAAACCAGTGAAGAATCGACACTGAATAAACAAGAACGAGAAATTATTTGAGAAAGGCTTCCGGACATTGCAAACCCAATGAAAACAAAAGTGAAGTGACGCAAAAATGAAACCGGTCATCACATTTAGGCTTTGAAATATTGGGGTTTAAATTGTTGGGTTATGATTATGAGCTTATGAAATTGGGTGTATAATTAATAAAAGAGTTGGAATAAAAAGTGTTTGGGTGAAAAGCTTAATTTGTCTTAAAACCCTAGTTTGGATCATGAAGATAGATGCAAGTTTTGCTTAAATTGAAAGTGGTATTATGAAATTGGGGTGTTAAATTGTACATATACAAATTTAATTGCATTTTGGAAGTGGTTGGAAATTTATGTAAAAGTTGTGATTGAACTCTTATTGTTAATCTTTTAATTATGTTATTATATGAAACTAAATTTGGGTAAATGAATTGTTAATGGTAGGGATCTTTTTCTGCACCTTCATATGGCTTTTAGTTAGTTATTTTTTCATTGTGTAACAATGGTGGGATTTGGGAGTAGATTGAACAAACCCAGGTTTTGGGTATGAAATGAAAAGAGGGATTTTTGGTGAAAATGAAATAAATGGGTATGGGGTTTGAATATGAGGTCATGTTGTGTTACAATGGTTGATTTTGGTACTTGGGTTGATATTTGAAAAAAAAAAATGAAGGAGTTTTGCTCTAATTGGATCAAATAGTTATTTTGTATAAATAATTAAAATTGTCATTGTAAATGTGAAATCGGAGGATTATTAATGATGATGGTGGAGCTTGATATGTATTATCACTCCCATTTGAGATTTTGGAAAAACGTATCTTTAAAGGAATTTATTTATTGGTTTAGATATATTTGTTTTGGGCTATCGGTGGAGGATATCTATGATTGTTATAGAAATTACATGTTGACTAGGCAAACCGGACTATTTATAAATCATGCATATCATGGAGCATGCGATAGATTTTGAGGATTTAAACTATATGTTTGTAATGCCCTCAAAATAATAACATTAAACCCATCAATATATACATGCATTGATACTAAAAGGATTCACTTTCTACTATTCATCAGAGTATTTCAATACAAATGTATTACATGTTAACAACAAAAGCAAAATGCCCTACGGGCTTACAGCTTTCCAAGTTAACACTTGGTTACAAAAAGGAGTACTAACTCATTTACACATTAAGCCCTTGGCTTGAATATACAAATAATACATCAGAAGAAAGTAATCAACAAAAATCCGCCCGCCTCTAGCCTCCCAAGCTATGTCCTTGGAGGTGGCATGCTACCTGTACCTGAAAATGATGTTCCCATAAAGGATGAGCCACAGCCCAGTAGAAATACACTAAACCAACTATGAACAATGACTAAAAGATTAGCAGTTGATAGATGGTCAACACTGATATATCCACATATCTCACATTTCAATTACATTGCTTACAAGTCTGTGTCACTTTCCATTTTCCATCTTTCAATAGATATGCACATGAGCTATATCAACACATCAACAGATAAGCATAAAAGCTGTATCCACACCTCAACAGGTAAGTATGAGAACTACTTAACATATCAACAGATAAGCATAAAAGCTGTATCCACATTTCCCTAGACAAGCATATGAGCTGTATCTACACTTCCCAAAGATAAGCATATGAGCTGTATCTTCAATTCTCTAGACAAGCTTATGAGCTGTATCTACGGAGTTCATTCCCTATCTCCTCCCAACACTATCCGGTTTAGAGGTCCATCCCCTATCTTCCCCTAAACCGCGGAGTACATCCCCCATCTCCTCCTCTACACATAATGCATATAAACACAAAGGTTCTATATACAAACAATCAATACATAAAGTTAATGTATTCTTTCCACTGTCATACTCTATGACACATTCGATCGATTAGTTTTAGTTTGCCTAATCATCATGCATTGTCTACAACAATCAAGGCTATCCTCCACCGATAGCCCAAAGCAGTTATTTCTATACAGAAAATAAATGCACAAAATGGATAATATATCAACATTTCAATTCGGTGAGTGATAAGTGATTCAACTACACCCTTTAAACCCACATACTCCCAATCTCAACATTTTTACTTCAATTCCTCATTTCTCACAATTAATTATCCCAATTAATTAATCAATATAATTAGGGCTTTTTCCATAATTAACATTACAACCCATAGGTTCCATTTTCATCAATGTTCCAACATTTATTCCATTTTTCTATGCCAAACATGCATCTAGTTTTATTATAAACTAAACCCCAACTTTTGTAAAATTACACAAAAGCCCCAAACTTTCGCAAAATTACCAAACCAACCCCAACATCTCAAAATACTAAAATTTAAAGACAAAATCCATAGAGAGGAGTAGGGTATCCCTACCTCAAAGTTTGAGCTCCAATGGAGATGAAGACCAAAACCAAAATGCTTCAAACCACGAATTTTTCGGATCAAAAGAAAGCCCTCGACGATCAACACAACTTTCGTAAAGGCCAAAAACGAGGAAACAACTTCTACTAGATCAATCTCTAGAGAGAAGTTAAGGTTTTAGAGAGAGAGGCTCTCAAATTTGTGTTTGGGAAAGTAAGGGAGAGAAAGAACAAGCAAAAGTGATTTAAAAATGCTAAAACTCGGAACTGAAACCCAGTCTCCCGCTCGAGCGTGGAAACCCCGCTCGAGCGTCACTCACAGACTCCCGCTCGAGCGGCCAATCCCCTGCTCGAGCGCCGGATGCACACTCCCAGCACTTTTGCAGACAGGTCTCCCGCTCGAGCGTTCAACTCCCCCGCTCGAGCGGCACTCACACACTCCCGCTCGAGCGGCCAATCCCACGCTCGAGCGTCCAACACTGCACAGGAAGTACTGGATGGGTGATATTCCCGCTCGAGCACCAAAACCCCCGCTCGAGCGGACAAGCCACAAAAGGTCCCCGCTCGAGCCGACAGGTCAAAATCTGGGCAACTAGTTTTCGTTTCTAAACTCAACCAACTTGTAGCATACCTGCCTAACACATCCTATAACTCATAAACAAAGTATGGAAGGACGTAACAAGATAATAACAACTGCTAACATCCACGGACACACGTCCGGATTACTGTACAACAAGGGGTAAAACCCGGGATCGCTATAATGTTTGGAAAGAGATTTTGAAAATTCTTGTGTCATATTTTAAGTGCACTTGTTTCATTTTGAAAATCATATTTTGGATCACATGTATTGTGCTATTTGAAAAGAGTAAATAATATGATAAGTATGAGAAATGGTTGTCATTGAATATGACTGTGTGTTTTAATACATTGTATATGTATGATTGTTTGGGAGGAGAAAGGGGATGTACTCCACGTGTGATTAAATACATTGTATATGTATGTTTGTTTGGGAGGAGAAAGGGGATGGACTCCACTGTTTGGGAGGAGAAAGGGGATGAACTCCATTGTAACTAAGTTGGCCAGAGTGTCCTGTGTGAAAGTCCCAAAATTTATACATGGGTGCCGATCTCGCGGATGAAATATCCGTAAAGTAGCAGTTTTAAGTGTTTGTGTGTGTTTTGCATGATTTGAAAACCACTGAGTTGTAGTTTTAGTTTGGTTGTTGAAAGATAATGAAATTGACTCATGAATTCAGAAGAATAAATGAACTAAAGGAAAATGGATTAAGGATTGAAATTGGCATCATATGGGTAATTGGATTATGGGCTAGTGATGATGAACTCAATGGATTCCTTGTGACAAAAGGGAAGATTATGAGCTTTGTTTTGTAAATAATCGGGAAATTGAATTAAAAAGGGTATGTGATTCTTGTGTTATGTTTGAACTCTAATCCTTTGGATTTTGATGTTATGGAGTATGGAAATGGATTTTGTAATATTAGCATGGAAATTAAATGTGGAATATTAAAATGGAAACGAAATGAGGAATAATTTGGAATCGGGTTAATAAATTTAAGATGGTGTTCTTCCTTAAGTGTACTTGTTTTCAAAGAGAATTTATGGCCTCCTAATGATGAGAGACTACATTTATGGCAGGGAGTTTTCTTAAAGGTTCAAGTGAAATTTTAAGAAAATATACTTGTATAATATTTTGAACTTACAAAATGTCACAATACTATATGGTATCACTCTGCATGCATGATCATTTCTATCTATGTGTTAGCTATTGTTGTAGAACTATGAGATTCCTACTGGGCATTAGTGCTCACCCCTCGTTGTTTTATTTTTTTTAGGAAGAGAATTTCGGATTCATTAGTTGAAGAGTATGGATTCCATGTACCTTTTATGTATAATTTTATCATATATAGGTGTTAAAGGAATGAAAAATGTATCTTGTGGTTTGTAATTATTTATTTGTAGCTTTGCAGCAGAAGCTTGGCATGTATTATTACATTGTTGTTTTCAATGAGAGAGAGAACATGTATTATTATGTTTCTATCACCCAAGGGTAATAGATATTTAAAAAAAAAGATAGACCTAAATTATAGGCTTTGGTAATGTTTCCGATTAATTAAAATGTTGGGCGTGACACTACATACATACGCAAACCCCTTTCACTCTTTCACATCTGCATACTCTTCCCCTCCCCACCAGCTCTTGATCCAAAGCCCTTTACAATGGCTTCTTTGTCGATGCAATAAAGGTTATTATTGCGTAAGAATACTTTTGATGGTTGATTTCAAAGTGGGTTATATATTTTGACAGACCACAAAACAAAAATGAAAATCCACTTATCTATATAATAAACCACAAGGGTTTTTGAAAATGTCCTACAATTGTCTTAGAGATACAATTGTTTTTAATGGTTGAGATAAATCCTAATCAACATCTGACAGTTAAAAGTATAACTTGAACAAAATATGTGTTGATGCTAGGCCTCTGGTTCTCGCTTACGAGTACCTCTGCCTATCAAAAATGTCTCTCTCCCTCTTAAAAGTTAGTTTCTTTAGAACATAATTTGAAGACTGGAAAGAGCTCTACTTAGTTTGAATTCCTAGACTTGAATGAGAAGGGCTCTATTGGTTTTGATGTAAGTGGGATTACCTTGAAAGTTAGTTTCTTTACAACATAATTTGAAGACCGGAAAGGGCTCTACTTAGTTTTACTCTCTCTCTCTCTCTCTCTCTCTCTCTCTCCCCCCCCTCCCCACACACACAACCTCTTTGCAAGTGATGATAATGGAAATTTTTTGTGAATTTCGTTGAGGGTTTTTGTCTTTGGGATTGTGCTTTGTACATAATTTAGTTGTATTTTGATTGTCCTTTTTTTTTTTTTTTTTTTTTTTTTTTTTTTTTTTAGGGTTATGCATAGCTCGTTTGCTGCTTCAAATTTCAGTTTAGGTGTATAGTCAGAATATTGAATATCTTCATTAACTGGTTTTACTTGCTTTGGTTTTAGCTATGTTGTGGTTCACTTTCCCACATTTTATCTTGGTAATTTTTTTTTTTTTTTTTTTTTTTCTCTGGATGGGTTTGGGGATGGCTTGAACCATATAAAGCACTTGAAAACTCTAAATGTTTAGGGAGGCAATTCGTTTTGTAGAAGACAAAATACAAGAAATTAGAAAATGAGAGAATGATTTGATACAATTGTACTGAGTAATATCCATACACTAACTAAAGATTTGATGCACTAATTTAGTCATCCATGAGATTCTTTTCTATGATAGCAATCGCTTAAATATTGTTTTGAAGTCTTTATGAGTAAAAGGGCAATTTCTCATGTCGCATTCAAACTTAGATGGCATCTTCATTTTGTTTCTACGTAAAACATTTGATTTTATTTGTGAAGTCATGATTGGTCTTTTATATCAAACTAAAAAACGGATTTTTCTTGTGGGATTATTGTTCAGATTCATTTTTTTCCTTCCAAATTAGTTTTAGGGTTTGTTTTGGCCAACACAAGCTATGCATTTCATATCATCTTTGTTTTTTTTTTTTCCTCAATTAATTTGTCATGTGTTGCTTCATGCATTGTTGGGAATTTAAAATTGTGGCCTCATCATGTCTTTCAAAGATTACAAATATTGTGTTTTATAGTAGTGATGACACAAATTTTTAATTTTTTCGTGAATGGCGGCAAGAATCTTTATGTTCTGGGGCGTCAATTGATGTACTCATAGGCATATCTTCTAATTTACCATCAGTACATAGATCTTCTTGAAGAAATTGATTTGTAGGAGTAGACCTACGAATATTAGTGTATAAATAAAATTCTAGAAAACAAAATGGTATGAGTAAGAGTATGTATTTCAAGATTAGACATAGTAGTTTACCGATTCCTTTGTAGAGCTAAAGATGTGCTTGGCATAGAAAACGAACATGTAGAATGATGGGAAACCATTGTTCATTTTTGTGTTGAATAAGAATCTTCAATTATTGTTTCTCATTCCAGGGAAGCATGATTGCGATGAATTGGTATTAAAAAAGGTTGTCTTGGTTGAATACATTCTTTTGATCCATCTTGTCCTCGTTTCAAGCATTAAAATTCAAAGTATGACTTTTCGTTTTTTCACCCTCTCGCCGTGCATGTTGGGCCAATGCAGCTTTTGATATTACATTATCATTTTGTGCCTAAAATGAAAATATTTTGTCATTGGTGCAAAATATGAGAATATTTTGTGCTTAAAATGAAGTATATTCTTGTTTATTTTGTTTCTATAACGATCTAGGTCTTACTCCGACCTTTGTTGTGTTCTAGACTCGGGTTCCGTGGTTGTATGTTGTTGTCTTTGCCTTGTTTCCTCCCTTCAATCCTTTAAATTTGAGTTTTGGGACTTGTTGGGCGAGTTTGGAACATGTTGGTTGTCTATTGGTGCAAATGGTTGCTGCCCAGGTTTTGGTTTCTTCGCTCGAGCAAGGCTTTTTGTGCTTGAGCGAGCCTTGGGTATTTGCTTCTTGCACTCGAGCAAGAACTTTTACGCTCAAGCGAGACGCGTGTTATTTGTTCATTCGCTCGAGCGAGAACTCTTGTGCACGAGCGTGCGTCTGCGTTGGTGGCAGACCGGAAGCTTTGCATTGTGCGCTCGAGTGACTTTTCTTGTGCTCGAGCGAGGCCACTTGTTGAGTCTGGTTGCTTGAGCGACAACTCCTTCACTCGAGTGAGCCTCGCATATATCAGTTCGCAGTAGCGTGATTTTATATCACTTTTTAGTCCCTTCTTCACTCAAAACCCTAGATCGTCTGCCTCTCTCTCTACAAATACTCCTTGATCTAGAGTCTCTCTGCCCTACTCCCTTTGTAAAAAAGATAGAGTATCGCGTGGGCTTC
Organism: Camellia granthamiana; assembly: GCA_036172215.1. Taxonomy (NCBI): domain Eukaryota; kingdom Viridiplantae; phylum Streptophyta; class Magnoliopsida; order Ericales; family Theaceae; genus Camellia; species Camellia granthamiana. Next base: position 105,701,843 of record CM069907.1, read on the forward strand.
CTTATGATCCGAAAAAGTTCAAGTTTGGAGCATCTTCAAGTTTCTCCTTCTTCATCTTGAGTTTCTCCATTTGAGGTAGGGATAATCTACTTGTTAATATGAGATTTAACTTGATATTTGTCATTTTGTATGAATGGTGGGGTTTAGGAAGCTTTGGGTCAAGTTAGGGTTTGGGTTTGAAATTGTGAAAGAGGGGTTTTCTATTTGGGGTTCCATATGTGTATGTGAGGTCTTGAAAATGGGGTTATTTGTGTATAATGGGTGAAATTTAGCCTTGGGTGTAATATTTGGGAAAAGGGGAAAAATGCCCTAATTTGAATTAAATAAATTATTTTGTATAAATAATGAAATCAGTGTGGACTTATGAAATTGGGGGGAAATGTGATTAAATGGTGCAGTTGGATTGATAAATCACTCATCTATGGAAAAGTTGATAAATTATCTGTTGTTAAACTTATTTATCTGTTTATAAATATCTATTTTGGGCTATCGGTGGAGGATAGCCATGATTGTTATAGAAACTGCATGAGGATTAGGAAGATCGAAACTAACCAATTGAAGTATGTCATTGAATATGACAGTTTGATTAAACCATTGGATATGTGAATCGATTAGTCATTGTATATGTATCTTTGTTTGCGAGGAGATAGGGGATGTACTCCATTGTGTGGGAGGAGATAGGGGATGGACTCCATTGAGAATTAAGTTGGCTGGAGTGTCCAGGGTGAAAGTCCCGAAATCTTATATCTTTATGGGTGCCAGTTCCCTCGGACGTGGTTCCATAAAATGACAAGAAATAGAAGTGTTGGATTGTTGAATGTATTGAATTATGAACCATTGAGTTATAGTCTCATTTTGGTTGTTTTGATAATAATGAATTTTGTTAATGAATTTACCCGAAATGGATAAATGGAAATGAATCGAGATATTGGTTATCTATATTGATTGGTCTTGGAAAGAATATATATATCGGTTAAGAACATCACACATTTATTTGATGCTTATGTCTTAGTTATTTCTCATATATCATTTAGCATATCTCTACTGCGCTTTGGCTCATCCTACTTGGGAAACCATTGTCAGGTATATGTGACATGCCACCTCCAAGGACATAGCTTGGGAGGTTTAGGGGCTGAAGGCTCCATTTTTGCTATTTTATTTTATGTTGGATGTTTTCTTTTAAGCCAAGGGCTTTACTTGTGTAGAGATTTGTAGACACCCCATTTTTGACCGTCCTCGAGACTTGGACGTCACTGATTGAACACTCGGTGATCACCCTTGTTTGTGTTCGTTTGGAGTTCCCGGAGGTCTCGGCTACGCGCCTTGCCTCAGGATCTCCGAACTCAACTGTTTTGTGTCTGGTTTTGCACCAAACACTTGTGTTTTTCCTTGGAGGGTCAGGGAATGCCTTGTGAGGCATCCCCACACATCACCGGCCGTGGCTAGAGGCCACCGGCCAGGGTTTTGTTGCCATCGGCAATGTATATTGCCGGTCGGCACTCTTTGTTGCCGGTCGGCCATTTATTTTGTGAAAATGACAATTTTGAATGGCCGATCACTGTTCATCTATTTTTAGTAGATATTTTGTGCCAGCTGTGATAGTTGGCACCCACCTTTGCCCCCCTCCATACACGTGCATCGAGCGATTTCACTCTTGCCAAGCTTGTCTTGTAAGCCTTGCAAGAGTGAATGTCTATAAGAGGAGACCTCTTCCTCCTCTTCTAGGGTTACGAAAAATAGAGAGGAAGCTCTGGTTCTAGGGTTAAGATTCATATATATTCTATCTCTATATCTCTCTTTTTGCCTTTGTGTGTGTATAAGTGTGCTTGTGTCTTACTATTGCACACAAACACATAGTGCTACACCTTTTCTTGGTTCCTTGAAGGACCAGAGGTTGTTCTTGGTGTTCTTGGGTGGTTTTGAGCTTGAAGAACCAGCTGGTCCACCATTTTTGATGAAGGGCTTCAAGGGTAAGAATCTTCCCCCTTTTTACCCCTTTCTTGCATACTACTTTTGCCTACTTTACAACTGTTTTTGTGCTTAGTATATAACATAAAAAAGTTCTGTTTTTAGGCCCTCTAAATAGTTTCTTTAGAGTGTTTTGTAGTTTGGAGGTGTTTGACCCCTCTTAGGCCTTGAGAGGCCCCATTTTGTGCTATTTTGAGTGAGCTTCGGGACTTTGGTGTTTGGGCCTCCTCACCACTGAAATCTTGAGGGATTTCAGTGGTAAGGATGGTGCCTTGAAGTCCTAAGAAGGAAAGGGCCACCCTCTCTCCTTGTTATCCTTGAAAAGGGCCATTTTTGCCTCTTGAGGGAGTATCTAGCCTAAGTGTGTGTTGGCCATGCCTTAGCTAATTTTCATACTTATATTGCCATGATATAGCATTGCTTTAAATTGGTTTTGGTACATCATGCTTGCTTAGCATACCTACCTTGTAATGCCATGATTTGCCTCAATACATGCATAGCATTTAGACTATCTTGCTTTTGTGTTTTGGCCAAGCTTTGTGAAGCTTATTTGCGTGATTTGGTGTGCTAAGGGACTGTTTTAAGTCATTTGAGTCATTTATGCCTTGCTTTGTATAGCTACCATGTAATCCCTCTTGTATGCCTTAAGCTTTGGCCTTTCTAGCATGCCATTCTTGCTTTGATTTAGTGGGTTGGGATCATTTTCCATGTTATTTCAGTCCCTTGGACATGCTTGTATGCTTGCCTTGGACACCTCTTTTAATGCTTTGAAGGCTTGTGCCTTATACCCCATGTTTAGTAATTGTGCATGCTTGTGAATTCAAGCCATTTAGATGCCATCTAAGTGGTCCTTTGGGCTTTGTTTTACGTGCTAAAACTCTGTTCTTGGTCATTAAATTCATGCAATGTTTGGTCTTGCTAAGTGTGGTCCATTACTCCTTTGGCTTATCTTTAGCACTTGGGCCATTGTTGCATGTTTAGCCTATCTTGTTTGCTTGGTTTGGCACCATGTTCTTGCATGATTTTCAGAGCTTAATGCATGCCATATGTCCATGATTATTCCCCTTTAAATGTGCTTAAAGGATGCCCTTTGATGCTTAAGTGTTTAGGTCTTAACATGTGCGTGTGTGTGTGTGTGTTGGCTCTCATGTTTGAGCACTTTGGCCACTGTTTTGGACCTAACTTAGAGCTGTCCAATTAGTGTAAGTCCATCCCTTGCATGCCATTCAAGTGTTGTTACATTATCCCATGTTTGCATGCTTTGGTTGCATATGTTGTATGCTTGAAATCACTCGCATTCGCCTTGCATTCCCTTGGTCAAGTTGCTAGCATGTCGCATGATTAGATTCCATCTTGCATGCTCTAGTGGTTTGTATAATTGTGGCATGCTTGTTTGCTTTGTTGCTTAGGTTGTGTACCTAATGTGCATTGCATGTTTGTATGCTCCCTTTTATGCCATGTTGCATATTAGCTAACATGCTTAGGTTGCATCGCATTGAACATGCATGCCTTGCCTCTTGAAATCAAGTGATAGAGGTTGGGTGCTTATTTGGTTTGCATTTCATTTGACATGAAAATGCACAACTTGATTCTTGGGCCATCACGCATTGAAATGCGTGATTGATGGTTCGAGAACCAAGGACCATGTCCCTTTGAGTCATACACATGATAAGGGATAGGGTTGGTGCATACATTGCTTGAATTGCATTGCCATGCTATGCCTTGCCCTCTGCTGCTGTCAATTGCAGGTTCTGCAGACATTCTTTGCCGACCGGCAGTGTTCAGTGCCGACCGGCAATCAATTTGTGGCCAATAGCTTCATCAACTGCCGATGACCACATCCTACTGCCGGTGGCCATTCCACTCAGCCGATGGTGTCTCCCAATGTCCAGGGAAGCAATTCTGAGACTTTGGCAGTCTTCAGAGGGACAGAGCAGGGAAAATAGAGGCAGCCTACGCATGGCAGTGGACTTCCGAGCAAGACCCAAGCACGCGTGCATTGGGCCCTCTTCTCGAGGCCCTTTTTCTTGCTTTCTTAAATTAGTTAATTTGCTTAATTAATTTAGTTGGTCTGTAATAACTAATTAGCTAGAATAGTTAATTCATTATTTGAATTGTATTATTCTTTTGGTCCCTCCGAGCGAGGGCAAATCTGTAATTAGTGTGGGTGTGTGTGTGTATGTCTTCCAACCCCCACTTCTTTCTCCCTTTTACTTACCTGCTTTGATGGTTAGTATTAGGACATGTTTAATTTACCATACCTTATGCTATGCATGCGTGCATCCATACATTTGTCTTGCATGCACCGGGCTCGGCGCATCATGCTAACTGCATTAGTATTTCAAATCTAACTTGAATACGCACATCAAATGATTGTATTCCACATGCCATTTTAGGATTAGCCGAGCCTAACCTAATTGCATTCTGTATGTGATGCATTAGCCACTTCAGCATGAACTAGGATCACACATGTTTGCTAACTAGTTTACTGTTTTGGCACGTAGTACGATGTAAGTATTTTTATGCTTTAGCATACCGCATGTGTGTGGATGTTGACATGACAGCATGCTTACCATGTGGCTAGATGCTTATGTGTTATAAACTGCCTGAATGTCTGTGGGTGAAGGTTGGATTGTTTGAGTTGGAACAGCTCATTGAAATCCGTGTTTTAGCCTACTTGCGAGTAGCAAATCCCAAAACATTTTCAAAACAAACGGATATGCAATGCTTATTTCCAAATTAGGCGATCTAGTCTATACTTTTGTGTTGTGCGCATCACATAGTAATTCTAGCTAATTAATCGGAATAAGAACACATAACGTTTTCAAAAATGGATATCATGGTTAGTAGAGGCCGATCTTCGGATCGGGCGAGAGCGGGTGCTCATAGCTGACCTTCCCCAATCGTACCCAAGTTCCCGAGCCGAGGCAACTTTGGTGATGACGGACACGTGGCCTTTGGCACCGAGTCAAGGTTTCCTAAATTCCCCTTTTAAAAAATATTTAGGTGGCGACTCTGTATCTGGCAAAGCAGTCCATGTTTGGCGCTTCTTTCAAAAAATCTGTTTTTTTTTTCTCAAAACGATTTGCTGGATTTGGACTCTTTGGTTCAAGATTACGAACCGCAACAAAAATCGAATCCGAACTGTAGAGTGAGGCCCTCACCACGGGCGCGTCTACAGTTTCTGGCGACTCTGCTGGGGAATTTTAGAGAGCTTGACTCGAACTCGTGATATCCTATTTTGACTACACTTATGTGTTTCTTTGCATTGCATTTGCATTGGTGCGCCTAGGACACCGTGTTTGCCATCTGCCATTCCTGAACGGTTTGCCGGAGGCTTGACTTTGTGAAAGCATGCCATAAGGCTGACCGGTTATGGGCTCTGACAGTATGGGAACACAAACCTCGGTTTTACCGGGGCACCCTTTTTGACCATTCGACCTAGTGCATATTCGGAATCCGTAGTGACCATTCCAAACTAGGATAGGTTGCTTACCCGATGTCAGGTTGTTTGAAACCGCTACGTGCGTAGTGAAACCCTAGCTCCTGACAAAATAGGACAGGGAAACCCTACCCCAATATAGGGGTGTTTTGGCTCTCACTCATCTGCTATGTGCTTTAGAGTGTATCTCTACAGGAACGTACATATCAATTTGCAAGTTTGAGTATCAGGCCCAAGGGCACCAGTATCAGTGTTGTTAAGAAATCAGTTATATCTGCGGGTATCAGTTCAGTTTTGAGAATAGTGATTCCAGGGAACAGTGATCAGTAGTAGAGTGCAGTTGTTCGGCTACACTTGTGTTTGATCTGTTTGGGGCTGAAATGCTGCTTGTTTTTCCTTTCAGTTCAGAGAGTTCAGAAAGTTGATACAGAATAGCCAGTGTTCCCCCTTGCTGAGGCAGGACCTATTATGACGCAGAATTCAGAAGAGATTGTGGTTATGACAGCCACGCTGGATCAAGGGACCACCCTGCGGGATGAAACCAATGTTGATATATCGCATCCGCCTAGGTTGCCTGTCGCGCACCCAGTCTGGACCCCCCAGTTATATTAGGCTCGCGAGCCCACCACGTTCGAGCTGATGGGAATAATAGGTGATCTCCAAAGGTCCGTGGCGGATCTCGCCTACGGAATGTCAGCTTCGCCATCCACAGCACCATATGCCGGGAACTTTGTGCCACAGGAGCCCCTGCTACTGGGGCGGATTGTGATCGAGCTTAACCAACAGGAGATGGCCTCCAACCATAACAATGACATATCAACATCAACCCAAACCCTTGATCAGGCTGAGGCCAGAGGTAAAGACAAAGCGAAGGCAGATGCCGATCCCATTGAACAGCTGCTGTGGGCAGTCGAGGCTTTGAAAGCTAGGGGGATGAACAAGCAACGAACATCTGCGGTTGTGGCCAAAGCTGTGGATGATGTTTTCCCTACTCCGACCGAAGGAAGTTCAAGCCAGCCAGAAAACTGGGATAGGCCCCGTCATGCCAGAGCAGTTCCTCCCATTCCCAACCTTGTACCCGGGAAAGATCAGAAAGTAAAGGCAGTGCCTGCTGACCCGTTCGCTAGTGCGTCTAGCAAGAATACTCAAACTCCCAAGTACCTGCCCCGAGGGCGCAGGGCCTTTCATGCTCTTTATATGCCGTTGTCTAAAACACTTCAGATCCTGGCCGAGAGGGGGCATCTTAAACCCCTTGAGCCTAGGCCTCTCCCCAGTCCTCTTCCAGCAGGCCATGATGCTACTCAGTACTGCGCGTACCATCAGCAGACTGGCCACCCCACCGATAATTGTTTCCGCCTTCGTCATGAGGTGCAAGATTTGATCGACAACGAGGTCATCCTCCCGCCCACCTCAGCAAAGTCCGTTACTGCTCAGCTATTGGATTTCGAGGATACTACGAGTATGTGATCGGGTTTGGACCACCTGCGGGCGGCGCTCGGTATTTTTTGATGTGGCGTCTGGCACACATTTTTGAGCATCTGCGAATGCTAGTTTTGTAAATTCTGGCTTGGGTGTCGAGTCAGTCTTTTGTTTTGTTTTGAGTCTGTCTCCTCGTCTTGAGTTAGTTCTTTCTGCTTAAGGGTCTGTCTTGTTGTAGCGAGTCAGTCCCCTTGTATAGAATACCAGGTGATTCTGAGGTTGTTGCCTCGAACACCGTTTTGTTTTGTAATTACTCCTTTTGTTTTCCTTTTGAGTTTGTCTCTGCTGTGGAGCCAGTTGCATCCGAGAAACCTGAATGAAACAGCTGCGGCTATCATGTTTCCGTGCTTATTGTTGGTTTTGGGCCGGTTGTGCCAGAGGATTTGAATAGAACAGCAGTACATTCCACCTGTTCTCTTGTGCCCTGAAAATCATTGCATTGACCTAAGTTTTTCAAATCCTTTTTGAACACTGCGGTGATAAAAACAAAGAGGGAGGAATCCCTCGGGATTTGCAAAACTTTGATCAAATTAAGAGAAAAAGAGGCATGCTAAGCCCTTAATGATTGAAATCATGCTTGTCAGCGTGAGTACTGGGAAGGACCCTGGCTTGATCCAGACTGGTTTCACACTATCTTCAGCGCGAGCGATTTGTCGCCTTCTTAAAAACTTTCAAAAACAAAATGTTTTGCGCGATCTTGCGAAGACCTGTGTGGAATCACTCCTGAGATTGTGCAGCCTAGGATCGTTCTCAGCCTCAAGATTCGACTTGTTTGTTTTGAACCTCGAACTCATTCGGAACATTCAATGGTCAACTATCAGGGGAGGCCCGTGTGGCCAGTTTTGAAGCAGCCCTCGAACAAGAGGCACCAAAGTCAAATCAAAAGGATTAGATCTCACCAGAATAAGCTTGTGGAGCAACCGTGATGGATTCTTCTGCAAATCATTGCAACAGCCGTTCTCCTAGATACAGAGAGGCTTCAACTTCAAAAACCATTTGGCATGGACTTGCTACACTTTTACCCTTTGAGAGGCTCGCTGGGCTGAAAACCCGGAAGGGCGACCCAGGCAAAAGTTAGAGCAAGAGAAAAATACAAAAAAGAACAAAAAAGAAAAAGAAAAGAAAAGAAAAAGAAGAGAAAAAATATATACAAAAAAAAGAAAATCAAAAAAGAAAAAGAAAATGAAAAGAAGCTCGCAAGGTCGAAAACCCGCATCGGGCGCCTTGGCAAAAGTTGGAGCCTAAAAAAGGTGAAGGTTAAAATACCTGAGTGTACCTTCACCGGAACTACGTAAGGCTTGATTCCCATGTTTGGGATACGTAGGCAACTTCATTCTGAAGTGCAGCCCCCAACGCTTTCATAGCGACTGTGTCCATATATTGGTTTTGACCATCCCTGCCTCTTCTGCATCCGAGAGTTCGATCGTGAATGCTACCAAGGAGGACTGATTCACAAAATGCTGCGGCATCATTCAGACAAGGGGCAACTTTCCGTTGCCAGAAGTTGCCACGAGTCACCGTTCAAACCAGGTGCAACTTTCCGTTGCCGTGCAGTCCTTTCAAGCAAGGGGCAATTTTCCATTGCCCCCCGATCCGAGGTTGCGTACCTCGAGGGTAAGTTTCGTGCTTGTTTAGCAGTGGCCATTGCAAAAATAGTTTTTGAAAATTTTTACTGAGGTTGACTATTTTCTTGAAAACTATTTCATTTTCCAAAACCGGACCTTTTCTTGGACCCAAAGAAAGGAAAATTTTCAGTGCTTACAGCCTGACTTATGTGATTTTCAAATCAAAAATCGAACAAGTGTGTTAATCCGACTCTCATTTTGATCAAACTTGTTTTAGTAGAAAACCAAAACAAAAAAAGGTGGTCAAAGGAATGAACTAGGGGCACAGTCGAGTCAGGTGTTCTGTCTCTCCCTTGTCATCGACGCACTTGCCAGAAAGGCACTCTATCTACCAGAAGAAATAGCCGCGAGCTAGCTGTATCGGGCGTAAACCCGCAAATCCCTATTCGTCCATTAATCACTCTGGGGAGGGATGAAAAATGAGAGAATGAAGAATAGAGAGGTGTAAGTTGAGAGAAAAAGTGAGAAAAAGGGTTTTGAGAGAAAAACCGAGCCTGAGGGTCGAGTGATGTGAGGATCACAAATCAGAGAGGGCGGGAAATATACCCGGAGGAACTGGCTCCTCGAGATTTGAAGTCTCTCATTTTGTAAACATGTCCGTGTGTCATGTCTTTCGTTTTGTTCACCTCAATTTTTGTTTTGGGTCTTTTCCGAGCGTGTCTCGTTGTATCTAGGTCGTGTACCTTTTATCAAGTCGTTTTCGTCGCATTCCGTTGTAGGCTCGATACCCCGGTTGAAACCCTTGTTCAATTGCACAAATCGTTCATGCTCAAAGTGCTGTGCCATTCTCTACATGTTTACAAGCCAAAAGAAGAGAAGGAAAATTCGGAGTATCCGAGCATGTTTCAACTCTAGCCGGTCTCACCCTTGAAGACCGTCTTGTCAGATTGGGCTGTTTGTTCAGGATTTGCCGTGTGCAGAATGAACCGAATGCTGTGTTACATGCCGTATGTAACCTAATCCCTAGCAGAGCATGGGCTCTGTGTTCAAAATATAGCAGTGGGTTACCGAGGTTTGTTTGTTTTTGCTACCGGGTGGTTAATCGTCTGATTATTACAGTACAAGTGCTCAAATTTTAGACAACAAATCAACTTCATTTACATTGAGGTGTAACATGGTATGATGCATGAAATAGAAAAAAATTGTAACGCTTTTTCAGATAAAAGTTTGTTTCATTTCATAATCTTTTTCAAAGTACAAAGTTCTGGAAAAGACAAAAAAACCTGCCTGTGGCAGTACAAGGTAATCTAACTATCATCAAAAAGAAAGTACAAGAAAAGAAAAAGAAGAAAAGCAGCAGAAGTCTGGGTCATCATCATCATCAGTAGTCTTGGGCCCGGGGGTCTGTCCTCGCCCTCTTCCTGGACGAAGGTCCAGGGGCATCATCATCAGCATCACCATCAGAGCCTGAGTTTGAGTCGTCTCCAGCCTCCTCAGATGACTCGGCCTCTGCCTCTGCCTCGGACTCCTCGTCATCATCATCATCATCATCAGGGACGGACTCCCGAGAGCTACTCCCGACATGAGCACGCCCCGTCCTGGTACGAGGACGTACAGTGTCTCCACGCCTTCCTCTAGCAGGAACAAAGGGCCCAGCCGGAGCACCACCCACCGGAGGGATCTGGAAGGGAGGCTGAAAAGCATAAAAAGGAAAATACATCATAATACTGTGAGCAGTTTATCAGTGCAGAATGCAGTGTATGAGTACAGTGTGTGAATGCCGTGAGCAGTTCATCAGTATGGAATGCAGTGTATAAGTACAGTGTGTGAATGCCGTGAGCAGTTTATCAAGTACAGAACGCAGTGTATAAATACAGTGTATGCAGTGTATCAGATGATGTGAGATCAGTATGTCAAGTGTTGTGTCGTGCATCAGATTACGCGAGTCAGTTTATGTACGGTTCGAGACAGTGGTTAGAAGAACATACCGGAATACTATAGAGGGCCAGAAGGTCAAAAGTCCACTGCAACATCCCCATCATGGAGGCATTCAACTCCAATGACTGTCGGGTGTACTCGGAGGACGCCTGCAAAAGATTAGATGCATTAGTATTCTGCGGAATATCAAAGAAATGAAGTGAAATGAAGCGACAATGCAAGACGCAAAATGCGAAAATACATACCGGAGGCAAGTCGAGGACACCGGCCAACTCATGATCAGCCGGGGAAGGAGCAAAGGGGATCTGGTAGGTCGCCCCACCCTGCCCTCTGTATGTCAGCGTAGTGGGCAGAGCAGGCCAACAGGTCCCTCGCCCTTTCTGAACTCCACCCCTACCGCGGACTCGAGCTCTCCTCGACGCTCCTGCTCCAGCCCCCACTCCCGCTCCAACTGCCGGCGCCGCTGGCCTCTCCCTCTCAGTCCGACGACCACCGCTCAAGGGTCGCATAATGTAGATCCGGACGTACTCTGCGTAGTCGCCCTCGCCTCTATGATGCTCTATGCCCCAGCCGGTGGTGTACTCCCTCACGTGCTCAAGGGAGTGTCCCTCTGTATGCCTCATGTGTGAAGGAGGTGGACCCGGAACTATCTGCTTCGGTAAACCCAGGGTCTGGCGCAAGAAACGCTCACCCAAGTACCAAGCTCGACAGACCGGGCCCTCTAACAGAATCCTGAGGCGGGCCGTCTCATCAGCACCCTCATAATGGTCTCTTACCCCGGCCGGCAACGGAGCCCAGGGCTGCCAGGTGATCTGCGGGTAGATATGCAATTTGTTATCTGTCTATCATCAAAAATACAGTGCTAAGCAAAGCCTAAGCAAATTCTAAAGTTGAACATACCTCCGCGGCGGTGATGGTATCGAAGTAGCGGCGGAAGAAACTAAAGGACTCCCGTGGCCTCCACACGCACCGCACATCAAAGCGATGAGAAAAGGGGACGCCGAGCGGGGTCTCCGCAACAGGTACTGGGGAAAGTATGCATACACCCACAACTGCAGAACAGATATAAGTATGACTATCAGATAAAGCAGAATACAGAATAAAGCAGAAATGGCAGAGCTGTGTGTTGTGCAGTGTATTGTGCAGAGTGTACAGTGTGTGCAGTGTACAGTCAGTGTAAAGCAGAATATATGTGTACCGTGTGTGCAGTATATAGTCAGTGTGGGGCAGTGTACAGTGTGTGCAGTGTACAGAATACAGAAAGCAAAAAGCAGAAATGTAAAAGGGGAAGAAGATGTACCTCCTAAGCTTGCCAGTAGCTGCCAAGGAGCTGTTCGCTGAGGCAGGAAGAAGAGCTCATATAACCATACAATGTGGCCAAGCCTGTGCCACCCCAGTCGTAACGACGGATCCATCGAACATCCACCAGTGCGCTCAACAGACATAGAGGCACGGTGTTCGCCCAGTCGGCGAAAAGGGTCGTCCTGAAGAGGAACATGATGAAGCCCCGCGTATAGCGACCCCGGTCTTTTCCCATTTGAATATTGTATCCGGACTTATGTTTTGTAGATTACATTGTTGTTTTATTGTTGTTGTCGTCCTTTAACTCCTTAGCTTTGGGTTATAGGATGGTTGGGCAGGTTGTTTACAGGTTGGTTGAGTTTAGGAACCAAAACTAGTTGCCCAGTTTTTGGCTTGTCCGCTCGAGCGGGGAGTTTGACGCTCGAGCGGGGGACTTGTTGTTGCTTGTCCGCTCGAGCGGAGGTTTTGGCGCTCGAGCGGGAAAAACACCCATCCAGTATTTCTTGTGCAGGGTTGGACGCTCGAGCGGGAGTCGATCCGCTCGAGCGGGAGTGTGTGAGTGCCGCTCGAGCGGGGATTTGGGCGCTCGAGCGGGGACCTGGCTTGTCGAGATGCTGGGAGCGTGCATTCGCCGCTCGAGCGTGGGATTGTCCGCTCGAGCGGGAGTCTGTGAGTGTCCGCTCGAGCGGGGGTTTGTCCGCTCGAGCGGGGCGACGGGTATAAAAGCCCGAGATCCGACTTTTGGATCAGTTTTTCATTCTCTTTTGATCCCAAACCCTAGAGTCCGACTTTTCTTCTTCTCTACACACCTTTTCTCCTAGGTTTGATCTATTTAGAGTGAATTTCTACCCTAGATCCTTTATTAAAAAGATAGAGTGGGTCGAGAGCTTCAGTTTAATCTGAACAAGCTTGGGTTTGGAGCACTTTGGAGTTTGGGCATCATCTTCATCTTCTCCTTTTTGAGTTATTTCAGCGAGGTAGGGATTTCCTACTCCATTTATACGTTTTAATCCTAAGTTTTGGTATTTTGGTATGTGGGGGTAGTTTGGAAATTTTGGGAGAAACCCTAGGGTTTTGGTTTAGATTAATTTATATAATTAACTTAAGGGAAGAATGTGGAATTTAGTTTAATTCGTGTAATTGGGAAATTTTAGTGAATTGATGATATAGTTGGGTAGTTTAAATACTTACCTATGAGAATGATGAATTTACATTCATTGATGTATTTATTTCTTGTTTAGAAATAACTGTTTTGGGCTATCGGTGGAGGATAGTCGTGATTGTTGTAGACCTTGCATGTGGCTTAGGTATAACTGGAATTAAGTCATTTATCTTGACGGTTGAATTAATACAGAACATTCATGTATTGATTATGTGTTGTATATGGCAATTGTGTGTTTTATTGCATATGCATTTGGGTTGGAGGAGATAGGGGATGAACTCCACGGTTTAGGGGAAGATAGGGGATGGACCTCTAAACCGGATTTGTTGGGAGGAGATAGGGGATGGACTCCATTAGCATCACTTTTATGTGTGCTTATTGATAATAGAAATATTTCTATTCGTTGTTGATATGATACATCATTAAAATGTGTATCAGTTGGGAAGTACGGAAGTGAATTTGATTGAGATTGATACAACATTAACATGTGTATCTTTTATGTTATAAGAAAGGTTTAACTTAATTTGTTATCCTGTTGAGTTATTTGGCCAGGTTCTGAGCCATGTTTGTATAAATGGAAGGAGAATGGTTTCTTAGGCTATATGTCCTGGACAATGTAGACCTTCGTGTCTTGAAAGTTTAAATTGATTATCTTGTGTTAACCATTTATCGAATACTACTGCTTTAGTTAATTCTTATACTTGGTTTAGTATGTTTCTACTGGGCTGTGGCTCACCCTATATGGGAACTTCATTTTCAGGTTCAGGTGGTTCACTACCTCCAAGGACTTAGCTTGTGAGGATTTGGACTAGAAGACTTGCTTCATTTTATGTGTTTTATTTAATCTATGTAAACATTCAAGCCGAGGGCTTTATTTGCTTTTGAGTTAGAACTCATGAAATTGTGTCCAAGTGTTAGCTTGGCAAGATGTAAGCCCGTAGGGCATATATTATGATGTTTTATTTCAAAGTACTCTGATGAATGAAATAATACTGTGTTTTCTTTTAATAATGCATGTCTATGTTTTACATATAATGGGTTTAATTTTGAGGGTGTTACAACTTGGTATCAGAGAGTACCGGGTTTGAATACTTTGGGTACGTGGGAAGTGATTAGTATCACATTGGGTTCGTCTCGTTTGATAGAGACTTAGTGTAATGTTGTATGCTTATGTGATAGCATGTTTATGTGATTATGTAGGTATGGAACGTAGTTTCTAGAATGTTGATTGGATCCTTGAGTTTCTTGTAGTCTTGTTGGAAAGGCACTTGATCACTGCTGCTTCCAACCGGAACTATAGTAACGCATTGGGACTATCATTATTCGGGAATGAAATTCGTAGGTGCTTATGTGATTATGTGCTTACGTGGAATGAATTATTGTTGTCCAATGCATTAGGACGTGAGTGTTTAGCTTCGGCACATTTATTAATGTGCTAACGTCTTTGTTTCCTTTAATAGGATGTCAGGACGAGGGCGAGGACGCGGTAGGCGTGGTAGGCCGGGTAGGCAGGAAGTGCCTGTGCCAGAGGAGATTCCGGTGGTACAGGAGGCTCCTGCAGTGCAGATTCCGGTGGTACAGGATCCTGCAGTGCAGATTCCGGTAGTGCAGGAGGGTGTTGGCCAGGCCAATGTGGCCGAGCCAGGAGGCCAGCAGGCTATGGGTACTTTGGCCCAGGAGATAGCAGGAGCATTTCAGGCGTCAGTTGGCATTCTGAGGGCTGCAAATCCAGCCCAAGTTGTTGTTGCTACAGATGCAGGACCTTCTTTTCTGAAGAGGGAGTTTTTCCGGTCCAATCCGGATGAATTTTTGGGGGATCCTAAAGAGCCGCTGAAGGCTGATGAGTGGCTCGAACAGACAACGAAAACGTTTGAGATGCTTGGCATCGAAGACGAGGGGTTGAAGGTGACCTTGGCATCTTTTCAGCTTAAGGGGGATGCGGGCCAGTGGTGGAAATTCATTAAGGCTCGTGTTGGAAGTACATGGGAGGCGTTTGTGAATGCTTTCCAGGAGAGGTACTTATCTCTAGCAGTTAGGGAGAAGTTGAGAGATCAGTTCTGCCAACTGAAGCAGAATAGTTCATCAGTGGCTAAGTTTGAGGCCTCATTTACTAGTTTGTCCAGGTTCGCACCTGAGTTGGTGGCGTCTGAGGAGCGCCGGTGTATTGAGTTCGAGAGGAAGTTGAGGCGCGGCCTCAAGTTGAGGGTTGTGTCATCTATGATCCGAGATTTTGGGCGTCTAGTAGATTCGGCAGCTCATACTGAGATTATGATGCAGGAGGAGGAGGAAGGGCAGAGAGGCTCCAAGAGGAGTCAGGATGGCCAGGGTGATGGCAGAAGGCAGAGAGGTTTCACTCCTCAGCAGTCTCAGAGTAGTTTTTCTAGATCCACTTTTCCAGTGCCTAGTGCAAGTTCTGGGAAAGGCAGTCAAGGAGACGTTACTTGTTTCAAGTGTGGTCAGCTGGGCCACAAGTCTCCAGTTTGTCCTCAGAGGGGAGGAGGTCAGAGAGCAGCATCCTCTTTGGCTCGATCTCAGAGCCAGAGTCAGAGTAGAGGTCAGCCGCTCTCGTGTTATCAGTGCGGTCAGCCAGGGCACATGAAGAGGTTTTGCCCACAGTTGAGTGGCACATCTGGTGCATTTGGTTTAAGGCAGACTCAGGGTCAGCAGCCAGCACAGTCGGGTCAGGCCTCGAGGGCCAATCAGGGGGCTTCATCGTCCCAGTCTGTGCAGCAGTCTTTTGCTCCTAGGGGTGAGCAGGTTGGTCAGGGGCCATCTGGGCATGTGTATGTTGTTACCGCGCAGGATTTGGTACCGGCTCCATCTGTTGTGAGAGGTACTCTCTTGTTTTGCAACTCGGTTGCTAATGTTTTGATTGATACTGGTGCATCTCATTCCTTTGTGTCTGCTGCATTTGCATCTGTTTTGGAGTTGGAGTTAGCACAGTTAGCGTCTCCTATTTGTGTGGTATCACCTCTTGGAGGTGAATTGATTTTGAAACAAGGTGTTAGGGGTTGTGATATAGAAGTTGATTATCATAGAATCCCATTTTCTTTTGTTGTTATGCCTATGAAAGGCTTTGATGTTATTTTGGGTATGGACTGGTTATCGTCATATCGGGCAGTTATTGATTGCTACCGTCAGAGGGTCACTTGTTGTACCGTGAACGGGGAGTGTTTTCATTTTCTGGGGGACCGGGTTGGTAGTGTTTTGCCACTGGGGTATGATCCGCGAGGGCGGAGTGAGTTGAGTGGTCTACTTGCTAATCTTTCGATTAGTGAGGGTGATGAGACTCAGATGGTGTTGCCTAGGGTGGTTTGTGAGTACTCGGACGTTTTTCCCGAGGATCTTGTTGGTTTGCCACCGCACCGACAGATTGAATTCTCTATTGACCTAGTACCCGGCACGGCGCCGATTTCTATGGCACCTTATCGTTTTGCCCCAGCCGAGTTAGTTGAGTTGAAGATTCAGCTCCAGGAGTTGCTAGATAAGGGTTTTATCCGTCCTAGTGTTTCGCCGTGGGGTGCACCGGCCCTTTTTGTTAAAAAGAAAGGTGGTGCTTTGAGACTTTGTATAGATTATCGGAAATTGAATCGGGCTACGGTTAAGAATAAGTATCCTATGCCTCGTATAGATGATTTGTTTGACCAGTTGAAGGGTTTCCGTTGTTTCTCTAAGATAGACTTGAGATCGGGGTATCATCAGTTGAGAGTCAGGGAGGAGGATATTCCGAAGACGGCATTCCGTACGCGGTATGGCCACTATGAGTTTCTGGTGATGCCATTTGGGCTCACCAATGCACCGGCAGTGTTTATGGATTTGATGAACAGGATCTTCCGGGAATTTTTAGATCGTTTTGTAGTCGTCTTCGTGGACGACATTCTGATTTATTCATCTTCGGAGGAGGAGCACAAGGAACACTTGAGAGTGGTGCTTAAGTTACTTAGAGCCCATAAGTTTTATGCTAAGTTTGGGAAGTGTGAGTTCTGGCTAGAAGAGGTGAAGTTCTTAGGCCATGTAGTCTCGGGGGAAGGGGTGTCTGTTGATACATCCAAGACTGAGGCAGTGCAAGATTGGGCACAGCCTAAGAGTGTTTTTGAGATCCGCAGTTTTCTGGGATTAGCTGGGTATTACCGTCGGTTTGTGAAGGATTTCTCCAGATTAGCTTCACCGTTGACTAGATTGACTAGAAAGGGAGTCAAATTTGTATGGAGTGAGACTTGTGAAAAGTCTTTTCAGGAGTTGAAAGTTAGACTGACCACCGCTCCAGTCTTGATTATTCCGGAGAGAGGGTTGGGTTATGCAGTCTATTGTGATGCCTCACGAGAGGGTTTGGGTTGTGTGTTGATGCAAGAGGGGAAAGTGGTTGCCTATGGCTCGCGTCAGTTGAAAATTCACGAGCAGAATTACCCTACGCATGATTTAGAGTTGGCGGCTGTGATATTTGCCTTGAAGATTTGGAGACATTATCTTTACGGTGAGAGGTTCGAGGTTTTCTCGGATCATAAGAGTCTGAAATATCTATTTACACAGAAAGACTTGAATTTGAGGCAGAGGAGGTGGATGGAGTTTATTGAGGATTATGACTTTGAGTTGCACTATCATCCGGGAAAGGCCAATGTTGTGGCGATGCCCTTAGCAGGAAATCTGTTGGTGACATAGCTAGTATAGCCATCCGAGAGTGGGTAATGTTGGGTGCAATTGGGGAGTTTGATTTGCTTTTGGGTGAATCCGTTGAGGGTGCAGCCTTGTTTTCTGTTGTTGCACAGCCTACACTTGTGACTCGAGTGTTAGAGGCTCAGAGGGGAGATCATGAGGTAGAATCTCTTCGAGAGAAGATTTCCAATGGGAAGGTTGAGAAGGGTTTGACGGTGTATCCCGACCTGAGTGTGAGATACCGAGACCGTCTGTTTGTGCCGGAGTCTTGCCGAGAGGAGGTACTCCGAGAGTTCCATCATTCGCGCCTTGCGGTGTATCCGGGAGGCACTAAGATGTATCAGGATTTGGTCGCCAGTTTTGGTGGCAAGGTATGAAGAGGGATGTGGCAGCTTTCGTGTCTAAGTGCCTTACTTGTCAGCAAGTGAAGGCCGAGCATCAGAGGCCAGCGGGTTTGTTGCAACCCTTGCCTATTGCCGAATGGAAGTGGGAGCATGTCACTATGGACTTCGTGGTGGGTCTTCCGAGGACTCAGCGGGGTAGTGATGCTATTTGGGTGGTTGTAGACCGGTTGACTAAGTCGGCGCACTTCATTCCTATGCGCATGAGAGATTCGGTAGATCATCTTGCCGACTTGTATGTTCGGGATATAGTGAGGTTGCAACGGAGTTCCAGTGACGATCGTCTCAGATCGAGACCCTCGTTTCACGGCCAGGTTGTGGCAGAGTTTGCAGAGTGCTTTAGGCACTAGGTTGACGTTTAGCACGGCTTATCATCCTCAGACTGATGGGCAGTCTGAGCATACTATTCAGATCCTTGAGGATATGCTTCGAGGTTGTGTTCTCGACTTTAGTGGGTCGTGGGAGAGGCACTTACCGTTAGTGGAGTTCGCCTACAACAACAGTTTTCAGTCTAGTATCGGTATGGCACCGTTTGAGGCCTTGTATGGCCGACCGTGGTAGGTCTCCAGTTTGTTGGGCCGAGGTGGGTGATGCACCTTTGTTGGGTCCAGAGTTGGTAAGGGAAACAACGGAGAAAGTTGAGCTTATCCGTAAGAGGCTTGTTACAGCACAGAGTCGTCAGAAATCTTATGCTGACCGTAGGAGGAGACCTTTGGTATTCGAGGTCGGTGACCATGTCTTTTTGAAGATATCACCTAGGCGGGGATTAATGAGGTTTGGGAAGAGCGGGAAGTTGTCCCCTCGGTTCATTGGGCCTTTTGAGATCCTTGAGAGGATTGGCGAGGCTGCTTATCGTTTAGCTTTGCCACCGCAGTTATCCGGAGTTCATGACGTGTTTCATGTGAGTATGCTTCGGAAGTATGAGCTAGATCCGTCACATGTACTGGATTGGACTGATTTAGTTGTTGATGAAAATGTCTCGTATGAGGAGAGACCGGTTCGGGTCTTGGATAGGCGGGATCAAGTCCTGCATGGCAAGACCATCCCTTTAGTGAAGGTTTTGTGGAAACATCACGGAATGGAGGAGGCCACTTGGGAACGTGAGTTGGAGGTCCGCGAGAAATATCCGGACTTGTTTGTGGATTTGTAATCTTGTATTTAGATTTTACAATATTGTTGAACTTGAGAGCTATATATGTCTTAAGTTGGGAAACATTGAGAATGTTTTGGTTTTAATGTTAACATGTGGAAACTTGCCTTATAATGGAAGTGGAATATAACATTTATATATTGAATGTGTTGTTTATATCATGAGGTTGAATATGATATGGAAATTGTTAACATTGAAAGGAATAATGCATAATATTGGTGCAGGTTGTAATATATGTTGATTTTTTTTTACATATTGTGAGATGCCTCTTGATTAGAGATGAAGTGACCGGTATTGGGTCAAGTTGTTGTTAATCGTTTTATAATATCATTGGGAATTGAGAAAAACTTGTTTTTTTTTTTTTTTTTACAAACGTATGCTTAATTTCGGGGGCGAAATTCTTTTAAGGGGGGGAGGTTATAGCGACCCCGGTCTTTTCCCATTTGAATATTGTATCCGGACTTATGTTTTGTAGATTACATTGTTGTTTTATTGTTGTTGTCGTCCTTTAACTCCTTAGCTTTGGGTTATAGGATGGTTGGGCAGGTTGTTTACAGGTTGGTTGAGTTTAGGAACCAAAACTAGTTGCCCAGTTTTTGGCTTGTCCGCTCGAGCGGGGAGTTTGACGCTCGAGCGGGGGGACTTGTTGTTGCTTGTCCGCTCGAGCGGAGGTTTTGGTGCTCGAGCGGGAAAAACACCCATCCAGTATTTCTTGTGCAGGGTTGGACGCTCGAGCGGGAGTCGATCCGCTCGAGCGGGAGTGTGTGAGTGCCGCTCGAGCGGGGATTTGGGCGCTCGAGCGGGGACCTGGCTTGTCGAGATGCTGGGAGCGTGCATTCGCCGCTCGAGCATGGGATTGTCCGCTCGAGCGGGAGTCTGTGAGTGTCCGCTCGAGCGGGGGTTTGTCCGCTCGAGCGGGGCGACGGGTATAAAAGCCCGAGATCCGACTTTTGGATCAGTTTTTCATTCTCTTTTGATCCCAAACCCTAGAGTCCGACTTTTCTTCTTCTCTACACACCTTTTCTCCTAGGTTTGATCTATTTAGAGTGAATTTCTACCCTAGATCCTTTATTAAAAAGATAGAGTGGGTCGAGAGCTTCAGTTTAATCTGAACAAGCTTGGGTTTGGAGCACTTTGGAGTTTGGGCATCATCTTCATCTTCTCCTTTTTGAGTTATTTCAGCGAGGTAGGGATTTCCTACTCCATTTATACGTTTTAATCCTAAGTTTTGGTATTTTGGTATGTGGGGGTAGTTTGGAAATTTTGGGAGAAACCCTAGGGTTTTGGTTTAGATTAATTTATATAATTAACTTAAGGGAAGAATGTGGAATTTAGTTTAATTCGTGTAATTGGGAAATTTTAGTGAATTGATGATATAGTTGGGTAGTTTAAATACTTACCTATGAGAATGATGAATTTACATTCATTGATGTATTTATTTCTTGTTTAGAAATAACTGTTTTGGGCTATCGGTGGAGGATAGTCGTGATTGTTGTAGACCTTGCATGTGGCTTAGGTATAACTGGAATTAAGTCATTTATCTTGACGGTTGAATTAATACAGAACATTCATGTATTGATTATGTGTTGTATATGGCAATTGTGTGTTTTATTGCATATGCATTTGGGTTGGAGGAGATAGGGGATGAACTCCACGGTTTAGGGAAAGATAGGGGATGGACCTCTAAACCGGATTTGTTGGGAGGAGATAGGGGATGGACTCCATTAGCATCACTTTTATGTGTGCTTATTGATAATAGAAATATTTCTATTCGTTGTTGATATGATACATCATTAAAATGTGTATCAGTTGGGAAGTACGGAAGTGAATTTGATTGAGATTGATACAACATTAACATGTGTATCTTTTATGTTATAAGAAAGGTTTAACTTAATTTGTTATCCTGTTGAGTTATTTGGCCAGGTTCTGAGCCATGTTTGTATAAATGGAAGGAGAATGGTGTCTTAGGCTATATGTCCTGGACAATGTAGACCTTCGTGTCTTGAAAGTTTAAATTGATTATCTTGTGTTAACCATTTATCGAATACTACTGCTTTAGTTAATTCTTATACTTGGTTTAGTATGTTTCTACTGGGCTGTGGCTCACCCTATATGGGAACTTCATTTTCAGGTTCAGGTGGTTCACTACCTCCAAGGACTTAGCTTGTGAGGATTTGGACTAGAAGACTTGCTTCATTTTATGTGTTTTATTTAATCTATGTAAACATTCAAGCCGAGGGCTTTATTTGCTTTTGAGTTAGAACTCATGAAATTGTGTCCAAGTGTTAGCTTGGCAAGATGTAAGCCCGTAGGGCATTTATTATGATGTTTTATTTCAAAGTACTCTGATGAATGAAATAATACTGTGTTTTCTTTTAATAATGCATGTCTATGTTTTACATATAATGGGTTTAATTTTGAGGGCGTGACACCGCGCGTACTGATCCACCTCCTCTGGGGTCATCTGCACCTCCTCCGCCAAGGCTGGCTGGATCCTGAAGTGGCTCTCGAACCACGAGTACCTGACGAACCCTGCTCAAGCGAGAGGAGGCTGAGTGCCGAGCAAGTACAGTTGGGCGGCGTCCCACTCATCCATATCAGTGTCGAAGGGGATCGGATCACCCCCTACCCCGATGCCAGTAAGCATCGAGAAGTCATAAGGGGTCATCGTCATGTCCCCCGCGACGGAGAAGTGGAAGGAGTTGGTGGTATCCCACCACCTCTCCACTAGAGCAGCAAGCAGGGGCCTGCTGGTAGTCAGTCGAGAGAGCCCCCTGTAGAAGATGTCGAAACCGGCCTCGTCGACGATCTGGCGAACCGCGTCTGGCAGCTCTATGTACCAGTCCCGAGCCACGACGTTCCCATACCCGCGGATGGTATGGGAATCCCCCTGTGATCAAAAATAACAATTGCGAGGCAATATTCAAAACGCAGTTTTAAGAAGCATATAGATATACAGCATGTGTGCATGTTTTCAGATTCAAACAGATACCAGGTGTCGGTGTACTTACAGTGAACTACAACATGTGATGCGTCGGCGTGTTTGAGTGGTTCAAGGCAAATACAGCATGTGTGCATGTTTTTGGACTCAAGCGGATACTGGGTACCAGTGTGTATGCAGTGAAATACAGTGTGTGCTGTGTGTTTGGGCGATTCAGGGTCAGTGCAGTGTGTGTGCATGTGTCAGTCTCAAACAGATATCGGTTGTAAGTTTGTGTGTAATCAACTACAGTATACAGTATATCAGAATTAAGCAGTTAAAGAACAAAAGCAACTATGGCAGTTAAATGTTCTACATTACGGGAAAGAAAGCCGAAGAAGGAATGTTACCTCGGAAGCGCCGAAGGACAGATGGGAGGTAGGCTCACGCAGAAGAAGCTCGGGTGCCACGCCCCTTTCGAAGCTCCGGAACTGGCGTAGTCCGTCGGGGAGCATCACATGAACCGCAGGCCTGTAGGTCTCCGGATCGAACGGCCGGATGCGGAGTGGCAAGGGCTCGGCCTCGAGATCCATCTCATGCTCTGGAGGGGTCCTGCCCCGTGGAAGGTCGTCCGCCATCGCGAAGAGAATGTGAAAATGGCCGGGAGAGGGAAAACCGGGCAAGAATGCGAAAAGTTAACAAAAAGTCAAACCCCGAGAGGGTCGAAAAAGGCCGAAAAATCTGAAGTACGGAAAATGCACGGGTATCGAGAAAAACTCGAGGGAAACGAGCCCCGAGTCACGAAAATCGAGAAAGAGATACCGAAACGAAGTTTCGTTCGGTTCAAAACGTTCGAAACGCGAAGGTATTCGCGAATCGGACAACGAAACGGGGGCTAGAACGCACGAAAATGAGAGAATCAAAGGAGGAAAACACTCTAGAGAGAGAGAGATAGAAGATTTTCGAACAATATGAAGTGGAAAAAATAGGGCTAGAGGCCCTATTTTAAAATACCCGTGGCCAAATGTCAAAACTGCCCCGAACAGGAATTGTTTGCCGGTCGGCAATATATTGTGACGATGGAATTTTATGAAGGCCGATGGACAGCCGGTGATGCATTCTGATGGCCGGTGGGCATCCGGTGGTCTCCTACAATGGTTTTTGAGCCTCCTACATCCTTGTTTGGGTTATATGTGTGGTTCAGAGCCTTCATTGCTCAAAACAGTGCAAAACAGTGCCTCTCTGACGCTTAATCGGCCTCCGTTTTGACCTCGGATCGTGTCCTCTGTGTGTAGCACTCAAATTCGTGCAAGGTGTATCCTTCTCGTATCCTTTTGGCTCATTTACAAAGTTCGAAAGTCGCCCCACGTGCATTGCATTTCATCGCACTGTCTTGTGCACTACACGGTTTAGGAGACCTTAAATCCTTGGGAGGTGCGAGACCTTCGATCGCGGAATCTTGCGCATCGCGCTGTTTTGCGCATCTCATTGCATTTGGCATGCATTCTATCGCGCTATCTTGCGCATCGCGCTGTTTTGCGCATCTCATTGCATTTGGCATGCATTCGGTCGCGTTGTCTAACGCATCGCGCTGTTTTGTGCATCTCATTACATTTGGCATGCATTCCATCACGCTACCTTGCGCATCGCACTGTCTTGTGCCCCACATCTCAAACACGTGCATTCGCCACAGTCCGGCGGGACCGAAAAAACACGCGGTCTGGCGAGACTTTAAACCCGCTCAGTTGCATTGTCATGCATTTCAAGCGACTTGCGTTGTCGCGCATTCCATGCATCATGCATTTCAAAAACAAACAAAAAAAAGAACAAAAACAAACACACTTGCATGCATCCATTGCATTACTTCCATCTATGGCTTGCGCCTTTCCATGTCGAGCTTGGTTTGGTATGTGCCCATACTCTCGTGTCGAAGCATAGTTCAGTGGACCGTTTTATGTTAGACGTGGCTTGTATGCGTACATGCTTTTCCTAGGCAAGATTTGGTTTGGCCCGTGTGCCATTTCCATTACATTTACATTCCATTGCATATTTGTATATATCGCATTGTAGTTTGCATGCATTCATTGCATCACCCTCCATCTATGGCTCGCGCCTTTCCGTGTTGAGCTTGGTCTGGTATGTGCCCATACTTTTCACGTCAAAGCATAGTTCAGTTGACCGTTCTATGCTAGACATGGCTTGTACGCGTACATGCCTTTTCCTAGGCAATACATGGTTTGGCTCGCGTGCCTTATCCATCATATCCATTCCATTGCATGCATTCATTGCATCACCCTCCATCTATGGCTCGCGCCTTTCCGTGTTGAGCTTGGTCTGGTATGTGCCCATACTTTTCACGTCAAAGCATAGTTCAGTTGACCGTTCTATGCTAGACATGGCTTGTACGCGTACATGCCTTTTCTAGGCAATACATGGTTTGGCCCGCGTGCCTTATCCATCGTATCCATTCCATTGCATGCATTCATTGCATCACCCCCCATCTATGGCTCGCGCCTTTCCATGTTGAGCTTGGTTTGGTATGTGCCCATACTTCTCGTGTCGAAGCATAGTTCAGTTGACCGTTCTATGTTAGACGTGGCTTGTATGCGTACATGCTTTGCCTAGGCAAGATTTGGTTTGGCCCGCGTGCCATAATCATTGTATATATTACATCGTAGTGTAATTTTGCATCCAGCATTAGGATCATTCTCCCTTTCCCCAGTGGGTCGTTTCCCCACTTATGTCATCCCACCCAATATTCATTCTTGCGTCCGTCTACATTACTCATAGTTCAGTAGACCGTTCTATGGTAGACGGACTTGTTACCTCCATCAATCTATTTGACATAGGTGTGGTTTTGAACCTCTCGTGATTGGATCACGATTCAAATGCATTGCATTTTCTTTTGCATTGTTTATACATAGTTTTGTATATGTAGCATTCCATTTTGCATTCATTTTGCATGATTTGCATGTTGCTAACAAATATTGTGCCTGTTAAGTTTGTTTTCTTTGCAGGCACGATATTGTATGTACGGTTCATTTGCGACTGGTGGAACCAGACGGACCGGACAGGTATTGTATCCTCCGCGTGAGACGCATCGAGAATTGCACAATTCTCTTACATCCTTTCTGCATTGTAGTGTAGTTCGGTGTATGCTAGCTTATAACTGTTGCATGTGTGCTTCGTTACAGCTTTCTTTGCATGATCATAAGTTATACTCGGCTTTGTGCATTGTTTTGCATTTTGCCCCTGCCTTCGGGCGCATATCTTGCTTGTCTTGCATGTCTGTCTAAGTCTTCGGCCTTGTCAAAAATGGGTCGTCTCTGGGCTTTGACATTCACTCCCGTCATTGTTATGACTTTCGAGTTCTGTCAAAGAGGGGCAACTGTATACACCCCATTTTTTACCATCCTCAAGACTTGGACGTCACTAATTGAACACTCGGTGATCACCCTTGTTTGTGTTCGTTTGGAGTTCCCGGAGGTCTCGGCTACACGTCTTGCCTCAGGATCTCTGAACTCAACTGTTTTGTGTCTGGTTTTGCACCAAACACTTGTGTTTTGCCTTGGAGGGGCAGGGAATGCCTTGTGAGGCATCCCCACACATCACCGGCCGTGGCTAGAGGCCACCGGCCAGGGTTTTGTTGCCATCGGCAATGTATATTGCCGGTCGGCACTCTTTGTTGCCGGTCGGCCATTCATTTTGTCAAAATGACAATTTTGAATGGCCAATCACTGTTCATCTACTTTTAGTAGATATTTTGTGCCAGCTGTGATAGCTGGCACCCACCTTTGCCCCCCTCCATACACGTGTATGGAGGGATTTCACTCTTGCCAAGCTTGTCTTGTAAGCCTTGCAAGAGTGAATGTCTATAAGAGGAGACCTCTTCCTCCTCTTCTAGGGTTACAAAAAATAGAGAGGAAGCTCTGGTTCTAGGGTTAAGATTCATATATATTCTATCTCTATATCTCTCTTTTTGCCCTTGTGTGTGTACAAGTGTGCTTGTGTCTTACTATTGCACACAAACACATAGTGCTACACCTTTTCTTGGTTCCTTGAAGGACCAGAGGTTGTTCTTGGTGTTCTTGGGTGGTTTTGAGCTTGAAGAACCAGCTGGTCCACCATTTTTGAAGAAGGGCTTCAAGGGTAAGAATCTTCCCCCTTTTTACCCCTTTCTTGCATACTACTTTTGCCTACTTTACAACTATTTTTGTGCTTAGTATATAAAATAAAAAAGTTCTGTTTTTAGGCCCTCTAAATAGTTGCTTTAGAGTGTTTTGTGGTTTGGAGGTGTTTGACCCCTCTTAGGCCTTGAGAGGCCCCATTTTGTGCTATTTTGAGTGAGCTCCGGGACTTTGGTGTTTGGGCCTCCTCACCACTGAAATCTTGAGGGATTTCAATGGTAAGGGTGGTGCCTTGAAGTTCCAAGAAGGAGAGGGCCACCCCCTCTCCTTGTTGTCCTTGAAAAGGGCCATTTTTGCCTCTTGAGGGAGCATCTAGCCTAAGTGTGTGTTGGCCATGCCTTAGCTGATTTTCATGCTTATAATTCCATGATATAGCATTGCTTTAAGTTGGTTTTGGTACATCATGCTTTCTTAGCATACCTACCTTGTAATGCCATGATTTGCCTCAATAATGCATAGCATTTAGACTATCATGCTTTTGTGTTTTGGCCAAGCTTTGTGAAGCTTATTTGCGTGATTTGGTGTGCTAAGGGACTGTTTTAAGTCATTTGAGTCATTCATGCCTTGCTTTGTATAGCTACCATGTAATCCCTCTTGTATGCCTTAAGCTTTGGCCTTTCTAGCATGCCATTCTTGCTTTGATTTAGTGGGTTGGGATCATTTTCCATGTTATTTCAGTCCCTTGGACATGCTTGTATGCTTGCCTTGGACACCTCTTTTAATGCTTTGAAGGCTTGTGCCTTATACCCCATGTTTAGTAATTGTGCATGCTTGTGAATTCAAGCCATTTAGATGCCATCTAAGTGGTCCTTTGGGCTTTGTTTTACGTGCTAAAACTCTGTTCTTGGTCATTAAATTCATGCCATGTTTGGTCTTGCTAAGTGTGGTCCATTACTCCTTTGGCTTGTCTTTAGCACTTGGGCCATTGTTGCATGTTTAGCCTATCTTGTTTGCTTGGTTTGGCACCATGTTCTTGCATGATTTTCAGAGCTTAATGCATGCCATATGTCCATGATTATTCCCCTTTAAATGTGCTTAAAGGATGCCCTTTGATACTTAAGTGTTTAGGTCTTAACATGTGCGTGTGTGTGTGTGTGTGTTGGCTCTCATGTTTAAGCACTTTGGCCACTGTTTTGGACCTAACTTAGAGCTGTCCAATTAGTGTAAGTCCATCCCTTGCATGCCATTCAAGTGTTGTTACATTATCCCATGTTTGCATGCTTTGGTTGCATATGTTGTATGCTTGAAATCACTCGCATTCGCCTTGCATTCCCTTGGTCAAGTTGCTAGCATGTCGCATGATTAGATTACATCTTGCATGCTCTAGTGGTTTGTATAATTGTGGCATGCTTGTTTGCTTTGTTGCTTAGGTTGTGTACCTAATGTGCATTGCATGTTTGTATGCTCCCTTTTATGCCATGTTGTATATTAGCTTACATGCTTAGGTTGCATCGCATTGAACATGCATGCCTTGCCTCTTGAAATCAAGTGATAGAGGTTGGGCCCTTATGTGCTTATTTGGTTTGCATTTCATTTGACATGAAAATGCACAACTTGATTCTTGGGCCATCACGCATTGAAATGCGTGATTGATGGTCCGAGAACCAAGGACCATGTCCCTTTGAGTCATACACATGATAAGGGATAGGGTTGGTGCATACATTGCTTGAATTGCATTGCCATGCTATGCCTTGCCCTCTGCTGCTGTCAATTGCAGGTTCTGCAGACATTCTTTGCCGACCGGCAGTGTTCAGTGCCGACCGGCAATCAATTTGTGGCCGATAGCTTCATCAACTGCCGATGACCACATCCTACTGCCGATGGCCATTCCACTCAGTCGGTGGTGTCTCCCAATGTCCAGGGAAGCAATTCTGAGACTTTGGCAGTCTTCAGATGGGCAGAGCAGGGAAAACAGAGGCAGCCTACGCATGGCAGTGGACTTCCGAGCAAGACCCGAGCACGTGTGCATTGGGCCCTCTTCTCGAGGCCCTTTTTCTTGCTTTCTTAAATTAGTTAATTTACTTAATTAATTTAGTTGGTCTGTAATAACTAATTAGCTAGAATAGTTAATTCATTATTTGAATTGTATTATTCTTTTGGTCCCTCCGAGCGAGGGCAAATCTGTAATAAGTGTGGGTGTGTGTGTGTATGTCTTCCAACCCCCACTTCTTTCTCCCTTTTACTTACCTGCTTTGATGGTTAGTATTAGGACATGTTTAATTTACCATACCTTATGCTATGCATGCGTGCATCCATACATTTGTCTTGCATGCACCGGGCTCGGCGCATCATGCTAACTACATTAGTATTTCAAATCTAACTTGAATACGTGCATCAAATGATTGTATTCCACATGCCATTTTAGGATTAGCCGAGCCTAACCTAATTGCATTCTGTATGTGATGCATTAGCCACTTCAGCATGAACTAGGATCACGCATGTTTGCTAACTAGTTTACTGTTTTGGCACGTAGTACGATGTAAGTATTTTTATGCTTTAGCATACCGCATGTGTGTGGATGTTGACATGACAGCATGCTTACCATGTGGCTAGATGCTTATGTGTTATAAATTTCCTGAATGCCTGTGGGTGAAGGTTGGATTGTTTGAGTTGGAACAGCTCATTGAAATCCGTGTTTTAGCCTACTTGCGAGTAGCAAATTCCAAAACATTTTCAAAACAAACGGATATGCAATGCTTATTTCCAAATTAGGCGATCCAGTCTATACTTTTTTATTGTGCGCATCACATAGTAATTCTAGCTAATTAATCGGAATAAGAACACATAACGTTTTCAAAAACGGATATCATGGTTAGTAGAGGCCGATCTTCGGATCGGGCGAGAGCGGGTGCTCATAGCTGACCTTCCCCAATCGTACCCAAGTTCCCGAGCCGAGGCAACTTTGGTGATGACGGACACGTGGCCTTTGGCACCGAGTCAAGGTTTCCTAAATTCCCCCTTTTAAAAAATATTTAGGTGGCGACTCTGTATCTGGCAAAGCAGTCCATGTTTGGCACTTCTTTCAAAAAATCTGTTTTTTTTTCTCAAAACGATTTGCCGGATTTGGATTCTTTGGTTCAAGATTACGAACCGCAACAAAAACCGAGTCCGAACTGTAGAGTGAGGCCCTCACCGCGGGCGTGTCTACAAGATTAGACTCTTCTTTTGTTGTGACCAAGTGATAACTTGGGAAGATGTAAGCCCGTAAGGCACTCGTTTTGTTATTAGCGGCTAGAATTACATTGCATTGTTTCAAGATGAACGTTTATAAAAGTGTAATGCATGTAATATCATTTGTAAAACATTTTGTAAAGAAGACTCTAATGAATGAAAATATAATATTTCTTTTATACGTATGGATCTTATGTATGACAATTTATTTAATATTTGGGGCCGTGACAACTTGGTATTAGAGCGTACTGGGTTTAAATACTTTCGGCACGTGGGAAGTGGTTAGTACCACAATGGGTTTGTCTCGTTTGTTAGAGACTTATGTATGATGTTATGTGCTTATATGATAACATGCTTACATGACTATATGGGCATAGGATTTAGTTTCTAGGATGTTGATCGGGTCCATGGGTTTCTGGGAGTCCTGTTGGAAAGGCACTTGATCACTGCCGTTTCTAACTGGAACTCTAGTGACACCACAGGACGATCATTATCCGGAGACAAAATTCGTATGTGTTTATGTGATTATGTGCTTATGTGAAGTGAATTACAGTTGTCCATTCTATTAGGACACGAGTGAGATAGCTTTGGCACATTTGAAAATGTGCTAATCTCTTTGTCACCTTTATTAGGATGTCAGGACGAGGTCATGGTGGTAGGCGTGGAAGGCCTAGGAGGCAGGAGATGCCTATATCGGATGAAATTTCGGCACAAGAGAAAAGAGTGGGTCAAGCCAATGTGGCCGAACCGGTTGGTCAGCAGGCCATGGCCGCCTTAGCTAGTTAAATGGCCAGAGCATTGAGGGAATCTATGGACATTCTCAGGGTTGAGAATCAAGTCCAGGCCCAAGTAGCTGAGGCAAGGCCGTCTTTTCTGAAGAGGGAGTTTTTTCAGTCAAATCTGGATGAATTTTTAGGTGATCCTAAGGAGCCACTGAAGACTGATGAGTGTCTTGAGTAGATGACGAAGACGTTTGAGATGCTCGGCATCGAAAACGGAGGTTTGAGGGTGACCTTGGCATCCTTCTAGCTGAAAGGAGACGCGGGTTAGTGGTGGAAGTATGCATAGGGGCGCATTGGAGGGACTTGGGAGGCCTTTGTTAAAGATTTCCAAGACAAGTACTTGCCGGCTACAGTGAGGGAGAAGTTGCAGGATCAATTCTCCAAGTTGGTGCAGTTCAATACACTAGTGGTAGAGTTTGAGGCCACTTTTACTAGCTTGTCTAGGTTTGCACTGGAGTTAGTGACGACCGAGGAGTGTCGGTGTTTGGAGTTCAAGAAGAGGTTGAGGACCGGACTCATGTTTAAAGTTTCCAAGTCCATGATCAGGGAGTATGGGCGCCTTGTGGAGGCTGCAACCCATCTTGAGACTATCATGCACGTGGAGGAAGAGAGGATAAGCGGCTCCAGGAGGAGTTAGGTTGGTCATGGGGACAGTAAGAAGCAGGGGAGTTCTAATCCTCAACAGTCCCAAGGAGTGTATTCGAGATCTACCTTTCCAGCACCGAGTTCGGGTTCTGGGAGAGGCGGTCAGGGAGACATCACTTGTTACAAATGTGGTCAATTGGGCCACAAGTCTCCAGTTTGCCCACAGAGAGGAGGAGGGCAGCGTGCAGCATCATCTTCGGCCCGTTCTCAAGGCCAGAGTCAGGGTAGAGGCCAGCCGCTCACTTGTTATCAGTGTGGTCAAGCGAGGCACCTGAAGAGGTTTTTTCCACAGTTGGGTGGCATATCTGGTGCATCTGGTTCGAGGCAAACATAGAGTCACCAGCCAGCTCAGTCAGTTCAGGCCTCAAGGGAAAATCAGGGAGCCTTTTCGACTCAGTCTGTGCAGTAGCCTTATGCTCTGAGAGGTGACCAGGTAGATCAGAGACCTACAAGGAGTATGTATGTTGTTATAGCGCTGAATCTTGTACTAGCTCCATCTGTTGTGAGAGGTACCTTTTTGTTTTGAAACTCGGTTGCTAATGTGTTGATTGATACGAGTGCATCCCATTCTTTTATATCTTTTACATTTGCATCTATTTTGGGGTTGGAGTTGGCGCAATTAGCATCTCCTATATGTGTTATGTCACCTGTTAAGAGTGAGATGGTTTTGAAACAGGGGTGTCAGGGTTGTGATATAGAGGTCGCTGATCATCGGATTCCCTTTTCTTTTGTGGTGATGGATATGTCTGGTTTTGATGTCATTTTGGGTATGGACTGGTTATCGTCATACCGAACTGTTATAGATTGTTACCACCAGAGGGTTACTATATGTACCTTAAGCGGCGATTGTTTTCATTTCTTAGGGGATCGGGTTGGTAGAGTTTTACCACTGGTGTATGATCCACGCAGGCGGAATGAGCTTAGTTACCTTCTCGCTAGCCTTATGAGTAGTGAGTGTGATGAGGTCCAGATTTAGTTGCCAAGAGTAGTTTGTGAGTACTAGGATGTTTTTCCTGAGGATCTTATTAGTTTACCACCCTACCGACACATCAAGTTCTCTATTGATTTAGTGCCCGGCACGACACTGATTTCCATGGCACCCTATCGTTTTGCACCAACTGAGTTGCGTGAGTTGAAGGTTTAGCTCCAGGAATTGTTAGATAAGGTTTTTATTCGCCCTAGTACTTTGCCTTGGGGAGCACCGGCCCTCTTTGCTAAAAAGAAAGATGGAGCCTTGAGACTTTGTATTGATTATCGAAAATTGAACTGGGTTATGGTTTAGAACAAATATCCTACGCCTCGTATAGATGATCTGTTTGACTAGTTGAAAGGATCCCGTTGTTTCTCTAAGATAGATTTGAGATCGGGTTACCATTAGTTGAGAGTCAGGGAGGAGGATATCCTGAAGATGGCATTCCGTATGCGGTATGGCCATTATGAGTTTCTGGTGATGCCTTTTGGGCTAACCAATGCCCCAACTGTGTTTATGCACTTGATGAACTGAATCTTTCGAGAGTTCTTAGACCAGTTTGTAGTCATCTTTATAGACTACATTCTGATTTATTCACCCTTTGAGGAGGAGCACGAGGAACACTTGCGAGTGGTGTTTGAGTTGCTTAGAGCCCATAAGTTGTATGCAAAGTTTGGGAAATGTGAGTTCTAGCTAAGAGAGATTAAGTTCTTAGGCTAGGTAGTTTCCGGAGAAGGGGTGACTGTGGATTCATCCAAGATAGAGGCAGTGTAGGATTGGGCACAACCTAAGAATGTTTTCAAGATCTGTAGTTTCTTGGGGTTGGCTGGTTATTACCGTCGGTTTGTAAAAGATTTCTCTAGACTAGCTTCGCCTTTGACTAGATTGACGCGGAAATGGGTCAAATTTGTATGGAGTAAGACTTGTGAAAATTCGTTTCAAGAGCTTAAGATTAGACTTACCACCGCTCCAGTCTTGATTATTCCAGAGAGGGGTTCAGGCTATTCAGTTTATTGTGATGCCTCACGAGAGGGTCTGGGTTTTGTATTGATGCAAGAAGGGAAAGTAGTAGCCTATGGCTCGCGGCAGTTGAAAACACACGAGAGAAATTACCTTACTCACGACCTGGAGTTAGCAGCTGTAATTTTTGCCTTGAAAATTTGGAGGCACTATCTGTATGGTAGAGATTTGAAGTGTTTTCTGATCATAAGAGTTTGAAATATGTATTTACACAAAAGGACTTAAATTTGAGACAGTGAAGGTGGATGGAGTTCATAGAGGATTATGACTTCGAGTTACATTATCATCCGGGGAAGGCCAATGTTGTGGCCAATGCCCTAAGTAGGAAATCCATCAGTAGTCTATCCGAGAATGGGAGATGTTGAGTGCCTTTGGTGAATTTGACTTGCATCTGGGCAAGTCTGTTGAGTCTGCAGCCTTGTTTTCTATAGCTGCACAACCTACACTTGTGAATAGAGTGTTAGAAGTACAAAAGGGTGACTTTGAGGTAGAATCCCTCCGGGAGAAGATCTCCAGTGGGAAGGTAGAGAATGGTTTGTCAGTGTACCCTGACCTGAGTATGAGATACGGAAACCGCTTGTTTGTGTCAAAGTCTTGCCGAAAGGAAGTACTCCGAGAGTTTCACCATTCACGCCTTACGGTGCATCCGGGAGGCACAAAGATGTATCATCATCTGAGTCACCAGTTTTGGTGGAGGTGTATGAAGAAGGATGTGGCAGTGTTTGTATCAAGGTGCCTTATTTGTCAGCAAGTGAAGGCCGAACACCAGAGGCCAACGGGTTTATTGCAACCTTGCCTATAGCCGAGTGGAAGTGGGAGCATGTCATGATGGATTTTGTTGTGGGTCTTTCGAGGGCTCAACGGGATAGTGATGCCATTTGGGTGGTAGTTGACTGGTTGACCAGGTCAGCGCATTTTATCCCTATGCGTGTAAGAGATTCGGTAGATTACATTGCTGACTTGCACATTCAGGACATAGTGAGATTGCACGGAGTCCTAGTGACGATTGTCTCAAATAGAGATCTGCGTTTCACTACCCGACTGTGGCAGAGATTGCAGAGTGCCTTGGGCACTAGATTGACTTTTAGTACGGCTTACCATCCTTAGATTGACAGGCAGTTCGAGCGTACTATTTAGATACTTGAGGATATGCTTCGATGCTATGTCCTGGACTTTAAGGGGTCATGGGAGAGACACCTACCCTTAGTGGAGTTTGCTTACAATAACAGTTTCCAATCATGTATTGGCATGGCACCATTTGAGGCCTTGTATGGCCAACCGTGTAGATCTCCAGTGTGTTGGGTCGAGGTGGGTGATGCACCTCTGGTAGGTTTAGAGTTGGTTTGGGAAATGAGGGAGAATGTGGCACTTATCCCTAAGAGGTTGGTTACGGCCCAGAGTCGTCGAAAGAGTTATGCCGACCGTAGGAGGAGACTTGTGTCATTAGAGGTGGGTTATCACGTCTTTTTGAAAATATCACCTAGACGGGGTTTGATGAGGTTTGGCAAGAGTGGGAAGTTGTCCCCTTGGTTTATTGGCCCTTTTGAGATCCTTGAGCGGATTGGGGAGGTTGCCTATTGTTTAGCATTGCCGCCGCAACTTTTCTGAGTGCATGACGTGTTTCATGTTAGTATGCTTCGGAAGTATGAGACGGATCCATCACATGTGTTGGATTGGACCAACTTAGAGGTAGATGAGGATGCCTCGTATGAGGAGAGACCGGTGCGAGTCTTGGATAGACGGGACCAAGTCTTGCGAGGCAAGATGATTCCCTTAGTCAAAGTATTGTGGAAACATCATGGGGTTGAGGAAGCAACTTGGGAATGTGAAATGGAGGTCCGAGAGAAATATCCGGACCTATTTGTTGATGTTTGAGTATAAATTGAGATTTTAGTTTTGTTTAAGAACTATAAGAGCATTGTATATGTTTTGAGATTGTAACACATTGTGAATGTTGAGTATGTTTCGGAAACACATGTTAAATTTGAACATTGCATATGTTATTTAAGTTTTGGAAATGTAAACTTGTTATAAACATTGAATATGTTTTGGAAACATGAGATGTATGTGTTGAAATTTGTTAAATCTCGGAACATGCATATTGGTAATATATGTTAAGCTGTATATGTTGTGGAATTGTTCTCTTGCGAAGAGATGGAATGACCGGTGGGTGGGTCATGATGGTGAATGTTGAATTGAAATCACGTTGGGAATTGAATAACCATAATTTTGAAACTTGTATAAAATTTCGGGGACCAAATTCTTTAAGGGGGGGAGGTTATAGCGATCCAGGTTTTACCCTGACCTTTGTTGTGTTCCGGACTTGGGTTCTGTGGTTGTATGTTGTTGTCTTTGGCTTGTTTCCTCCCTTTAATCCTTTAAATTTGAGTTTTGGGACTTGTTTGGTGAGTTTGGAACAGGTTGGTTGTCTATTGGTGCAAATGGTTGTTGCCCAGGTGTTGACTTCTTCGCTCGAGCGAGACTTTTTGCGCTCGAGCGAGCCTTGGGTATTTTCTTCTTGCACTCAAGCGAGGATTGAGAGTCCTCAGGTTTCTTTCTTAGACATAGCTTTCGCTCGAGCGAGAACTTTTGCGCTTGAGCGAGACGCGTGCAATTTGTTCCTTTGCTCGAGTGAAAACTCTTGCGCTCGAGCGTGCGTCTGTATTGGTGGCAGACCTGAAGCTTTGCATTGTGCGCTCGAGTGAGGCCACTTGTTGAGTCTGGTCACTCGAGAGACAACTCCTTCGTTCAAGCGAACCTCGCATATATTAGTTCGCAGCAGCGTGATTTTATATCACTTTTTGGTCCCTTCTTCACTCAAAACCCTAGATCGGCTGCCTCTCTCTCTCTCTAAAACTCCCTCTCTCTCTCTCTCTCTCTCTCTCTCTCTAGAAATACTCCTTGATCCAGAGTCTCTCTACCCTACTCCCTTTGTAAAAAAGATAGAGTATCACGTGGGCTTCCTTTTGATCTGAAAAAGTTCAAGTTTGGAGCATCTTCAAGTTTCTCCTTCTTCCTCGTGAGTTTCTTCATTTGACGTAGGCATAATCTACTTGTTAATATGAGATTTAACCTTGATATTTGTCATTTTGTATGAATGGTGGGGTTTCGGAAGCTTTGGGTGAAGTTAAGGTTTGGGTTTGAAATTTTGAAAGAGGGGTTTTCTATTTGGGGTTCCATATGTGTATGTGAGGTCTTGAAAATGGGGTTATTTGTGTATAATGGGTGAAATTTAGCCTTGGGTGTAATATTTGGGAAAAGGGGAAAAATGCCCTAATTTGAATTAAATAAATTATTTTGTATAAATAATGAAATCAGTGTGGAATTATGAAATTGGGGGAAAATGTGATTAAATGGTGTAGTTGGATTGATAAATCACTCACCTATGGAAAAGTTGATAAATTATCTGTTGTTAGACTTAATTATCTGTTTAGAAATATCTGTTTTGGGCTATCGGTGGAAGATAGCCACGATTGTTGTAGAAACTGCATAAGGATTAGGAAGATCGAAACTAACCAATTGAAGTATGTCATTGAATATGACAGTTTGATTAAACCATTGGATAAGTGAATCGATTAGTCATTGTATATGACAACGTGTTTAAATACATTGTATATGTATCTTTGTTTGTGAGGAGATATAGGATGTACTCCATTGTGTGGGAGGAGATACGGGATGGACTCCATTGAGAATTAAGTTGGCCAGAATGTCCAGGGTGAAAGTCATGAAAATCTTATATCTTTATGGGTGTCGGTTCCCTCGGACGTGGTTCCGTAAAATGGCAAGAAATAGAAGTGTTGGATTGTTGAATGTATTGAATTGTGAACCATTGAGTTGTAGTCTCATTTTGGTTGTTTTGATAATAATGAATTTACCCGAAATGGATAAATGGAAATGAATTGAGATATTGGTTATCTATATTGATTGGTCTTGGAAAGAGTATATATATCGGTTAAGAACATCACACATTTATCTGATGCTTATGCCTTAGTTATTTCTCATATATTGCTTAGCATATCTCTATTGGGTTTTGGCTCACCCTACTTGAGAAACCATTTTCAGGTACAGGTGACATGCCACCTCCAAGGACATAGCTTGGGAGGCTTAGGGGGTGAGGGCTCCATTTTTGCTATTTTATTTTTTGTTGGATGTTTTCTTTTAAGCCAAGGGCTTTACTTGTGTAGAGATTAGACTCTTCTTTTGTTGTAACCAAGTGATAACTTGGAAAGATGTAAGCTCGTAGGGCACTCGTTTTGTTATTAGTAGCTAGAATTACATGCTATAGTTTCAAGATGAACATTTATGAAAGTGTAATGCATGTAATATCATTTGTAAAACATTTTGTAAGAAGACTTTGATGAATGAAAATATAATATTTCTTTTATGCGTATAGATCTTATGTATGATCATTTATGTAACGCCCTCAAAATAATGACATTAATCCCAACAATATAAACATGCTATGATATATAAAAGATCCACATCTTTCCATTCATCAGAGTTGTACTACAAAAAGTATTACATGTTAACAACAAAAGCAAATGCCCTAAGGGCTTACAGCTTTCCAAGTTAACACTTGGTTACACAAAAGTAGAGTGCTAACTCTTTTACACATTAAGCCCTTGGCTTGAATTTACATGTAATACAACAAAAGGAAAGACAACCAAAAACGTCTGTCCGCCACTAGCCTCCCAAGCTAAGTCCTTGGAGGTGGCATGCTGCCTGTACCTGAAAATGATGTTCCCGTATAGGGTGAGCCACAGCCCAGTAGAAATATACTAAACCAGTTATGAATAATGACTAAAAGATTAACAATTGATAGATGGTCAACTCCTTTACATTCTTTCATAACATAATACAATTCCAAGACACTTAAGTCTATGTTTCCTTTCGTTTCCAATTCCATTCCTTTTTTCTTGCCATTTCAAAACCTTGGCTCGGAACCTGGCCAAACATCTCACATGAGACAAACACTCATGCCAACACTTTTTACTTCAACAAAGATAAACATAACAGTTATATCAACACTCCCAAAGACAAGCACATACGCTCTGTCAATACATTTCTAGATAAGCATACACGCTCTATCTACGGAGTCCATCCCCTATCTTCTCCCAACAACATCCGGTTTAGAGGTCCATCCCCTATCTTCCCCTAAACCGTGGAGTACATCCCCTATCTTCTCCAACACAACACAATGCATATAAACAACAATTATATACATCACAAATCACCACAATTAATTATCCAAATTAATTAATCAATGTAATTAGGACATCCTCCATAATTAACATCACAACCCTTAGGTTCCAATTTCATTAATGTTTCAACATTGATTCCATGTTTCTATACCAAACATGCTTCTAGGTTTATTATAGACAAAACCCCAAACTTTTATAAAATTACACAATGGCCCAAAGTTTTCCAAAATTACACAACAACTCCCAACATATCAAAACGCCAAAATTTAAAGACAGAACTCATAAAGAGGAGTAGGATATCCCTACCTCAAAGATTTAGCTCAAAAGAAGATGATGCCCAACACCCAACTTGCTCCAAAATCAAAGATTTTCCGATTAAAACGAAGCCCTCGACAACCTCTATCTTTTTAACAAAGGCCCTTGGGTAGGAAATCACCCTAGGTAGATCAATTCTTAGAGAGAGTGCAAGTATAGTGAGAGAAGCTCTCAAAACCAGAGTTTGAAGAAGATAAAGTTTAGAAAAAGTGATGTTTAGTTCGGTGCTGCCTTGCTGATATAAACAGGCTCGCTCGAGCGAAGACCTCGTCGCTCGAGCGACCAGACACAAAAACGGGCCTCGCTCGAGCGACCAAACATGCTCGCTCGAGCCAACAGTGCAAATTTTCCGATTTGCAATACGACGCTCGCTCGAGCGAAGAAAAAGGCTCGCTCGAGCCAAGAAATGCAGCTTTCAGGTCTGGGTCAGACGCAATCGGCGCTCGAGCGAAGCCATCCTGGCTCGAGCCACCACACACAAAAACTACCCTCGCTCGAGCGACCAAACCCTCGCTCGAGCGACCAGCCAAAAATCTGGGCAGCAACACTTGGCTCCCAAGCACAACCAATCTGTAACAAACCTGCCCAACACATCCTATAACTCAAATACAAAGCAAGAAAGGATGTAAACAAGACAATACTCTACTACCAACATCCACGGACACATGTCCGGATCACTGTACAACAAGGGGTAAACCCGGGATCGCTATAACCTCCCCCCCTTAAAGAATTTCGTCCCCGAAATTAAAAACAAGTTTTGAAAAGCAAGTTTTCTTCTCTTTTAAACAATGTTATGCCACAACATTCCTCAATTCGACCCATTCCCGGTCATTCCGTCTCTTATCAAGAGGCATTCTACAATATATACATTTCAACATGCATTCCTTTCCATTTCAACCATTTCCAACATACATGGTTCACAATTTATATCATAAGCAATAATCATGATACAATTTCATTTCTATAATATAGCCAACATATGCAATATTATAATCAACTCCCATATCAAGGCAAGTTTTACAACATTTATATTAATCAAAACATGCACCATGTTTTACAACTTAAGACAATTTGAATGTTCTTAAAGTTCATTACAATTACACAATTGCAATACTTGATTACACATCAATAAATAAGTCCGGATATTTCTCGCGGACTCCCAACTCACGTTCCCAAGTGGCCTCTTCCACTCCGTGATGTTTCCACAAAATCTTAACCAAAGGGATGGTCTTGCCACGCAGGACTTGATCCCGCCTATCCAAGACCCGAACCGGTCTCTCCTCATACGAGGCATCCTCATCTACCTCTAAGTCGGTCCAATCCAACACATGTGATGGATCCGGCTCATACTTCCGAAGCATACTCACATGAAACACGTCATGAACTCCAGATAACTGTGGCGGCAAAGCTAAATGATAAGCAACCTCGCCAATCCTCTCAAGGATCTCAAAAGGTCCAATAAACCGAGGGGATAACTTCCCACTCTTCCCAAACCTCAACAATCCCCGCCTAGGTGATATCTTCAGAAAAACATGATCACCCATCTCAAACTCCAATGGTCTCCTCCTACGGTCAGCATAAGATTTCTGCCGACTCTGGGCTGTAACAAGCCTCCTACGGATAAGCTCAACTTTCTCCGTCGTTTCCCTAACCAACTCCGGACCCAACAAAGGTGTGTCACCCACCTCGGCCCAACAAACTGGAGATCTACAAGGTCGGCCATACAAGGCCTCAAACGGTGCCATACCAATACTAGACTGAAAACTGTTGTTGTAGGCAAACTCTACCAATGGTAAGTGCCTCTCCCACGTCCCACTGAAATCAAGGACACAACCCCGAAGCATATCCTCGAGGATCTGAATAGTACGCTCGGACTGCCCGTCAGTCTGAGGATGATAAGCTGTACTAAAGGTCAACTTAGTGCCCAAGGCACTCTGTAAACTCTGCCACAACCTAGCAGTAAAACGAGGATCTCTATCTGAGACAATCGTCACTGGGACCCCGTGCAACCTCACTATGTCCCGAACATACAAGTCGGCAAGATGATCTACCGAATCTCTCACGCGCATAGGAATGAAGTGCGCCGACTTAGTCAACCGGTCTACAACCACCCAAATAGCATCACTACCCCGCTGAGTCCTCGGTAGGCCTACAACGAAGTCCATAGTGACATGCTCCCACTTCCACTCGGCAATAGACAAGGGTTGTAACAAACCCGCTGGCCTCTGATGCTCGGCCTTCACTTGCTGACAAGTAAGGCACTTAGACACGAAAACTGCCACATCTCTTTTCATACCCCGCCACCAAAACTGGCGACCCAAATCCCGATACATCTTAGTACCTCCCGGATGCACCGCAAGGCGCGAATGGTGAAACTCTCGGAGTACTTCCTCTCGGCAAGACTCCGGTACAAGCAAACGGTCTCGGTATCTCACACTCAGGTCGGGATACACCGTCAAACCTTTCTCAACCTTTCCACTGGAGATCTTCTCTCGGAGGGATTCTATCTCAAGGTCACCTCTCTGTGCCTCTAACACTCTAGTCACGAGGGTAGGCTGCGCAACGACAGAAAACAAGGCCGCAGCCTCAACGGATTCGCCCAGAAGCAAATCAAACTCTCCAATGGTCCCCAACATCTTCCACTCCCAGATGGCTATACAAGCTACATCGCTAACGGATTTCCTGCTAAGGGCATCGGCCACAACATTGGCCTTCCCCGGGTGATAGTGCAACTCAAAGTCGTAATCCTCAATAAACTCCATCCACCTCCTCTGCCTCAAATTCAAGTCTTTCTGTGAAAAAAGATATTTCAGACTCTTGTGATCCGAGAACACCTCGAATCTCTCACCATAAAGATAGTGCCTCCAGATTTTCAAGGCAAAGACCACAGCTGCTAACTCTAGGTCATGTGTAGGATAATTCTTCTCGTGAATTTTCAACTGACGTGAGCCATAAGCTACCACTTTCCCCTCTTGCATCAACACACAACCCAAACCCTCTCGTGAGGCATCACAATAGACTGCATAACCCAACCCTCTCTCCGGAATAATCAAGACCGGAGCGGTGGTCAGTCTAACTTTCAATTCCTGAAA
Organism: Camellia granthamiana; assembly: GCA_036172215.1. Taxonomy (NCBI): domain Eukaryota; kingdom Viridiplantae; phylum Streptophyta; class Magnoliopsida; order Ericales; family Theaceae; genus Camellia; species Camellia granthamiana. Next base: position 105,743,206 of record CM069907.1, read on the forward strand.
CGACTTTTCACAAGCCTCACTCCATACAAAGCTGACTCCCCTCCGAGTCAATCTAGTCAACAGTGAAGCTAACCTGGAGAAATCCTTCACAAACCGACGGTAATACCCAGCTAATCCCAGAAAACTGCGGATCTCAAACACACTCTTAGGCTGTGCCCAATCTTGCACTGCCTCCGTCTTGGATGTATCAACAGACACCCCTTCCCCAGAAACCACATGGCCTAAGAACTTAACTTCTCCTAGCCAGAACTCACACTTCCCAAACTTGGCATACAGCCTATGGGCTCTAAGCAACTCAAGCACCACTCTCAAGTGTTCCTCGTGTTCCTCCTCTGAAGGTGAATAGATAAGAATGTCGTCTGCAAAAACGACTACAAAACGATCCAAGAATTCCCGGAAGATCCGGTTCATCAAGTCCATAAAAACTGCCGGTGCGTTGGTGAGCCCAAATGGCATCACCAGAAACTCATAATGGCCATACCGCGTACGGAATGCCGTCTTTGGAATATCCTCCTCCCTGACCCTCAACTGGTGGTAACCCGATCTCAAATCTATCTTAGAGAAGCAACGGGAACCCTTCAACTGGTCAAACAAATCATCTATACGGGGCATAGGGTACTTATTCTTAACCGTAGCCCGATTCAACTTCCGGTAGTCAATACACAATCTCAAGGCACCATCTTTCTTCTTAGCAAAGAGTGCCGGTGCTCCCCACGGTGAAACACTAGGACGTATAAAGCCCTTATCTAGCAATTCCTGGAGCTGAACTTTCAACTCAACCAACTCTGCTGGAGCAAAACGGTAAGGTGCCATAGAAATCGGCGCCGTGCCGGGCACTAAATCGATAGAGAACTCAATCTCTCGATGAGGTGGCAAATCAACAAGGTCCTCGGGAAAAACATCCGAGTACTCACAAACTACCCTCGGCAACACAATCTGGGTCTCATCACACTCACCACTCTCAAAGCTAGTAAGTAGACCACTAAGCTCATTCCGCCCTCGCGGACCATACCCCGGTGGTACAGCACTACCAACCCGGTCTCCCAAGAAATGGAAACACTCCCCGCTCACGGTACAACAAGTAACCCTCTGGCGGTAGCAGTCAATAACAGCTCGGTATGACGATAACCAGTCCATACCCAAAATAACATCAAAGCCCTTCATGGGCATAACTACAAAAGGGAACGGAAGCCTATGATCATCAACCTCTATATCACAACCTCTACATCCCTGTTTCAAAACCATCTCACCCCCAATAGGTGACACTACACAAATAGGAGATGCCAACACTGCTAACTCCAATTCTAACACAGATGCAAATGCAGCAGATACAAAAGAATGAGACGCACCCGTATCAATCAACACACTAGCAACCGAATTGCAAAACAGAAAGGTACCTCTCACTACAGATGGAGCCGGTACAAGGTCCTGCGCAGTAACAGCATACACGCGCCCTGTAGGCCCCTGATCCACCTGCTCACCTCTCGGAGCATAGGACTGTTGCACTGACTGGGGCGACGAAGCCCCCGGATTGGCCCTCGAGGCCTGCACAGACTGAGCTGGCTGAAATCCCTGCGTCTGTCTAGAACCAGACGCTCCTGAAGTGGCACTCAACCGTGGGCAAAACCTCTTCATGTGCCCAGGCTGTCCACACTGATAACAAGACAAGGGCTGCCCCCTGCCCAAACTCTGACTCTGCGGTCTAGCTGACGAAGAAGCAGCTCTCTGACCCCCGCCCTTCTGCGGGCAAACTGAAGCCTTGTGACCCGGCTGGCCACACTTGAAACAGGTGAACTCTCCCTGATTGCCCCTCCCGGAGCCTGCACTCGGTACTGGGAAAGTCGACCTGGCCACACCACCCTGGGACGGCTGAGGGTTATAACCCCTCTGCCTCCAACCATCACCCTGTCCCTCTTGGCCCCTCTTGGAGCCTCCATGTTTCTCCTCCTCTCCCTCCTGCATCATCAGCTCCATATGAGCTGCAGCATCCACTAAATGCCTGTAATCTCGAATGTAAGGTCCACCAACTTGCAACTTGAGGTCTCGCCTCAACTTCCGATCAAACTCGTAGCAACGACGCTCCTCTGTCGCCACAAGTTCAGGTGCAAACCTGGACAAACTAGTAAATGTAGCCTCAAACTCGGCCACAGATAAACCCTCCTGCTTAAGCCGGCTAAACTGATCTCTCAGCCTTTCTCTAGCCACTGCAGATAAAAACCTCTCCTGGAAAGCATTCACAAACGCCTCCCAAGTACCACCCACACGAGCTTTCTCATACTTCCACCATTGACCTGCATCTCCCTTCAGCTGGAAGGATGCCAAGGTCACTTTCAATGCTCCGTCCTCAATGCCTAGCATTTCGAACGTTTTACTCATCTGTTCTAGCCACTCGTCTGCCTTCAGTGGCTCCTTAGGATCCCCAACAAACTCCTCCGGGTTAGACCGGAAGAACTCCCTTCTCAAGAAGGAAGGCCCTGCCTCAGCTGCCTGATTCCCTGCCCTAAGAATACCCAGAGCTCCTGCTATCTCCTGGGCCAAGGCACTCATGGCCTGCTGACCCGCTGGCTCGGCCACATTGGCCTGACCAATCCCCTCCTGAACTGCCGGAATCTCCTGAACTGCCGGAATCTCCTCCGGTAATGGCACTTCCTGCCTCCTAGGCCTACCACGCCTACCACCTCTTGCTCGTCCTGACATCCTAATAAAGGTAACACAGAACGTTAGCACATTTATAAACGTGCCAGAACTAAACACTCACGTCCTAATGCATGGACAACTGTAATTCATTCCACGTAAGCACATAAACACATAAGCACTTACGAATTTCATTTCCGGATAATGATAGTCCCAAGGCGTTACTAGAGTACTGGTTAGAAACAGCATTGATCAAGTGCCTTTCCAACAAGACTCCCAGAAACCCAAAGATCCAATCAACATCCTAGAAACTAAATCCCATACCCAAATAATCATATAAGCATGTTATCACACAAGCATATAACATTACGTCTAAGTCTCTAACAAGCGAGACAAACCCATTGTGATCCTAATCACTTCCCACGTACCTAAAGTATTCGAACCTGGTACGCTCTGATACCAAGTTGTAACGCCCTCAAAATAATGACATTAATCCCAACAATATAGACATGCTATGATATATAAAAGATCCACATCTTTCCATTCATCAGAGTTGTACTACAAAAAGTATTACATGTTAACAACAAAAGCAAATGCCCTAAGGGCTTACAGCTTTCCAAGTTAACACTTGGTTACACAAAAGTAGAGTGCTAACTCTTTTACACATTAAGCCCTTGGCTTGAATTTACATGTAATACAACAAAAGGAAAGACAACCAAAAACGTCTGTCCGCCACTAGCCTCCCAAGCTAAGTCCTTGGAGGTGGCATGCTGCCTGTACCTGAAAATGATGTTCCCGTATAGGGTGAGCCACAGCCCAGTAGAAATATACTAAACCAGTTATGAATAATGACTAAAAGATTAACAATTGATAGATGGTCAACTCCTTTACATTCTTTCATAACATAATACAATTCCAAGACACTTAAGTCTATGTTTCCTTTCGTTTCCAATTCCATTCCTTTTTTCTTGCCATTTCAAAACCTTGGCTCGGAACCTGGCCAAACATCTCACATGAGACAAACACTCATGCCAACACTTTTTACTTCAACAAAGATAAACATAACAGTTATATCAACACTCCCAAAGACAAGCACATACGCTCTGTCAATACATTTCTAGATAAGCATACACGCTCTATCTACGGAGTCCATCCCCTATCTTCTCCCAACAACATCCGGTTTAGAGGTCCATCCCCTATCTTCCCCTAAACCGTGGAGTACATCCCCTATCTTCTCCAACACAACACAATGCATATAAACAACAATTATATACATCACAAATCACCACAATTAATTATCCAAATTAATTAATCAATGTAATTAGGACATCCTCCATAATTAACATCACAACCCTTAGGTTCCAATTTCATTAATGTTTCAACATTGATTCCATGTTTCTATACCAAACATGCTTCTAGGTTTATTATAGACAAAACCCCAAACTTTTATAAAATTACACAATGGCCCAAAGTTTTCCAAAATTACACAACAACTCCCAACATATCAAAACGCCAAAATTTAAAGACAGAACTCATAAAGAGGAGTAGGATATCCCTACCTCAAAGATTTAGCTCAAAAGAAGATGATGCCCAACACCCAACTTGCTCCAAAATCAAAGATTTTCCGATTAAAACGAAGCCCTCGACAACCTCTATCTTTTTAACAAAGGCCCTTGGGTAGGAAATCACCCTAGGTAGATCAATTCTTAGAGAGAGTGCAAGTATAGTGAGAGAAGCTCTCAAAACCAGAGTTTGAAGAAGATAAAGTTTAGAAAAAGTGATGTTTAGTTCGGTGCTGCCTTGCTGATATAAACAGGCTCGCTCGAGCGAAGACCCCGTCGCTCGAGCGACCAGACACAAAAACGGGCCTCGCTCGAGCGACCAAACATGCTCGCTCGAGCCAACAGTGCAAATTTTCCGATTTGCAATACGACGCTCGCTCGAGCGAAGAAAAAGGCTCGCTCGAGCCAAGAAATGCAGCTTTCAGGTCTGGGTCAGACGCAATCGGCGCTCGAGCGAAGCCATCCTGGCTCGAGCCACCACACACAAAAACTACCATCGCTCGAGCGACCAAACCCTCGCTTGAGCGACCAGCCAAAAATCTGGGCAGCAACACTTGGCTCCCAAGCACAACCAATCTGTAACAAACCTGCCCAACACATCCTATAACTCAAATACAAAGCAAGAAAGGATGTAAACAAGACAATACTCTACTACCAACATCCACGGACACATGTCCGGATCACTGTACAACAAGGGGTAAACCCGGGATCGCTATAATTTATATAATATTTGGGGGCGTGACGGTTTCTCTTAATTTTGTTTTCTATTTTATTTGTTTTATACCTTTAATAGTGCTATCTTTATTTCTTTCTTTCATCTTGCATTTTGTTTTTTATTAAAAAAATAAATAAGAATTAAATACTTATCTTATTTAGTTTCTCCTTTCATTATATATTTTTTCGTTAATCCTTCATTTCGTCTTTCCTATTCTCTTCATATGGTACATTATAAATGCACATGTATTCGTGCAAAATAAAAATAAATAAATTTGAAAAACACATATAAATAATAGCAAGTTGTAGGAAAATATATTCCAATCATTCTACAAGAAAAATATAAAATAACAAATTCATTTTATAAACTCATAGTTTTGCTTCATATTTTTTAAAAGGAATAAATACCACTTGACATGTATTTGTCATTCTCTTGTCAGAAGGAGCCACCTTTTCTTTTCCTTTAGACATTAGGTTGATCTTTTCTTTTTCTTTTGGCTAACACATATAAATAAAATATTCAAAAGATTAAAAAAAATCTTACATAAATAAAATACATATAATGTTTGACTTGATTTTGTACTTACCGCACAAACACGAATAACATTAAGGTCGTGCTCATCACGGATGACCACACCAACATTTCTAGATGGGGTTTTTGGAGTAGGCCTACAGAAATGGATTGTGAACAAATTAAATCAAGATCTATACAATAAAGTGGTAATAGTAAGAGTATATATTTCAAGAATTAAACGCAGTTGTTTACCAATTTGGTGTTAAAGAAGGTTGTCTTGAGTTTATACATTCCTTTGATCTCTCTCGTTCTCGTTGTAGGCGTTGTCCTAATTGATATACAGAGCATGGGTTTTGATTTTTTTCACGTTCTCGCCGTACACGTTGAGCCAATCCAACTTTTGATAACAAATTATCATTGTGTGCCTAAAATGAAAATATTATATAATTAGATGCATAAAATGTGAAGATTATCTCTTCTCTTGCTTCCCTTTCATCATGTATTTGTTCTTCCTTTTAACCAACTTTTCTTCTTCGCTTGGTTGAGTTGTTAGTCACATAAGAACCAATGCATATATTGATGAAATTTAAAAGGGAGGAAAAAAATAATTTGAAAACACATTAAGCACACGAAACTGCAAACTCACTATACACTTATTGCTTTGAAGACACTACCCATGTCTTTACAAAATATATGTTGAAAAGGAAAATATTAAATCATTGGGTACATAAAATGTGAATATTAGCGTGTAATGTTTTCTATTTTCCTCTTCGCTCTTCTTGTTCTTTCCGTTATATTACAATTAATTGTTGTCTTTTTCTTTTTTCCTTAAGAACTTCTTATAAGAAAAATAAAAATTTTTAAAATTATATTCTATAATTAAAAACTTCCTTTCATTTTTTGTTTCCTTCTCTTATATTTTTATTATGATATGTTGTAAATGCAGCATGTGTTCAAATTAATGTTCAGAAAAATGTATTAGCATTTTGTACAAATGCTTACTTTAATATGGTTTAGAAAAATATTTCACAATCAGTCAAAATAATTGAATAAATGTTTGAAAAAGAAACTTTTTAAAAATGTACATAAAAAAAGAGTATATGACACTATGCAATTCTTGAAAAGATCTATATAAAAACAAATATTTAATAAATATTCAAAAAACAAACTTTTTAAAAATGTTGAGAAACCATACCACGAAGTTTGCATATTCCTTTCCTTTGCCAAAAGGGATATCATTTTCTGTCTCCTTTGATATTGCTTTGTGTTTTTTCTTTGCCTATAAAAAATAAGTAAAATATATTTATAAATTATTTATAAAATGACAAGAAAATGCATGCAAATATAATTTACTTTTAGGCTCATCTTACGAATGCAAATAGTATTAAGGTCACGTTCATTGCAGACAACAACATTAACATTTTTTTCTTGAAGAAATTGAATATATATATACAAAAACTTTAGAGTGATAAATACAACTTTATATGCATAAATAAGAAAAAAAAACATTTATTTGTTGATATTATGGCTCGGCGTAAGTCTCCATCCACCTATAAAGTATGAGGAAAAAAACATTTATTAGAAGAAAATTAGATATAATAAGCTCAACATAAATAAATAAATAAACCTTACATTATAAGAGAGGTACTTAAATTTATATGGACGGGGAAAAAAGAAAACTTACTTGATCGAAAATAGTCAACCTAAAAATGTTTGGTTATATAATTTTAGATCCATCAATGATGTATTTTAACAATCACATTAAAATGATAAATTTAAAATCAGCCCTAGCAACATGAAGAGTATTAAAATCGGAGCACAACAATTGTCTAAATTTGAACTCTTCTCTTTCCCAACCGACTTCAATTTTATAGAGATGAAATTAAAACCAAAATCAAAATCTGTTATAATCGTAAGTATTTTGAAGTTCACCATTTATTATTTAGAAAGTCCAAACATAAAATTATGCCAAAAAAAAAGCAAAAATTGTTTCATCAGCAATTTATACTAACTCTTAAGTAAAACTAACCCAACACATTGAAAATACAATTTTTCATTCCCAAAAACAATGGAACAAACAATCCCAATTTCGTAATCAAAAATGGAAAAAATGCAATTGAACAAACAAAGAATGGAGCAAACAATGGAAAATACAATTGAAAATACAATGGAATAAACTACAATTACTGGAAAAAAAACACACACACACACACACACATTGGCTAAACCATACCTACTGTTTTGAATTGCAGCAAGGGAATAAAATAAATTTATCGCACATAAATTTTTGCCAAAAAAAAAAAAAAACTGTTTCATCAGCAATTTATACTAACTATCAAGTAAAACTAACCCAACATATTTAAAATACAATTTGTCAATCCCAAATGGAACAAACCATACCTACTGTTTTCAATTTGTTTGATGGAGGTTAGTGGACAAAGCTATAGTGGTGCATTGGCAGTGAAAAGAGTAGTGAGTTCTATATATAATAATAAATAAGTGGTGCTTTGGTAAAATGGGTAACAGAATGCTTTAGAACGAAATTTGCATAAATGTAAACACAGTTTAGACATTCTGCAGAAATTTGCAGAAACTTGATGGGCAGAAGATGAGGAAATTCACGAACATGTGAGCATTGTATTTGCCTATGCAAGCCAAATAATGTTTTATGTAAGTTTGTGGACAAAGCTATAGTGTGAATTGGTTAGTGGTAGTGGTGGGTTGAAGCAGTACCAGTAGTGCATTGGTAGTGAAAAGAGTGTAAGCGGTGCTTTGGTAAAATGGATGACAAACATAGCCATCGACCAAAAATCGACAAAGCCATCAACCAAAAACAAAAACAGAGAGAGAAGGGGAGAGGCAAAAGCAAAAACAAATTATCAAACTTTTTAACACTCACATTACAACCACGGAAATAGCCTCTCTCTCTCTCTCTCTCTCTCTCTCTCTCTACCTTAGGAAAATGGTAAATAGTGTATGTTTTTGTAAGTTATTTGTTGCAGTAAGTGGGCTCTACTTTCTCTAATTTTTGAAGAATGCCCCATGAAATTCTAAACAACCAAGAATTTCATGACTAAACCTTTGGATCATACATGAAAGTAAAATTTTCCATAAACTACAGACTACCTCAAGATGCATTATGGTCCAAAATGAATTAAAATCAATCAATTTTTTTTTTTTTTTCCTTTCAAAGAGTAAGGGCGGAATTCACAGGAAGAAAAAAAAAAATCCTAAATGAAGACATGAAACTCAAATGAATACAATACACCAATAAACTCCAAATTCAAAAAATTTATTAACCGATGAAAAAAGTTGTTTATAGAAACAGAGCATTGATGTCCCATGGAAACACCAGCTTTACCAGCACTTCAACTAAACCCTCAATTTTGCCAACAGCCCCACTAAAAAACTTCATAGTAAAACAATCCAATTCTGACTCCAAAATAGAATATTTCACAGCACCAACACTTCGGACTCCCGATCCCGTGGTTCTGAATCTGGTTTCACAACTACAATGCGAAATAGAAAAATGAATGACAGTCCAAATCTTGCAAATCCTATAAATCCATTAATCATCAAAGATGCCAAAAATGGACTGCATTGCCAGATTTCAAAGTCGCCACCTAAATATTTTTGAAAAATTTAGGAAACCCGTGACTCGTGCCAAAGGCCACTTGTCCGTCATAACCAAAGTGTCTCGGCTCGGGAACTTAGGTATAAGAGGGAAGGTCATTAATTGAGCATCCCTATAGCGATCCCGGTTCTTTATCCTTTGGTTGTTGTATCCGGACTTAGTTCCATGGATTCCGGTTGTTGTTTTGAACTTGTTTCTGTCCTTCAATTCTTTAAATTTGAGTTATAGAATGTTTTGGACTTGTTTGTTCCAGGTTGGGTGTGATTGGGAGCAGGTGGTTGCTGCCCAGGTTTTTAGTCCTTCGCTCGAGCGAGCTGTTTGTCGCTCGAGCGAGCGTGGAGTTTTGTGTCTAGTGGGTCGAGCCAGGGTGGCTTCGCTCGAGCGAGCGTTGCGTCTGGTGCTAGGACCTGAACACTGGAATTCTTGGCTCGAGCGAGCTTGTCTTCGCTCGAGTGAGCCTGTTGTATTTCAGTAGGCAGCAGCGGGGAAAAAGATCATTTTTCTCCCTCTTTCACTTTTGAAACCCTAGCAGCCGAGAGTCTCTCTCTCTAAACTTATTCTCTCTCTAGATTTCATCTCCTTCTAGTATGAATCCATCCTAGGTCCTTTGTTAAAAAGGTAGAGGGTGTCGAGGGCTTCATTTCAATCGAAAAAATTGTGGATTTGGCACACTTTGATTTCGGGTCATCTTCTCCATTTGAGTTCTCTTTTTGAGGTAGGGATTCTCCTTGTTCTCTTTTCAATACTTCGTCTATAGATAGACATGTGGTTATTTTGTATTGCATGAAAATTGTATCATGTTGGTTTTATTTGAAAATCATGAGGTAAACCTAGGGTTGGTGGTGTTAAGATTGGGTTTGGCTTCATTAGTTGTTGTCTTGGCTAATTAGAATATAAATTAGCATGTTGTGGTTAAATGAAGAAAAAGCCCTAAGTTATGTTTTGATTTGGTAAATTAAAATGGGGGTTTGTTAACTAATGTATATGAATCTCTTTGATTAAAATGAATTGGGTAAGAGCATTAATGCCTAAGGGATTAATCATAGCATTGGAATTGGTTTTATGGAAACAAGAATAGTGGAGTTGGTTTTGTGATGACAAGAAGGAAATGGGATTGTTTTTTGTGAAAATGAGAAAAGTGTTTTCAAAATAAATTTGAGAATTGGGTTGTTGTATCTTGAGTGTTGAATACACGTGTAGAAGTTGTATCTTTAACTACTATGTTAATGTTGTTGTTTGGTTTGTGATTTATGATAATTGAGTCTTCAATAGATGTACTGATTATATGCATCTAGAGGTTTTGTCCTTGGTCATCGGTCGAGGATGACACGGTTGTGTAGAATGGTCGAGTTGGCATTATGTCACTGATTAATTGAACATCATATGTGATGAAATGTTAGATACATTATGTATATGTATGTTTGCTCGGGAGGAGTTAGTTATGTGTTCATCTACTTTAACACATGGCTGCCATCTTGATAGTTTATGTATATGCATTATACATGTTGGATATGCCTTGTTGCATGGTTGTTGTTGGCGTTATATGCCGCGCTTATAATCAAAGGTACCGTTACCTTCCAGCTAGCGCCTGGAGAACTGTATGCGCTGATAATAGAAGGCTCCATACCCTTCCAGCTAGCGCCTGGTAAACTGGCATTTTGGCTTACTACGCACATAGCTAGTAGAGCGAAGTTGGTTGTAGTTATTTCAGTATATCTTTGGCTTACTAAGCACAGGGCTAGTAGAACAAAGTGGAATTTGTTGTTGTTTAGTTGTAACTGAAAATATCATGGATTTGATTGGTTGCGGTTCGGAGGACCGAGTTACTCCATTGGGTGATTGCATACATGTTGGTGGGTTGTAAATCTATGTTTTTACAAAATTGTGCATGTATGGTTATGATAGCATTAGAAATGAACCAAAATGTCATTTTTGTCTTTTGGAAAATGTAACGGAGAACGAATGTTTTAAAATAAACATGTTTGAAAAGGTACATCTGTGTATGTATAGGAAGTGCAAGAGAGTAACAGGCTTAGTGAGATTATTTCCTAAGTAGTTGTTAATGTTATGAAAGAATGGGAATGGGCATTAATGAAAGGAATAAGGAAAGATGAATCGCTTGTAGCGTTGAATGAAACGGTTGTTTTCAAGAAAAGTTCATACATATTTATATTTTGTATAAATTGTCATCTTACTATTCTAGTACGAGAATGAGTGTGCATGATCATAGCTATCTGTAAGTTGTTATTGTTGAGGATCATGTTGAGATCTCTACTGGACTATATGTTCATCCCACGTTGTTGAATCTTTTTCAGGTATTAAGCAGGTTAAGCTACAAGATTTGGATCTTCTTATTTGTTGGCCACGGGGCCTCTTTGTTGTTGGCGGAACGCCATATGTGTAAAGGGTTACACCCTTCATTTGTTTATTTAAAGGTTGTAAGCCCAAGGGCAATTTATTAAGTATGTTCATGTAATGTTTACTTTGCATACGAATGAGGGTATTGGTAATCACTTCTACGGATTGAATGTATGAGTTTATTTCCACATGTTATCTCTGAAATTGAATTAAGTTAATCAAATTGGTAATGACTTCGAGTAATAAAAAGTGGGGCGTGACAACTTGGTATTAGAGCTGCCGGGTTTGAATACCTTGAGCTCGTGGGAAGTGGTTTTTACCACAGTGGGTTTACTACGTGTAGTGAGGACGTTGCATATAGATACCATGAGAATTAGGACTAATGTGTTGCATTTATGTGAGCATGGGATTCAGTCTCCGTGATAGTATTCATAGCCGGTGAACTTGCTTTGAGGTCCTTTTGGAAACACGCCTGATCAACGTGGTTTCTGATAGGAATTCCTTGAGAGTTCCGGGATGAGTGGCTATCTTTGTGGACTTGATTCGATTATGTGTTTACATGTTTAGATGTTTATATGCAGTAGAGATGTAAATTTTGAGACTAAGTGTGTCTTGTGACTTAACAGTAGTGGAGTGTGCCTCGGAGAAGGCTATCGTGTTTTACGCTAAGTGTAATTTACTTTGTGCTTTATAGGATGTCTACACGAGGGAGTAGAGGACGATTGAGTAGTAGGAACGCCGGGAGAGGCACAACAGTTCCTTTAGTACCTGCCGTTGCAGCATCGGCTATCGGTGAGGATGTCGCACGTGAGATTGTGAGAGCAGTGCAAGACGCCCTAGCTCGTACTGAGGGCGGCAGCGGGCATGCTCTCAAGCTTACTAAGGAGTTCTTTCGCTCCGGTCCACCTGAGTTTGTGAGGGAGGCTAAACCGTTGGAGGCAGAGAGTTGGTTAGAGCAGATTACCAAGACTCTTGATATGCTCAGAGTCGAAGATGAGGAGTTGAGGGTTTCTTCGAAAATGAAAGAAAAGAAGCAAAAACATGAAGAAGAACAAGAGAGCAACACTAGAGAACAAGCCTATGGAAGGGTGGCTAACTCTTCCACCTTCAACAAGGTTCAAATCACATTTTAAAGCCCAAAACATTCTTAAAACAAAAAAACAAAAAAAAAAATAGTATTGAAATGAAGAATAAGAAGCTTAAAAGAAAAGGAAATGGAAAGAGTTGAAGAATCAACCTCTAGAGAAGAGGAAGAGTTTTTTGGTTCACAAACTCCAATCCAAACACTCTTAAGTATTTGAAATCAATCTCAAAGTTCCAGCAAAAGCTTCGAAATCAAGCTCCAATGGTGTATCTATAGTGTATCTATATCAAGAGGGTAGAGAAGAGCCTTTAGTAATCCTCTAAGCCTTGGGGAAATTAGTCTAACCCTAAATTCAGAGGGAAGGTGTTGTTTTTATAGATTTTCCACTGCCTTTCAACGTAAATATCTTCAAAAGTGAGCAATTGGCCAAATCCCATGCATAGGAGCAGCCTCCTGTTGCGAATTATCTGCCTCGTTGAACATGGTCGGCTGACCAAGAGGATGTACGGCCAGCCAACAAAATGTGGCCTAGCGCCTTTTTTTTTCTTTTTTTTTTTTGGTCTTGCTGCTTTTTGAGTGGTCAGACTAGAAAAATAGGTTTTGGTCCAAATAGAGTGCACGGTTTGGGTTTGAAGCTCAAAACTAAATTCTTTTGCAGAAAAATTCAAAAGATTGTATAGTATAACATTTTCATCATCAAGTGTTCAGAATGAAGCGCCCAAGTCTCAAGGGCGGTCAAAATGGGGTGTTGTAGACCGCCCGGAACTCTACTTCGCGCGCGAGGGCGCGAATTGTAGTTCTTAGCTACTACAGTTCGGACTCCTGTCACGGTTCTGAATCTAATCTCACAAAGTGCAATGTAAGACTGATAAATCACCAAAGAGTCCAAATTCGGCAAATTGTTTTGGAAAATCGATTTTAATCAAAAAGCACCAAACATGGATTGCTTTGCCAGATTTCAGAGTCGCCACCTAAATATTTTATTTTGAAAAATTTAGGAAACCCTGACTCGTGCCTAAGGCCACGTGTCCGTCATCACCAAAGTTGCCTCGGCTCGGGAACTTAGGTACGAGAGGGGAAGGTCATGCAATGAGCACCCTTGCTCGTCCGATCAAAAATCGGCCTCTACTAACATGATATGCTGTTTTTTATAAACACATGTGTTCTTATTCCGGTTATTAATCTAACTTACTATGTGATGCACACAGCATACAAGTATAGACTCAATCACACGGATTGGAACAAAACAACTCATGCTTATTTTTCGAAAATGGTTTGAAGGTGCTACTCGCAAGTAGGCTAAGACGCGGATTTGCCACCCTCAAGTGGGTATAGAAAAACATGATTTTGCCACTTGAAGTGGGCTTAAAACTCACAATCATCGAGTTGTTCCAATCCAGGCAATCAAACCTTCACCCACAGGCATTCAAGCAGTTAATCACCTAAGCAGTTAGCCTCATGGCAAGCATGCTATCATGGAAACATTTACACACATGCAGAGATGCTAAAGCATAAACACTTACCTAGTACTCCGAGCCAAAACAAAAGCTAGTTAATAATCATGCATGATCCTAGCTATGTCGAAAAATGCCTAATGCAATACATGCAAAATGCAACTAAGATAGGCTCGGCTATTCTAAGATGTCATGTGAAATACAACTTTTGATAACATGTATTCAAATAGGAATTGAAATACGATGCAACTAGTATGATGCGCCGAGCCTGGTGTATGCAATACAAATGAATGAATGCAAACGTGCTAGCATAAGGATGCTAATTGAAATATGCCCTAAAGCTAACCACTGAAAGAGGATAAGTAAAAGGGAGAAAGAAATGGGGGTTGGAAGACATGCATCACACACACGCACACTTAGTTACAACATCGCCCTCTCGGAGGACGGTCCAAATAATAAGCTACGTTACACTAAGCTAAGCTAATTGTTACAAGCCGAAACTAATTAACTAACAAGCTAACTAATTGTTACAATCCAAATTGAAACAAATAGCTATGCTAAGCTAATTAAAATATTACAAAACAAATCAAATGACTAATTTACACGAACTAATCATAAGTAATGAAATGGCCTCGCGGGCAAGGAAGTGATGCATGCTCGGTTGGCTTCGCTTGGAAATCCACTACCATACCTCATGTGGCCTCTGTTTGCACTGTTTTGGACTTCTGAAAACTGTGCCAACCTCCAAGATACTTCTGATCCACCTTGTGGACATGTTGGGGGTGGTCGGCCAAGAGGGATGGCCATCGACCAAAGATAATGGTCATCGACCAATTTTGATAGCCGATCGGCAGATTAGATGGTCGATCGGCCACTGCTTCCTGCAATTTCCTCCTTTTACTGCAACAGAGCACTAACAGAGGCATGGCAGTGTATTTGCAAGAAAATGTGTGTGCAACCACACTCCTTATCATGTCTAAAGCTCAAACGAGTGTAGTGCTCGGCTTTCGAGCCATCAATCACGCATCTCAATGCATGATGGCCAAAGGGGCTGAGTTGCACAAATCAGTGACGATGAATGCACACAAATACCATATAAGACTCCATGAACCTCCACTTTATCATGCATGATCAAAGGTGTCGGTGACCTAAGGAATGAGGCACGTTTCATCACTTCAAGTATGAAACGGCCCTCATTCCTTGTGTTTGGATTAACATCCGATCCAAACACAATGCAATGCAACAAACATGCAAGGATAATGCAACATGCAACATGCAAACAACATGAGCATGCAACAACAATATACAAGCAACATGAGCATGCAACAACATGCAAACAACAATGTCATGCAACAATATGCAATGGCAAGGGCTATGAAATGCGATACTCGATGGACCAAACCACATACGGACAGAACTCTGAGGGTCCAAAACAGTGGCCAAAATACTGAAATGATAGCATGAAAATCAAGAAAAATGCATGCTCATGCATTGGCCCATGAACTAAGCATAATAGCAGAACTCTCAAACATGATGAAGAAGTGACAAATGTGAGAGTGTAGCAATGAAATAAGCTCTGAAATCACATTCCAAAGGATGCTAAATCATGCACATATGACAAGTAAAGCATACTAGTGAGCTCAAAGCTTAAAGCTAGCCAAAGGACTCTCACTATGACCATATCAAGCAAGCCCTAAAGGGCCAAGGTGACTCAAAACAGTCCCAAGGCAGGTCAAAATAAAGCCAAAACATGCATGGAATGGGGCCAAAATAAGCTAGCATGGTTAGCGCAAAACATGACGCATGCAAGGCCAATGAGGAGGATTACACTACACCCACCAAAACCAAGCAGGAGATGACTATACCAACAAAAATCAGAGTTATGGCATGTCAAAATAACACCAAAAATGCATTGATATGGCAGCCCAAAAGTTTAGGCAATAAGGCATGCATATAGACCCACACTTAAGGCATAAAGCATGACTCACCAAAAGCATTGAAATAGCAAAGCATGAGAGAGTATGGCCACATCATATGCACTGAAATCATATACCAAGTGATGCCAAATCATGAAAATAGCCCAAGCAATGCATGCTAATGGCTTGGAAACTCAAAGCTAACAAGCAAGAATGAACTATGGCTATACAAAGCATCGCATGCATGACCAAAGCAACTTCAAACAGAGCTTAAGCATGCTGAAATATGAGTAAAAGCTTCTTTGAGTTGAGCCAAAATCATGCTAAAACCATGGCTTAAAGCACAAAGCATGTTAGGCTAGTGAATGGAAATGCACTACAAGTGCAAGGAGCATGCATGATATGATCAAACCAAGCCAAAACTGTGTTATATCAAGGCAAAACAAGGCCTAAGGCATGCTGAAATGGAGCCACAAAGAGACATAAAAACATGCAAACTTGGTGAGCCATCAACACAAGCATACAAGAGAAGGGGAGGGGGGACAACCGCCTCCTATTTCAGACCTCAAAACACCCTTTCCACCACTGAAATTCCTTTGGAATTCAATGGTGAAGAGGCCAAACAAAGGCTAAAACAAAGGCCTAAAATGATGGTTCAAAACAAGGCCAAACAAGGCTCTAAAGGGGGTAGATTACCCCCAACACCAAAGAGGTCTGAAACCAACATGTTAAACACTTAGAATAAAAAAAAATCAGTTGAAAGCAAGGCCTAAAACAATATGCAAGGATGGACAATATAATATACAAACAAAGGCTTAAAAGGGGAATACACTCACCCTTGAAGCACAACTTCGAAACCAGCAACTTTTAAGGCAAAAACCAACTTTCAGAGCTCAAATAACACTCTCAAGAACCTCAACTCAAAGATGGTGGTGTGTTTACTAGGTGTTGTAGTGCAAAAGTGAAGAGAAATCACACTTTAAGGCACAAACTCACACAAATATAGAGAGAGAGAGAGGAAGAAATATAGAGACATATATATATATCTTGTATCTCAATTTTCAGAACCTCGGGAAAGGGAGAGGGGCCTCCCTTCTTATAGAAATCCAAGTCCTAAGCTTCTTGAACAAGCTAGGACTTGGTTCAAATCCCTCCATACACGTGTATGGAGGATACACCAAGTGACCAACAGCTGGAAGCAAAATATCTGCAAAAGCAGAAAAAGGGGTCTCGGCCAAAAAAATGGCCGACCGACCAAAAAGAGTGCCGACCGGCCAAAAATAGTGCCGACCAGCCAACACTGATGGCCGATGGAGAGAGGACATGGCCGATAGGCACACGACCTGGCCGATGGGTTGTGGGGTTGGCCAACAAGCCACCCCCTTCCCTCATAAACAAAACCACAAGCTCTTGGTCCACAACCAAGCACAAAATAGACAGGTTGAGAGGCTCCAAGGCAAGGCGCGCAGCCGAGACCTTCGGAAACTCAGAACGAACATGAGCATGGATGATTATCGAGTGTTCAAATGATGACGTCCAAGTCCTGAGGATGGTCAAAAATGGGGTGTCTACAGGTGTCTATAGTTACCCCTCTTTGACAGAGCTCGGATCATCATGAAATGACGTAAGTGAATGTCAAAGCCCGATGACAACCCATTTGACGTGGTCGTAAGACTTAGGCAAACAAATAAAATGCAGATGCAATTGGTTGAACCTAAGGGTTGCCTATGTATCCCTTTGCAATGAGTCAAACTAGCGTAGTTCAGGAGCATGATGCAAATGATACACAATGTAACAAAATAATCAAATCACATGCAGTGCCTACCACACGAATATCATAAAGGAATGGAGATGCGAATCAAACTACATTTGACACAGAAAAGGTTCTAACACCCTCAAACCACAATTCTTCTAGAATAGGTGTGTACACATGCAGAACTATGCCTTTTGCATAAAGAGTACAAGTAATTGGGTGGTATGATATAAGTAAGGAATGATCTGTTGGGGAAAGATAATGATCCTAAATGCTGAATGCAACAAGACAAAGTATGATGCAATGGATGCAATTGATGAAGTGAATAAGGGGCGCAAGCCGAACTACGCCTTACCTAGAAAAGGCATGGACATAAACCAAACCATGTCTAACACATAAAAGGTGCCGACAACCTTAAACCACAATTCTTGCAGAATAGGTGCGTACATATGCAGAGCTATGCTTTACGTGGAAAAAGGATGAGCATATTCCAAACTAGGCTTAACATGGAAAGGATGTAAGCAATAAAATGGAATGATGTAATGGGTGTAATGGATAGTTTACTAGATGCATGCAATAGATGTTATATGCAATGCGATAGAGTTACTAGATGTGATATGATGTAGCACCTAGGAAGCGACGCCTTTAGAAAGCACCTTAGAGGGGCAATCGGCAATGACTTGCCTTATTCTGATGGGGATCTTCCCTTTCTTCTTGGTTTCAAGACTTTTTCTTTCATCTTGCGCTTCTAAACAGAGAAAACAATCTCAAGGACCCCAAATGCTCAATAAAGATATAATCTTCACGCGAAAACCACAGGTACTAATTTTCTCTCTAGCTATGTTTGCAACTTTCCCTATTCTCCCACAGGGTGATAGACTAGGTTGGTTCAGTATCCAGAATTGAGGTGCCTACAAGCTACCTCACCCTACGGGGCTGCCATACAGATTTCAAGCCGAGGATACACCCCTAGGTATTCAAACCACACTTTAGTCTCAGAAATTCCAAACCTTTTGCGTTCTAGGCGTTGGCCACTCAAACTCTAGTTTCCACCATCTCAATTGGTCTCCTAGGAACTCACTATAAACACAGTCAGGTAGCTATACCGGACCGCCTGAAGTCGTTCGGCCATGACAAACACCAGAGGAATTGCACCTTTAAAGGATTTAAGGTCACCTAGACCTAATGGGGAATAATTCTCTTCGAACATCAAAGGGGAAAGCGGGTTTCTTAGAACTCAGAGTTTGGAGCCATCTTGTTCTGGGGTTTGATAGTTGATTTGAAATTGGACTTACGCATACCAAGCTGTCGAAACTATGTAATGGGATGATGATAGAGATACGGAGGGGGCAATATGTGGATGGAGGTGCACAAGATAGTGAGATGCAGAGTGCACAAGATAGTGCAATGTAGTGCTGTGTAGGTGCACAAGACAGTGCGATACGGGTGTGCAAGACATTGCAATGCAGGATGAATACACAAAATAGTGCGAGGTGAAGTGCATAAAATAGTGCGGGGTGAAGTGCACAAAACAGTGCATGGTGCACAAAACAGTACGGGGTGAAGTGCACAAAACAATGTGGGTTGCACAAACCAGTGTGGGGTGAAGTGCACAAAACAGTGCGGGGTGGGATGCACAAGATAGTGCATCATGTATCTCATGAAATGAGGGCAAGGCAACTTGCCACAACTTATTGAACGGTTACTGAAAAACACTACAGGAGGAAACTTGACAAAACTCTGTTATTTACAAGTACAGAACAAAGTCAACAGCAAGAGTAACCAATCATGTAATTCAAATCAACCAGAGTGTATGAGCATGCATGCATAATCCAAAGCACATGTATTAATCAAAGGGAATAAGGCAATCCCAAGAGAGTTTTGAAATGGTTAGAGACAACTTTCAAAAGCTGAATCATATCAAAATCATCATGGGAATGAGCTTACCCTAACCCAAGGGAAAGTTCCCGACAAATGGCTTGAGTGGACTGAGAGAAAGGTTGGGTTCATGCCCATTGTTCAATTTATAGCCAAATCAGATATACTGAAAATTGCCCCTAGTGTCTAGCCACTAGCTATCTTTTTCAACATTATTCAGGCACGTGTGATAGGGATCATTAGATCCTGGAACGGTTGCCAACCAATTAGACTCATGCTTCTCTTTCGTCCCGGTATGTTGAGAACTTACTCTAGTCCCCTCCAAAGTAATGATGACTACACTTTGTAATGATCATTAACGCGATGCCCCTTGTATGGGCATTCTCAGCTTGTTTATGAATTCTACACATGGACTTGTTTTTGAGTTTGGAGTGAACATTCATGTATGGAATTTTGACCATGCCACTCTGTTGAACTTTAAGCGACAGACACGCTAAGGTGACTCGATAAAGAGCATAGACTAAAATAAACACTAGGTATGACACAACAGACCCAAAAGCAGAAAAAGACTCGAGGTGACTGATCATTCATAATGCTCCTAGTATTACTTATGTTCCCTGTAGAACTCAATTTTGTAAAACCCGAGTTTTGATTCGTTTTTTGTTGCTCAAGTTAGAGACTCTACCGACAAGTTGAAGTATTGAAAATTTCTTCACTTGTTGATTCAAACTAGTTCTTCCTTACCCAATGCATGCATGATATGCACAGCAGTCGATGTAGCTCATGGATTGATGTCAAGTTGACGACGTGAATTGGGCAAGGTTATCGGTCGAGATGGATGAGGTGGATATAGTTGAGATTGAACTTCAGATAAAGTTGCCTACGTATCCCAAGAATTGGAATTAGGCCAACATAGTTCATAGATAAGGTTCACTCGGGTAATGACACTCCCCTTTTGCACTATAACTTTTGCCAAAGTCGCCTCTTTGGGTTTTTAACCTTGCGAACTCTATTTGTTTGATTTCTTATTTTTCATGCTCTAACTTTTGCCTAGGTTGCCCTTTCAAGTTTTTGGCCTAGCGAGCCTATCAAAGATAGCGTTACAACATTTGCGGTGAATTTGATCAATAGTCATCCTTGCCCTAACACTAAAACTGGCTTCATCTTGATTTGAGCTTGGTTCTTCATTCTCTTATGCATGCCTTTGTCCTTTCTTTCGCTCCATTTGCAAAGTTGGTTCTTCTTGCAATGTGGTAGCTCCTCACATTGGCTTCCTCGAATTTAGACAGAAGTTCCTTTCCTTTCATTCCAACGAACACCCTTGGCTTGATAGTTGATTTTTTTTTCTTTTTTCCTTTTCTTTTCATTCTTTTCCTTCTTTTCATTTTCTCCTTCTTTTTGATATCTTTTTTTTTTTTCATTTCTTTTTATTTTTTCCTTTTTTGTTGTATCCTTTTCTTTGAAGTAATGAAAACACCAGGGGGACGAATTCTATGTTTATGAGGTTTGAAAGTCATCTTGTGCTCGCCAAAATGATTACCTAAAGGTGAAGAGAATCTCCAAGGCGAAGTAGAATAGCACACACAATTCTGAATCTATCTTTGCAAGTTTGCAAAAGAAACAACTTAAAATAATCATGAAGGACTTTGTGATGAAAATCCAGAATCCACTCAAATCATTTGGGGGATTATTCTCAACACTTGAGCTTATTAACGGAATCTCATTCAAATTTTTTTTTGAAGTTTTCCCATTTTAAAAAGGTCACACATGAATTACTATAGGCATAATAAAATGATTAGAAATTTGACTCCTACTTTCTTTATTGAAACAAAATGAAGACCCAAGGGTACACGAGAGCGATTCAAAAGAAAAGACTCAACTAACACAACAACGCAAGAAAAGACAAAGAAAATAAGATTCTAAGCTCAATACATAACTCAACTATTTACAGTACACAACCCAAAACAAAATCAGCATTCTTGAGAAAAAAAAAAGGGTTTTCACTCTCCAAGTCCATCTGCAAAATTCATGAAAAACTTCAAGTAGCCTCTGGAAGGGTCCAAACCTGCCTTCAATTCAACATTACTAACATGCACACCTAGTAGGATTGATTTCAGACTTCCAAATTGAGTCCACAGATTAAGCCTCACAATTACCCTAGTAGTCCCCATACACTTCCTTGACCGAAACAATTTCTTTTTCACACGATGCCCTTAGTTCAGAAGGTCCTTTTCAAATGCTTCGACAATTCCCCCAGCTGAGACTGAGGTTCATCATTCCAACCATTGTTGTTGGCATCAATTGAGGGAGCCCACTGCTTTATTTCAACATCATCAAGCTTGAGCTTATCAAGATTGAGTAAGTTTTCCACCTCTCCAAAGAATTTGTTCCTTTTTCTTTTCTTTCTCAAAATTTTTAAGAAGGTAAAGATTAGAAGCTTCAAGAATGAACACAATGGGTTTGGGCTCATTGGTGGGTATGATGTGCTGACTAGGGTTAAGGTTGGTTGTTGGCAAGCCATGGATGAGATTTATGTTATGGGGTGACAATCTACTGCGGTCAGTGAGAGGGTTATTCACAACTTTGGGATTTTCAGGTGGGATGATGACCTCATTGTCAATCAAGTCTTGAATTTCATGGTGAAGGCGAAAGCAACGGTCAGTATGATGATCATACTGCTAATGGAATGCGCAATATTGGGTAGGGTCATGTCTAGGTGGGAGAGGGTTAGGGAGAGATTGAGGATTGAGAGGTTTGAGATACCCTCTTTCCAACAATGCTTCCAAGGCACTGGTTGGGCTTTTATGGAGATGGGCGAAGGTTCGTTTTTGGGAGTAGGAAGCACCAAGTTTAGAAACATTGGCAAATGGGTTGGTGAGTGTTGGCTAGGTATTCATGGGCTTGGGACTACAATCAAGATGGGTGTTTCTGGTAAAGCATCTCTCCTCATTGTTTGGCCTTCCTTCGTTTTCCAACCTATGTTTCAAGTACCCTTAATCTGGCTTTTCACATTGAGTTCATCCATAGTAACCTCCACTTGAGCGTTGAGTGGCGAAAGTTTCATCCACAACGCTTTCAATAATTACAAGGACTTGCCATTTGTTTAGGCCTTTGGTCTTCAGAGCTTCAACAACCCGTTGGAGATGTGTGCAAGGGTTAATAATTACCCCAAACTCATTCTTGTTACTTGCTTCAGCCTTGTCAAACAATCAGATGGCTATATATGGGTTAAACATTGTATCTAATTAGGCTACCGTTATATTATCACTACTAGTCTTCATCTCACTTCTAATTTTGGGTTGACCCATTCCACTTTTAGCTTGTCCTAAGATTGGAGAATTCTTTGATACAAAATCCCCAACATGAGGTGTGGTAAATGACGGGATCAAAACCCCAAAGGTTAAATCTATCACCATTCCTTGAACGTCTTCAATCATTTTCAACATCTCAGCAGTAGTGGGTTCAGCCATTTGGCGCTCTTAGTGTATCTGAACTAGATTGGGTGTATCCATCACGTACAAATCAGTGTTTTTGAAAATGAATACCTTTGGCCTGGGCAAATGGGATGGAGTGATATATATACTGGGGTAGAAGGTAATGTATGGATAAGGTTAAGGTGAGGAGGAGGTACTTGGTCATGGATGGGAAGTGGGTTGGTAGTAACATTGGGTTCTTGAGGTGGAGCTATCGTCTGATTGTTGATGAGATTTTGAACCTCATGACGAAGGTGGTAGCAACGATCGGTGTCATGACCGCCCTACTAATGGTACGCACAGTATTTGGTGGGATTATGTCTAGCAGAGAGTAGGTCAAGAATAGGTTGAATATCAAGGAGTTTGAGATGCCTTCTTTTCATCAGGACTTCTAGTGTGCAAGTAAGGCTCGTATGGAAAGGGGGTGAAAGTTCTGCCTTAAGCTCGGGTTGGGCCGGCTGTTTGTGTGTTGGTATTGGCAAATGGGTTGGCAGTTTTGGGATTGGTGGTGACGATATTGATTTCAGAGGGTTTGGGAATAGTGCTACTGCTAGCATTATTACTCCTGGAAAACACCCACCTTGTCAGTTCTCTTGTTTTAGGAATAATCCCTTTGTTAAATGCGCTCTCAATCTGAACCCCAATTCATGCAAATCTTTGAAAGTGAACAATGGAGCGACTATTAACTTTTGTAACATATCAAGCTCAAGGTTCCGTACCACTATCCAAACTTGGTCCCTCTCAAAAGGTCGATCTGTCATTTATGCTGCCTTTGCTCTTTACCTTGCAACAAATTCCACAAAAGGTTCTTTAGGATTCTAGTGAGTTGCTTCAAGCTCTTGGGTCATCATTTCAATTTGTGTGTTGTAAGAATACTGATTGACAAATGCCTCAGCCAAGTCTTCCCAGTTTTGCTTCACTTTATCCTCCAACTTGGCATACAAAGTGGCTGCTATACCCGACAAGGTTTTTCCATACAGAGCGAGTTTTTGAGGCCTAGTCAGACCCATCGGTTTCAAGACATCTGAGAAACGCAAGATATGTACCATAGAATCTTCAAACCCGTCGAAACGGTTAATGTGTGGCATTTTGAATCTTTTTAGGAGCCTTACGACAGCCTCTATGTACCCATCCTCAATGTTCGGAATGGAGTTGATCCCCTGTGCCTTTTTGAATTGCTTCTCAAGTTTAGCAATTTTAACAAAGCCAGGTCGATTTCATTAATGTCAAGGGGGAAAAGTCCCTTATTAGGCTGCACTAGGGGTCTGAAAACTCGAACTTAAGGCAACCCTTCTTGAGGATTTGGACCCTAGAAATCTTTAACTAGCGGAGGTGGGTCAAAGTTTAGCTGGGGGCCCAGGATGGGATGGATAGTAGATGCCCCAGATGGGTGGCATAATTCAACAATGTTCTCTTCCTGAGCAGCGATTCTGTTGTTCAGCGTATCCATGGCTTTTTGAAAGGCTGTCATCATGGCCAGAACTTCTTCTGGACTCTGTGCCATCATGGGTCTACTAAGTTGGCAATTATGGAAATGGGTGGGTGTAACCTAAGAGCTAACGAATAAGGATTTTTGAACCGATTATGATTGATGTATCTGGATTGGATTAGTCTAGATGGTTTTGATTGAATTGGGCCTTCCCGACTGGATCTTTTGGGATTGGATGGATCTTTCTGGGTTAGCCTTTTGGGATTAGATGGATTGGACATTTGCTGAGTGTATTTTTTCTTGGATTGGATGGACTATAATGGGTTAAGGCTTTCCAGCTCGGATTGGGTTGGACCTTTGCTGAGTTAGGTATTGCTCTTTCTTTGGCTCAGACATACCTAGCATTAAAAACAAATGCCCCATCAGATCAGGATACCGGGTATGTCAGTCAAAAACAAAGCAAGATACAATTTTTGGCCCTGGCTCTGATTTTGCTGAAAATTCACCCACTCAGATACAAACCCCAGATCTTGATGATTTTTTTATTTCCATCATATCAAACACAGACCCCTAGATTTTGACCCAAATTCTAATTTTGATATGACTCTCAAGTTTGAAAGGAATTGCCTCAAGATTAAGACTCTCCAAGGATTGCATCACACATTTCCAAAGATTTCACATTGTACACAAAAGCTTTCAAAACACCCCTATGAGAGGTTAGGGTTCCCTACTATTCAAACAAGCGGTATCACAACATTCTGGAAATGGGAGAGCATCCTGTCCTAGTTTGAAAGGTCACCAGAGCTCACTATATACACTAGGCCAATATGGTCAAAAAGGGTACCTCAGCAAAATTACCTGATAAACCTCTTACACCTAACACTGAAAAGTGAAAGGAGGATCAAGCGGTATGGCGGTAGCCCAGATCCAAGGGTTGTGTTCCCAACATGACATTGCCTACATCTGACCAGCCCTTTGGCAAGCTTTTGGCAAGCCTCTGACAAGCCATCTAGAATATGATGGTAAACACCGTGACTTAAGAGCACCATGAAAATGCAATGCAATAAACATATATATGTAAATAAAATTTCACACCATGAAGTCCAAGTTAAGTTCTCTAATATCCCCAATAGAGTCACCAGAACTATAGCTGGTTTTCCGTGCTCCTCAGAGGGGTTTAGTCTCCTCAGGTACGATAGCCCTATAATTCGGACTCCTATGGTTCTAAATCTGGTTTCACAAGTACAATGTGAAACAGAAAAATGAACGAGAGCCCAAATCTGGCAAATCCTAGAAAATCCATTAATCATCAGAGATGCTAAAAATAGACTGCATTGCCAAATTTTAGAGTCGCCACCTAAATATTTTTGAAAAATTTAGGAAACTCGTGACTCGTGCCTTTGGCCACTTGTCCATCATAACCAGAGTGGCTCGGCTCGAAAACTTAGGTATAAGAGGGGAAGGTCACTAATTGAGCACCCTAACTCACCCGATCAAAGAACGGCCTCTACTAATCATGATGTGAATTTTATGGACATTATATGCTCATGTCCTAATTATTAATATACTAACATTACTATGTGAAGCAAACAAGTATAGACTATTTCGTTTGCTTTGGAACTGATTTGATTTTATGCTTTTTTGAAAAGAGTTTTGAATATGTGCAACTCAAAGAAAAGCGAGCTCATATGTCACTAATCAAAGTCATTCCAACTTAAGCGAAATAGCCTTCATCCACAGGCATTCAAAGAGTTATTTCAAACAAGCACGTAGACTCGTGGTAATATGCTTGACATGGCAACGCAAACACACATGTAATATGCTAAAGAAAACAATGCTCACCTAGTACTCAACCGAGACAAGCCAAAGAAAAGAATATAGTTAGAAAAATGCATGATCCTAAATATGTGAAATGGCTATACAAAAATGCAACTAATTATTGACACTTTACTAAAAAACACTTTTTGTGACCGCTGCAAGCCATCGTAAATAATAAAAATACAGTCGCAAAAGATCTTTTGCGACAACCCATGCGACAACAAATGGGGGTCAAGAATGTGGGGGGTGACAAATACTTTTTGCGATAGGAAAGCAACAATCACAAATTATTCGCGACCGCCTAAACTACTTATGGCGACTACTATTTTGCTATTGCAAAAAACAAAGAAAAATGCTAACATGTTTTTTTGCGACCATCTTGTTACCATCACAAAAAAACATAATAAAAAAAAACAAGAAAATATAGAATTAGAAATTATTCAAAGTGCCAAGAAAAACTTATATACTAATTTAAAAAGATATTGCATGGTGGTAGTGGTGTGACACCTAGGCAAGTTTAAAGTAATGTAAATTATTCTATACAAAATGTATATGCAGTGCTAATAAGAAAAATTCTAAATAAACAAGGCTACAGGACTCGTATCACCAAAGAAAGTTAATATGCGTATCAACATGTATATCATCTCCATGTGGAAAGAAGTTTAAATGAATTGTAAAATTCATTCAGAAAATGTACAAGGAATTTAAAGGAAGTAAATGAGTCATATATATATACACGTGCACGCTTGAATTTAAAATATACTCATGAGAAAGATTCTCTATCTCTTCATCAAGCTTTCTAGTGTTCAAAGTAGTGTTGCTCGAGGCAGCTTTGTTTCAGCCCGCGTTTGTTGTAAGAGAAAGTATGAATGATAAGCACTGGTAGTTAAGTTCAAATAACTAACAAATACCGGATCCTCATCATACTATAAATACGAAACATGCAATAACAAGTAACGAGTTAATTGATTAATGTAATATGATGCTGACTCTTGGCACTTAATTCAGAAGAATAGGATGAACATCACTTAATTCAAAAGAATAAGATTAACATCAAAGCAGTATCAATTGCAATTTATTTTTAGAAATTCCAATACTACAAACTAAAATGTAAAAATTTGTATCTTAATAAAGCAAAATTTGTATCTTAATTCAGAAGAATAAGATGAACATCAAAGTAGTATCAGCTGCATGTTAAAGCAAAATTTGCTTTCGTATTTTATGATTTAGCCAATGCATAGAATATAAAATTTGTAAATAAAAAAAAAATCCATTAAATACCACAAAATAAGATAATGTATTGAATTTTTGTAATTTTTTTTTTGTATTTTTTTGGTATTTATTGAATTTAATTTTTTTTTTTTTAAAAAGCACAAATATTATACTTCTTATGTATATCTAGATTAGGTATATCTAAAAAATAAAAATAAAAATTGCTTAAAACATTAAAAAAAGTTCAGTAAAAATAATAAAAAAAAAACTTAAAAAATAAAAAAAATTCAATTTTTTGTGTGAGCTAAACCAAAAAAGATGATTGTTATCCCTTGAAATGACATGAAAAAAAATATATGTATTATTTTATTATTTTATATGTATAAAGACTAAATAGGTCATTTTAATCTGACAATGGGGTAAGTGTAATTTTTCAAATGTAAAGGAAGGATCTGTATTAAATAGAAATCTCAGAGGATGTGTCAGTGTAATTTATCCTAATATATATATATACAAGGGTAATTTGGTCATTTGGTATAACCTTGTCCTTCTAGGCATAATATTTTAGCGCGTGGACTTTTAAACAAAGAAAATACAATTTTGGACTTTTGAACTAAGCGTCTTCCCTTAATTTTCTTTTTTTAAAATTCATACTTAAAATTAATAATCCAAATCCAAATACTTAAATTTGAAATATATAGTCTCAAAATGCTTGAAAAAAGTTCAAATTTTCATACAATAGTGATTGAAGGGTTGGGGTCGCGTCTAATTTGAAATGATTCATTTCTTCTTGATTTCTATCCAATTTAAACAAATGTTATCGATCGGATAAATTGACATAATATGAAAAATTAAAAGGCAAACTTGATATATATAATTGAAATTATAGTGACCAAATTGACACCCAAAAAAAAAAAGCAAAAACAATTTACGGCAACGACAAGTATAATTTGGCCAAAAAATTTATCGTATCGATGAGGCCTAAAAGGGTTTCGCTGTATTTGATTGGGAGATTTGAAAAGAGAAAAGAAAAAAGTAAGTGAAATTTGAATAAAATATACCTATATTTCACGTAATTTCACACATTTTTTCCATTTTTCTTTCCAAATTTTTTCCTAAATTTCTTAATCAAACACAGCGTAAATGTATTGAAACATGCATGCCACAAGCACATTGGACAAGCATCTTCTGTAGGACTTGATTGCACTTAACTATTGTGGTAAGGGACTAAAATGTGACAAAATATATATTTTGAGAATTGATAAGCAACAAAGAATATATTTTAGGGATCACATAAGTATTTGATAATTTTGATTTTGTTAAAACTTAAATATAAAATTATGAAAATATTTCAACTCCATTAATCAATTTAGTTTGACAAATTAATATTACATTTTGCATACCTAGGAGATGTTTGACAATTGGCTAAAATAATTAAAAGAGCAGTGATAGAGGCCTCGAATTCGAGGTCTCGAATTTGCCTCGAAAGTGCTTTTTTTTTTTTTCTTTTTTTGACTCTGTGTATTATTTTTTTTGTTTATTTTATTTTTTTAGGGTGGTTATATATAGGGATGTACCAAAAAAATTAAATATTTCGCACCAGCTCATCGTATAAAAATATATAAAATTAATAAATTGATCAATCAATTTTATCACTCAATCAGTCCAACCTAATTGATTGATCACTGCTGGTTAAAATTTATTAATTCCATATAATTTTGTATGATGAGTTGGTGCGGGATGTCTAATTTTTTGGCACACCCCTACATATGACTACCTTTAAAAAAAATAAAAATAAATAACACAGCCCAATAAATAAAATAAAATAAAATAAAAAAATTGATCAATCAATTTTATCATTCAATCAGTCTAACCCAACTCACTTGTAAAATATCTAATTTTTTAACACATTCCTATACATAAACTATCCTTGTTAAAAGAAAAGAAAAAAAAAAAAAAAAAAAGATTCGAGGCAGATTCGAGGCCTCAGGCATTTCCCTTTTTTAACACATCCCTATACATAAACTATCCTTGTAAAAAGAAAAGAAAAAAATAAAAAAACCAAACTAACTGTCTTAAATTAAAAGAAAAGAAAAAAAAAACAAAAAAAAAAAGAGATTTGAGGCAAATTCGAGGCCTCAGATTCGAGGCCTCAGGCATTTTCCTAATTAAAAAGGTCAAAGATTATTTCTCCTCTATTTAGTTTTTTTTTTTTTTTACATTTTTGAAAAGAGGTAAAAAACTATTCCTAAACACTTTTATACTTTCATCTCATATTTTAGTTAAAAAGTAAAAAAAAAAACAAAAAATTCCCAAACAAACCTTAAGACATATTTGTATGATTGACTCATAGAGGGGATTGGATTGCAAGTAAGACTACCTCACCTATGGCTTGTTTGGTAAGCCTTATTTATTTGTTAAAAAAAAAATTTATATTTATTTTAGAATTTTTTATTTTATATAAAAATAATTTAACAATCTCATCACTAACTATCTATCCCACTATCATCAAAACAAACATATTTTTATTTAATTCTTTCACTAATAATTTCCATAATAACAATCTCTTAATTAGTTATTCTCGCACTGACAATTTCATCTAACTTAATGCGTGAAATAAACATCACCTTATTGTATTTTCCATGCCAGAACGGCTGATATGCATTGTTAAGTTAGTTAATTTTGGATAGGCCTGTCTTCCCTAGATAAAAAGCAAGCCCAATCATCCTATTCTATTTCAGCTACCAAATTATTCAACGCTTTTATGCAACAAGCCCAAAATGTTGAAGTTCTGCTACAGCCTCAATTTTCTGTTTTGAGCAAATGTCCTCCCAATCAGCAAGTCTGGATCTTCTAGAGTAATTTTTAAAAAAATGATTTTAAATTAATTTCCTGATTGGTTGAAATTTAATTTTACAAAGATTAGAGGTACAACAACAATACAAAAAATTAATTTAGGGTCACTTTAAGAAAAATCACTCTAAATAATCTCGACTTTGGAACTTGAGATTGTTCTTATATGTTGTTATTGTGTCTGTTTGGCAGAAATTATTTACAACTTATTTCAGCTTTCAACTTAATTTAAGCTATTTTGATGTATTTGGTTTAACTTATAGCTTATAGCTTATAGCTTTATGGAAGTCAGAAATCAGCTTATTCTTTGAGTGGGGCAGGAGATGCTTTAAGAATAAGCTGGAAATCAGCTTAAGCTGAAAGTTATAAGCTATAAGCTGTTTAGACATAAGCAATAAGCACTTTCCCACAGCTCTACCAAACAGGGCTATTATCTCTCTTGTACTCGGATTTTTTTTTTAAATATATTTTTTCCTACTTATAAATGAAATTCTTCTTTTAATAATAAAAACTATCCCTTACTAGTTGTGAAACTTGAGTTTGAGTCTTATCAATGCAAATGTAATTTTTCTTCATTTTACGTATTGTTTTATGCGTCCTATTTTTTTTTTTTTTAATTATTTTAAATAATTCACAATGGATTATCTAATTCTCAATATGTCTTACTTGACACTGTAGCCGCCACTCCATGGGATCATATCCTGACTGATCTCATTACCAGGACAAGTCTCCAATAATTATCGGGTATGTATAAGGGAAAGGATTGCATGCATTAAAGCACTAAGGATCCTCTAGAGTTTTTTTTTTTCTAAAGTTTCTTAAGTGGTGTATTGTGTGGTTGAAATTTAATGTTAAAAAATTAATGTGACTTGTCATTAAATCTCAACCTTACAATGCATCACTCTATGAAACTTTAGGAAAAAGAAAATCTAAAGGATCCTTGCTCGCATTAGAGGACTAGTTAAAGCAAAGTCCCACGTGCCTATTTTATTTCGGGAAAGTGGTGGAGATCTTTATAAATTTTCCACAATTTATTTTATAATGATATAATTTAATAAGTATCAATTTTTAATTAGTTAAATACTCAATGATATGAAACTTACCACTCTTATCACATTAATATAAATATATTTATGAGTACAAAATATGAACCCCTAACATTATTGTTATCTCTCCAACTTGTCCCGCCACTAAATAAAAAAAAAAAAAAAAAAAAAAAAAAAAAAAAAAAAAAAAAAACAACTATGGTGTTGAATTATTTATTCAATAAAACAATAATTTAAAACAAATCACTAGAGGATAACGTCTTCTTCGAGTCTTTAATAAATGTATAGATAGATGGATCCATAGGATTTGCACAAAACAGGAATTCGACTGATGAAAGATCCTTCCCCATATATATCTAATCGAAAAATTGTGGACGCTGCTGTTATACCTTGTTTGGTTCTCATGGAATGTGTGGTGAAAACAAAAGCCACTTGGGCAATTAATTAATGCCCAGTCAAACACAATGTAATTAATTAAATTGAAAATTGTATTTGTATCACTAGTTGTAATTATCATTTTGTAT
The DNA here is from genome assembly GCA_036172215.1 of Camellia granthamiana. Lineage (NCBI taxonomy): Eukaryota > Viridiplantae > Streptophyta > Magnoliopsida > Ericales > Theaceae > Camellia > Camellia granthamiana. The sequence goes on from CM069907.1 coordinate 105,775,062, forward strand.
ATTACTTATGTAAATATATTAAATAATGCTATATGCACCAATTAATATAGTAATTATTATATCAATTGATGATGTAACATAATTTAAGAGGTTTTAGTATTTGTAATTTGTATAATGAGAAGAGTCAATAATAATGTCATAACTAGTATTGATACATTAATTAGTACACTAATTAGTGCATGTAGCATCACCGAAATATATTTGATATCTTTAATTTAAAAATTAAAAATTAATAAAAAGTACCAAAGGCAAATAATATGATTGACACGAGTTGTAACAAAATTTGATGACTATATGTAATGTACTTTTTAGTGAGTTTTTGATTTTTAAAAAATTTTAGTAATTTTTTTAATTTTTTTTTTCTTTTTGGACTTTTTTTTTGATTAAAAAATCTTGTTGGAAACTGACTGTCATTTGGACGTTTTTAATATGAAAAACTGAACATGCTAATTTTTTTGAAAGAGAAATGGTAGCAAGCCCTTGTGTACGTAACGCAAATAGGGTTATTTTGAAAAGTTAATTACAAATTGATTTTAAATTTTTTCTTTATTTTTAAAAAAAATAAATATAAAAAAATAAAAAGATAATATGACCTAAAATAAGTTAAAAGTTGAAATATGACTTTTAACCATCTTTCCAAAATAATCTATAATAATGACATCCTCATGATTTTTATTTTATTTTTTTAGATTTTAGAATGAATTTTCAAATAATTAAGATTTAATTTTATAAAAATTAAGAATCTAAGTGTGTTTGATTGGACGGACTAGATAAGGGGGGATTAGAATCCATCGGACTTGAATCCTGAGACTGTGAATCCCCTGAATTATTTGATTGGATTGGATATGTATCATTTGTTTGTTTTTTCATGAGATTAGATATCTAGAAATGACTATTTTTAGTGAATCCAACGTTTGGTTAGACGGACTGAATAGGATAAATGAACAAAAAACTATTTTACCCTTTTTCAATTATTTACTAAGTAATAGCAATGTTAAACATATCTTTAATATTTTAATTATTTTTAGCTAGATTAAATTAAAATTTATTTTATTTTATTTTTTACACAATTAAATAAATTTATTTTTTTAAAATTAAATAAATAAATAAATAAAAAGGGTAAAATTTGATTACTGTGTAACCATTGCTGTGTAAGCATTATTGTGTTAAAATTTTTTACACCATTACTGTTTTAAAATTTTACACAATGATTTATTAAATAAATTTGTTTTAATAAAATACAGAGGACATTATTTTTTTATATTATTTAATAAATCATTAAAATTTCATTTAATACTGTATAACTTGTATAAAAAATTTATATTATTTTTTTTAATTAAAATTTTAAATAAAACACCTATTAAAATTTAAATAATGAAATTAAATAAATTATAAACAAAATTTTAAAATAAAACATCAATAAAATATCTATAAAAAATTATTTTCAAAAATTAAATAAATAATAAAAAGTTAAATAAAATTATTTTATTTTTAAATTAAGACATTTAAATTTTATTGAATTTTAGTAAATATAATACATAATTAAATAGTAGAGGGTCAAAATAGTCATTTTAGCATCTAATCCCAACAGTGGATAGTCCCCCACATTCTGTCCCACCCCCTCCTCCAGGACACAATAGTCCCCCATATGGGGAATAAGGAGTCCGGCCGAACTCCATGTCCGGCGGACTAAAAAAAAATCAAACGGCGGATAAGAAGCACTATTTGGATTGGAATCCAAATAGTGGATAGTCCCCCCTCCAATCCCACAAATCAAACACGCATGTTAAATTGAAAATATAATAATATTAATAATTACTTTTAAAAGTATTCCAACCTTACAAAGAAAACTGTTGGTACCATAAATCTTAAATTTTATTATTTATTATTTATATAATTGTAGGACATGTGGTACCATTCTACTCATTTGGAGGTTATGAGAAATTATGAAATGTGGAAATATGATAGAAAATAAAGTAGAGAGCACTGAACATGAAGTGGAGGTTGAAGGAAGTTATGGAAGATTATGGAGTATGAAATGGAGGAGGTGGGAGAGGGGGTAGTTTTATGTAGTTTTTTCTTACAAATGTTTGCCTATAATTAGCCATTTATGGCTACGTTGTAAAGATCTAGAAATCAAATTAAAGACAATTGATTTATATTTTTTTTGTCATTTATATTTCTTGTACTTTATTTTTTGCACTTCATTTTCGAAGCATAGGAGTAGATGTAAGTTAATAGTTAGTTTGATTGTTAACTGAATCATCTTTCTCTGTGTCTTTCTTTCTTCTTTTAATTCTTCTTTTCTCTACACTTGGCAATTTTGAAATACTCTTCATTGAGACAAAAGAACCGTCAATACAATCGCTTGATACTTGGCTTGAATTTAATCTTTAAGAATTTTTTAATCCTTACTGACACACTTGTATTTATGATATTTTCCTTCATAGACCTAGACTATACATGCACATGCCAATTCGGACTATTTTGTTATTATTTTCTTCAGTTTTGAAGATCTCCAAGTTGCTGTTCAATTCTCAACCCATTGGTCCAATAGTATTTATATATTTTTTATAAGAATAATATTAGAGATATTAAATTTTTTACCAATTAAATAGTTTACATAAATGTAAAATTCATATTTTATGAACCCCATATTTGTGTTAAACATTTAATCATTTATTTAGTGGTGTTTTGAGAAGTCGGTAAAAAGCTGACTTTTTGACTTTTTTTTTTTTTTTGTAACTTTTGACTTTTTTTGTGTAAAAAAAATAAGGAAGTCATAATGTGACTCAAAAAAATTCAAAAACCAAAAAGTTGACTTTTTATTATATTGCCAGAACGCCCCTTAATAAAAAATTTGAGACGTAATGGGTATGTTTGGTTTGGTTTTGAGAGAGTAGGTTTTAAAAATTGTTTTGGGGAGAGAGTTTAGAATTTTTTTTGATTTGTTTGGTTGTGTATTTTTAAAGTAGTTTTGGAGTTTGAAAATTTGAAATAATTTGATATTTTATTGTAATTGAGTAGATGTGTGTGAGAGAAAAAGTGATTGAGAATGAGAGATGAGAGAGAAAGTGATTGATTAATGTGTAAGAGAGATAAAGTGATTTTGGAAATTGTTTTAGAAAAATTACAAACCAAACAAGTTTTTTAGAAAAAATTTCCCAAAATCACACTACAAATCCAAACCAAACATACCCAATATTTTCCTTTTTATTATTATACTTTACATAAGCCCATCAATTCAAGCCAATAGCATACAAACAACACTAAGTTTTTGCATAGAGTAGCAAAAACAAAATAACACACAACCCCAAACCATTACACGAGCTGCAACCAAATGGTACACCGCTACATCCTCCTCCATACTTTTCCGGTACAGGGCCACATCAACCCTTGTCTCCAATTGCCAAGTGTCTCGTTTCAATGGGCCACGTCACCTTCTACTTACCTCTATTGCATTACCTAGTATTACAATCGCAATCTCATCTGCAGTTGGTAGGTTATACTGACGTATATTAGTTGTTGAATTGTAATGAAGATGAGCAGGTAGATTGTGTCTTGCTGAGTCTAATTGATGTAAAATGGCACGAGCCTAGCGAAATGTAGCTACAAATGCATTGACTTGTAATAAACTATCCTGAATAGTTTTGAGAACATCCCTTCTCAAGTTAGGGTTTCTGCGACTACGAATTTCTAACGCTGAATCAGGGTCATAGATATACAACTGAGCATAAATTGCATCCTGTCCTGGTTGTGGTTGTAGTGATCATGTTCAATGTCACAATTCCCCATGAATTGTGAATGATATAGGGCCCCTTCCATTGAGTACTCCAGGATCTAATGTAGCACCAAGACTCGTAAAAGTATTTGCTACATTGTACACTCGAGTATAACTTGGAAAGGATTTTGATTTATCATTATTCCCATCATACAACACCTGAAGTGGTGGAGGGGGTGTAATAAGTAAAGGTAGCCTAATCCTTCCTTCCAAACAACAAGTTCCGAATAAGGGACACTACATAGATGATTCTGTTAATTTTTCATCCATCCAATGTAAGGATGAACAATAAGGACATAATACATCCATCTTGCCAAGATAATGGCAGCAAGAATCTTTGTGTGCTCGGCCATCAATTGATGTACTCATAGGCATATCTTCTAATTCATCATCAGTACATAAATCTTCTTGAAGAAATTGATTTATAAGAGTAGATCTATGAATATTTGTGCATAAATAAAATTCTATAAAACAAAATGGTATGAGTAAGAGTATGTATTTCAAGATTGGGCTTAGTAGTTTACCGATTCCTTTTTGGAGCTAAAGATGTGCTTGGCATAGAAAACGAATATGTAGAATGATGTATAACCATTGTTCGTTTTTGTGCTGAATGAGAATCTTTAATTATTGTTTCCCATTCTAGGAAAGCGCGATTGTGACGAATTGATGTTAAAGAAGATTATCTTGGTAGAATACATTCTTTTGATTCCTCTTGTTCTCGTTGCAAGCATTGAAATTCAAAGTATGACTTTTCATTTTTTTCATGCTTTCGCCGTGCACGTTGGGTCAATGCAACTTTTGATACTACATTATCATTTTGTGCCTAAAATTAAAGTATTTTGTCATTGGTGCAAAATATGTAAATATTTTGTGCTTAAAATGAAATATCTTCTTGTTTCTTTCGTTTCTCTTAATTTTGTTTTCTATTTTATTTGTTTTATACCTTTAACAGTGTTATCTTTATTTCTTTCTTTCTTTCTTCATGCATTTTGTTTTTTATTAAAATAAATAAATAAGAATTAAAAACCTATCTTATTTAGTTTCTCCTTTCATTATATATTTCTTCTTTATTCCTTCATTTCTTTTTTCCAATTCTCTTCATATGGTACATTATAAATACACATGTACCCATGCAAAATAAAATTAAATAAATTTAGAAAACACATATAAATAATAGCAAGTTGCAGGAAAATATATTGCAATCATTCTACAAAAACAACATAAAACAACAAATTCATTTCATAAACTCATAGTTTTGCTTTATATTTTTTAAAAGGAATATATACCACTTGACATGCATTTTGTCATTCTCTTGTCAGAAGGAGCCACCTTTCCTTTTTCTTTTGCCTAACAAATATAAATAAATATTCAAAAGATTAAAAAAAATCTTATATAAATAAAATACATACAATGTTTGTCTTGATTTTGTACTTACCACACGAACACAAATAACATTAAGGTCGTACTCATCACGGATGACTACACCAACATTTCTAGATGAGATTGTAGGAGCATGCCTACAGAAATGGATTGTGAACAAATTAAATTAAAATCTATATAATAAAGTGGTAATAGTAAGAGTATATATTTAAAGAATTAGACACAATTGTTTACCAATTTAGAGTTAAAGAAGGTTGTCTTGGGTTAATACATTCCTTTGATCTCTCTAATTCTCATCACAGGCATTGTCCTAATTGGTATGTAGAACATGGGTTTTGATTTGTGTTGGTGATAATTACAAATATAATTACAAATAAAACACTAGAAAATACAAATAATAAAAAATATAATAACTATTGAAAGGACAGAGGCACGAGAAATTTGCTCTCTTTAAGGAGATTCAAGCCCTCTGCGGTTAGGCAAAGCCTTACACCGGTACAGTAGAAAAAACCTGGAGTTGTCTCCCCCAGGATACAACAGCCCAACTAAGTCATATGGTTCACCAATATTGCACAATTGGTTGAACCCAAAACTTCATCACATATACCCTTTATTTCTTTGCCTGATAATCTCACACAAACATAATAAAACAACAAAAATTTCTTCTTATCTTCCAAGATAAGAGGTTAGCGCAATTTATAGGAGATGAAAGCTTGGTGGACAAGTTTCTTAGAGGATTCTTGGAAGTTGCTTGGAAGATTCTTGGAAGTTGCTTGGAGGATAAGTATAGGAGAGGAAGCTTGGTGAGAAAGTTCCTTGGAGGAGACTTTGAGGCAAAGAAAAAGACTTAACTTAGGCAAAGACTTGGAGAGAAAGAAAAGAAAACTTGGAGGGAAAGAAAAAAAATCAAACCTATTGTAACGCCCTCAAAATAATAACATTAAACCCATCAATATAGACATGCATTGATATATAAAAGCTCCACATTCTTCTATTCATCAGAGTTACATTACAAAAAGAATTACATGTTAACGACAAAAGCAAATGCCCTAAGGGTTTACAGCTTTCCAAGTTAACACTTGGTTACAACAAGAGAGTGCTAACTCATTTACACATTAAGCCCTTGGCTTGAATATACATGTAATACATCAAAAGAAATTAAATAACAAAAGTCTGTCTGCCTCTAGCCTCCCAAGCTATGTCCTTGGAGGTGGCATGCTACCTGTACCTGAAAATGATATTCCCATATAGGGTGAGCCACAGCCCAGCAGAGATACACTAAACCAACCATGAACAATGACTAAAAGATTAGCAATTGATAGATGGCCAACACTGATACATCCACATAAATCACATTTCAATCATACGACTTACAAGTCCAAGTTACTTTTCCTTTTTTTTTTTTTTTTATAGATAAGCATATGAGCTCTATCGACACCTCAACAGATAAGTATAAAAACTATATCTCACATTCACAGATAAGCATATAAGCTGTATCCACACTTCACTAGACAAGCATAAGAGCTGTATCTACACTTCTCAAAGATAAGCATATGAGCTCTATCTTCACTTCTCTAGACAAGCATATGAGCTGTATCTACGGAGTTCATCCCCCATCTCCTCCCAACACTATCTGGTTTAGAGGTACATCCCCCATCTTCCCCTAAACCGCGAAGTACATCCCCCATCTCCTCTTCTACACATAATGCATATAAACACAAAGGTTCTATACACAATCAATCAATACATAAAGTTAATGCAGTCAATCTACCGTCACACTCTATGACACATTCAATCGATTAGTTTTAGTTTGCCTAATCATCATGCATTTTCTACAACAATCAAGACTATCCTCCACCGATAGCCCAAAGCAGTTATTTCTATACAGAAAATAAATGCACAAGATGGATATTTAATCAACATTTCAATTCGGTGAGTGATTAGTAATTCAACTACACCCCTTTAACCCACATACTCCCAATCTCAACATTTCCACTTCAATTCCTCAACTCTCACAATTAATTATACCAATTAATTAATCAATGTAATTAGGGCATTTTCCTTAATTAACATTACAACCCTTAGGCTCCATTTTCATCAATGTTTCAACATTAATTTCATTTCTCTATGCCAAACATGCATCTAGGTTTATTATAAACAAAACCCCAACTTTTGTAAAGTTACACAAAAGCCCCAAACTTTCACAAAATTACCAAACCAACCCCAACATCTCAAAATACTAAAATTTGAAGACAAAACTCATAGAGAGGAGTAGATTATCCCTACCTCAAAGTTGGAGCTCGAATGGAGAAGAGACCAAAATCAAAACGCTCCAAACACCAAACTTTTTGGATCAAAACGACGCCCCTGATGATCAACCCAACTTTTACAAAGGCCAAAGGGAAGAAAAACACTCTAACTAGATCAAACCCTAGAGAGAAGGGAGTTTCTAGAGAGAGAGGCTCTCAAAAAATCTTTTTAGAAAGTAAGAGAGAGAGAGAGAGAGAGAGAGAATGCAAAAAGTGATTCAAAAATGCCTTACAGCCGACTGAAATACGACAGGTCCGCTCGAGCGGAAAACACAACGCTCGAGCATGGAGAACAAAAAACTGAGTTCGCTCGAGCGCAAGAAGGTCCGCTCGAGCGCTAAGACACAGAGATAAAGCACCACCGCTCGAGCATGATAACCAGTCCGCTCGAGCGCAATTTTCCATCTCCCAGAACTTACACCCAAAAGGCACTGTCCGCTCGAGCGCTAACAAGCCCGCTCGATCGTAGAAATCACACCTGCAGAAGTTTTGCAGGGACACGAGATACTGGAATGATGTAAAACCCGCTCGAGCGCAAAATTGTTCGCTCGAGCGTAACACTAAAAATCAAACTCTACTCGAGCGCAGAATGGTCCGCTCGAGCGTAATACTAAAAATCTGGGCAACTAGATTTGAGTCCAAGGCTCAACCAACCTGTAACCCCCTGCCCAAAACATCCTAAAACTCTCACAAGTGGAATCAAAGGACAACAACAAGGTATACAACCACCAACTCCACGGAACCAATGCCCGGAATACAACAATTACAGGAAGGAAATACCCGGATCGCTATACCTATAACACATTTTAATATTAAAATATCTTCTAACGTTCCCCCACCTATTTTAATATTATAGGTAGCAAAATCTGAGATTATTAAGCAAAGAAGGATATTATGCATCATGGTAGGTGTGCTCTGCATTGAACCTCTATTAGTGAAACAATAATATCTACTCCAGAGCCAATAGTATACTTAGCATTGAACTATGACTGTTTAAGAGAAATAAATAATTATTGCACACACATAATATTCCAGGTGTTCACATAAGTTTTAGAGCTAGCACATTACGGCCTTGTGCGATCCCAGGATTCATGAGTGTGTTTGAGAATTAGCCCAAATCTCATAGGTAGTGGCCCTACTACCACACTCACATAGGGGAATTCTGTCAAGAGTGCTCCTGTAACTATGATACCACACTCAATAAGAGCTACAAAAATTCATTAAGAGTTTTTTTAATAACTCAACCTCTACAACGTTACAAGATAAATGCACTTACATCATAGGGATGGGTAAAAAGGAATTTAGTGCAAGATTTTCTCATTGAACCCAGTTACAAGATCTCTAGTCCCTGGGTTGAGTATCCTCATACATGGCTCCTACTATATTCAATGGGCTTTAACTCCATCTCCCTCGATGTATTCCAGACTATCTCTTGCTAAGGCCTTAGTTAATGGATCAGCAAGATTATCACCAGATTTAATATAATCCACATTTATGATGTCATTATTCATATAAGATCTCACAGTATTGTGTTTTTTTCTGATAGGTCTAGATTTATCGTTATAATAACGGTTATTAACTCGACCAATTGCTGTGGTGTTATCACAATGAATCAATATAGGTGGAATCGATTTTTTTCAACAAGAGATTTCATTTAACAAATCATTTAACCAATTTGCTTCTTCACTAGCTATAGCTAAAGCAATAAGCTCAGCTTCTATTGTTGAATTAGCAATAATGGTTTGTTTTTTTAATTTACAACTTATTGCACCACCTACTAATGTAAATAAGTAACCAGCGGTTGATAATGAATCAATTGACAAGGTATTCCAATCGACATCACTGTAACCTTCAAGTACTTCAGGATACTTATTATAAAACAAGCCATATTTTATGGTATCAAATAAATGTTTCATAATCCGCTCAATGGCTAACCAGTGATCACTGCCAACCTTGCTAGTAAACTTGCTAAATACTCCAACTGCATAGGCAATGTTAGGTCTAGTACAGTCAGTTGCATAATGCAAGCTACCAATCATACTAGCATATATTAATTACATCCTTATCATTTTCAATGGGAAATAAACGCACATGAGGGTCAAAAGGAGTAAGAACATGCTTGTACTTATAAAAATTATATTTTCTCAAAATTTTCTCAACATAATGCGATTGAACAAGAAATATATCATCACAGGTTTTGGTAATTTTAATTCCCAAAATATAATTAGTCTCACCAAGATCTTTCGTATCAAAATGGCTACTAAGTATATTTTTAGTTTCCACGATGATATGCAAATTAGAGCCAAATATAAGTACATCATCCACATAGAGGCTAATAATGACATGTGAATTTTCTTTAGATTTATAGTAGATGCATTTATCATATTCATTAGTTTTATAGCCATTCTCAATCATGCAGGAATCAAATTTCGCATGCCACTGTTTAAAATCTTGTTTTAAGCCATATAGGGATTTAACTAGCTTGCACATTGTAGCGATCCCAGTTTTTCCGCTTCACTGAGTATGTTAGGAACCGAGCTGCCCGGTTAGCTTGTGGGGGTCCAGGGGGTAGGCGGGTCCTAGGGCAGCTCCCTAGCAGGGTTGAGGGGCAGCGCCCCCGAAGCAAAAATGCAAAATGCATTAGAAGTTGCTTATCCGCTCGAGCGGCCGTTTATGCGCTCGAGCGAATAATGTTTGGTTCCAGAAGTTTGACCTATCTACAAAAGTACTGCGAAAGTGTATTTGACGCTCGAGCAGGGCTTTCCATGCTTGAGCGGACCATGTTATATCAGTTCATGAATCTGATATTTCAGATCACTTTTGTATATCTCTCTCTCTAAAAACCCTTTCGTCTCCCTTCTCTCTACATTTCCCTACGCCAAATTGGATCAAAACCTTGATTTCTCAAGATCCATTAGAGTTTTGCCATAGGTTCTTCATCAAAGTTGGTTAACTTCTAAAGGGCTTCGTTGTGTGCGGTAAAGATCGAGTTTCGACACCGTTGATTTTGGGGGTTTCATCTCATTTCTTCTTTAAAACTTGAGGTAGGGATTTTCTTAGAGTTATATATATATTTTTGTAAGATCTAGATGATTTTGGAAATCATCTTTCGATAGTTTTGAAAATTGATTGTTGATTCGAGAAGTTGAGCAATTTTCAAAGTGTGTTTGTCTCTTGTTCTTTTAAAATGATCTTATATGTTTTGACCTTTGTTGATTGAAGAAAAGATGATTTTGGAAAGTTTTCTTTCAAAAGATTTGAGTTGTATAGTTTTGGTGAGAAAACCTAAAATTTGGGAATTTTTTAAAAGGAGACTAAAAATCCATGAATAATATTGTTATATTTACTTTGTGTGTCAAAATAAATGGATGTTGGGAAATTTTCTTATTTATATTTATATATATGATGAATTTCAGGGAATATGAGGATTGTTGTTCATTTTGGAAATTATTGTTCAAAACGTTGAAATAGTCTTGAAATAACTAATTGTTGAGGATACTTGAAAAGAGGGAATTGTGTTATTCCTTGGATGATGAATTAGAATAAAAGTATTTATATTCATCTTGTGAAATTGGCATATCAATTCATTTGATTACATTAAACTTTGAAAGTTTATTTGAAAACTTGCATTGAGAAAAGAATGTTGAGAAACAAGTTTTCATGGAATGGTTTTGGGATAAATACGTTGGTAAGTCTTGATAGGTGGTGTAGATGATATTGAATAAGTTGTCCTGAGAGTCCGGGGTGAAAGAACGAAAACCCACGCAGATAGGTGTCGAGTCTTCCGGTTAATACTGATAAAAATGACAATTTGGTAGTAGTTGTGTAGTCTACTCTCAGACACTGACCTAGGGATTACCAAAGTCGTATTTACCGCCATTGAAATAAATTGTTAAGTTTTAAACAATTGAAATTGCATGATATTATTGAGCATGATGGTTTTTAAAAGATGAAAATATGATTTATCTTCAAAAAGGGCATAGAATGGCATGTGCATTTTATCTCTTGAGACTTGTATAAAATGCATATACTTTGTTAAGAATTTCCTACTAAGCTTTATGCTCACCCAACGGGATTTTTGTGCAAGAAAAGATGTGGTGATCCCACCCAACTAGGGGCGTGGAAGTATGTGTCTTGGGAGTACAATGCTCTTATTTTGCTGTGACTCTGTGTATAAGCCAAGGGCTGTGTTTGTGTGGGTTTGAATAACTGTTTTGTGTAACCAAGCTCAAGCCTTGGAAACTTGTAAACCCTTGGGGGTATTTATTTGTTTATTTGCTTGTTGTTCAATTAATGTATTGTTGCATGAACAACTATTGTATCATGTAATGTAAGTTTGGAGATTTATATTCGATTTTCCTTGAAAGAGCCATGATTGTTGTATTATTATTTGGGTTAGAAATTTGGGGCGTTACACACACTTTGATTTCTTGACCGGGTTCCACAAAATCCTTAGGTTGATCTATATAAATTTCTTCATCTAGGTCTCATTTAAAAAGGCTGTTTTAACATCCATTTGATGAATTTTTAGATCATGAATTGCAGCAACTGCAATCAATAATCTAATGGATGTAACTCTAGTAACCAGAGAAAATGTGACAAAAAAGTCAATATCTGCTTGTTGTTTAAAACCTTTTCCAACAAGCCTTACTTTATATTTATCAATAGTTCCATCGGTTTAAGTTTTTTTTTTTTTTCCTCAAAACCCATTTACAGCCAATAGTTTTACAACATGGTGGTAAATCTAATAATACCCAAGTTTTATTGGATAATAATGATTCCATCTCATCATTTACAGTCTCGTTCCAAAAAATAGAATTAGGAGATATTAAAGCTTCTTGTAAAGTTAATGGAGTTTTCTCCACATTAAAAACATGATAATCAAGGCCAAAATCTTTTTATAATCTGGCTCTTTTACTCCTTCTAGGTTCAAAAACTACAGTATCTTGGTTTTGTAAAAGAGGAGTAAAGTATAGCGATCTCGGGTTTCTCCTCTTTATGTACAGTGATCTGGACTTGTTTCTGTGGATGTTGATTGTTGTTTATATCTTGGTTCCATCCTTCAATACTGGTTATTTGAGTTATAGAATGTGTTGGGCATGTTTGTTTCAGGTTGGGAGTAATTAGGAGCAAATGGTTGCTGCCTAGAATTTTGGTTCTTCGCTCGAGCGAGACTTTTGTCGCTTGAGCGAGCTCTGTGTTTTAGATTCTTCGCTCGAGCCAGGGTTCCTTTGCTTGAGCGAGAGTTGAGTTTTGTGTGTGGTGGCTCAAGCGAAAGGTCTTGCGCTCGAGCGTGCGTCTGCGTCTCATTTTGACCTGAGAGCTATGTTTCTTGGCTCGAGCGAGCTTTACTTTGCTCGAGCAAGCGAGGTGTATGTTTTGGGTTCCTTCGCTCGAGCGAGCATTCTTGCGCTTGAGTGTGCTTTTGGGTTGCAGACCTGAAGCTTTAAATTATTGGCTCGAGCGAGGCTTTCTACGCTCGAGCGAGTGTTCTTTGTGTCTGGTCGCTCGAGCGACCAATCCTTCGCTTGAGCGAGCCTATGTTATATCAGATCGTAGCAGCGATTTAAACTTCACTTTTTCATCTCCTTCATTATACAAACCCTAGATTTCGGCTCTCTCTCTCTCTCTACATTTACCTTCTCTCTAGGGATTGATCTTCTTAGAGTGTGTCTCTACCCTAAGTCCTTTGTAAGAAAGGTATAGGGTCGCGAGGGCTTCGTTTTAATCTGAGCAATAGTGGATTTGGAGCATTTCGAGTGTTCACCTTCTTCTCCATTTGAGCTCTAACTTCGAGGTAGGGATACCCTACTCCTTCTTATGAGCTTTGTCTTTAAGTTTTGGCATTTTGATATGTTGGGAGTCGTTGTGTAATTTTGGGAAAAGTTTGGGTCTTTGTGTAATTTACAAAAGATGGGGGTTTTGTATATAATAACCCGTATTCATGTATGACATAGAGAAATGAGGTTAATGTTGGATTATTGAGGAAAATTGAACCTTTGGGTTGATATGTGAGTTATGGAAAAATGCCCTAATTAGTTTGATAAATTAATTTGTATAATTAATTTTGAGAAATGAGAAATTGAATTGAGAATATTCAAATTGGAAAGGTATGAAATTAAAGGATGTAGTTGAATTAATTTATCACTCACCTAGACAAAAAGTTGATATTTTATCCACTTAGTGTATTTATTTCTGTTTAGAAATAACTACTTTGGGCTATCGGTGGAAGATAGTCTTGATTGTTGTAGACAATGCATGATGATTAGGCGAACTAAAACTAATCAATTGAGTATGCCATAGAATATGGTGGTAGATATAATACATCGAAATTGTGTATTGATTGAGTGAACATGTATATGATAATTGCTTATATACATTGTGTTATGTGGGAGCAGATAGGAGATGTACTCCACGGTTTAGGGGAAGATAGGAGATGGACCTCTAAACCGGTAGTTGTTGATATTGATACAACACTAAAATGTGTATCATTTGTGAAGTATGGAAGTGTTTTGTTTGAGGTTGATACATCACCAAAATGTGTATCTATTATGAAGTATGAAAAGATTATTATGAGTTGATATCTCACTTGAATTGAAAGTATTGTGAATAAGAGATGTAATCTCAGTCGAGTTATTTGGCCAGGTTCTGAGCCACGTATATGAAATGAATTGTTAAGTAAAGGAAAATGAAATGTAACATGGACATGATTGTCATGGAACTGAAATATGATATGAATGGATGTATAAGTGTTGACCATCTATCAACTGCTAATCTTTTAGTCATTGTTTATAGCTGGTTTAGTATATTTCTACTGGGCTGTGGCTCACCCTATATGGGACATCATTTTCAGGTACAGATGGTATTCCACCTCCAAGGACATAGCTTGGGAGGCCAGAGGCAGACAGACTTTTTGGTTGTTTTGCTTTATTTTTGATGTATTACATGTAAATTCAAGCCAAGGGCTTAATATGTATTTGAGTTAGCACTCACTTCTTGTATCCAAGTGTTGGCTTGGAAAGTTGTAAGCCCATAGGGCATTTACTTTTGATGTCAACATGTAATACTTTTGTAAAGAACTACTCTAATGAATAGAAAGGTGTTATTTATAGCGACCCCGGTCTTTTCCTTTAGATTGTTGTATCTGGACTTAGGTTCCGTGGATCCAGGCTTTATATATTGTTGTTGTTGTACTTTAATTATTTATTTTTGAGTTATAGGATGTCTTTAGGCAGGTTTGTTTCAGGTTGGTTGGGTTTAGAAACCAAGTGTAGCTGTCCAGAATTTTGGACCTTCGCTCGAGCGAGGAGTTGGTCGCTCGAGCGAGCTGTTGTTTTTAGTTCTTCGCTTGAGCCAGGGTTTGGTCACTCGAGCGAGAGTCTGCTTCTAGGCCTAGGACCTGAGAGTTGTGTTTCTTGGCTCGAGCGAGATTCCTTCGCTCGAGCGAGCGAGGTGTATGTTTTCGAGTTCTTCGCTCGAGCGAGAATTCCGTCGCTCGAGCGAGCTTCTGGGTTGCAGACCTGAAGCATCGAGTTTTTGGCTCGAGCGAGCCTTTCTTCGCTCGAGCGTGGTTTCTTGTGTCTGGTCGCTCGAGCGACCAAGTCTTCGCTCGAGCGAGCCTGACCAGTTTATATAGGCAGCAGCGGGTTTTGAACAGTTTTATTGACCTTTTTGGATTCCAAACCCTAAGTTCCGAATTCTCTCTCACCCTACTCACCTTCTCTCTTAGATTTGATCTGCTTAGGGTGTGTTTCTACCCTAGATTCTTCATTAAAAAGAGTGTGTGAGTCGAGGGCTTCGTTTTAATCTGAACTTTTGGTGGTTTGGAGCACTTTGGAGTTTGGGTCTTCATCTCCATCTTCTCCATTTTTGTTGATTTCTTCGAGGTAGGGATTTCCTACTCCAATGTATACATTTTGTTCTAAGTTCTGGCATTTTAATATGTTGGGGGTATTTTGGTAATTTTGGGATAAACCCTAGTTGTTTAAATAAATTGAATTGTATATTTAATTTGAGGAACGTTTGGGAAATTAGTTAAATTCATGAGATTGAGGAATTTATTGATTAAATGGGGCAGTTGGTTAATTTAAATCACTCATCTATTTAATTGTTGAGTTATTTATTTCCAAGTCTAAAAATAACTGTTTTGGGCTATCGGTAGAGGATAGTCATGATTGTTGTAGACATTGCATGTGGATTAGGGATAACTGAAACTAATCATTGGTTAAGTCATTAATTTTGACTGTTGAATTAATACAGACATTATGTGTATTGATTGTGTGTTGTATATGTTATGTGTTTACATACAATGTTTGTGTGGGAGGAGATAGGGGATGTACTCCACGATTTAGGGGAAGATAGGGGATGGACCTCTAAACCGGATTTTGTTTGGGAGGAGATAGGGGATGGACTCCATTAGCATCACTTTTATGTGTGCTTATTTATATTGAAGTGTTTTATTGATACAGCACTAAAATGTGTATCAAAATGGAAGTATGAAGTGTTTTGATATGAGCATGAGTCTCATTTGTGTTGTTGATATTGGAAGTAATGTGAAATTGATATATATATTTCACTGTTGTAAGTTTGGCCAGGTGCTGGGCCATATTGGTAATAATGAAAAGTGAAACATGTCATAGATAATGATATAGTGATAATCTTGTTTAACCATCTATTAAATGCTATTGCTTTATTCAATGCTTATACTTGGTTTAGTATATTTCTACTAGGCTGTGGCTCACCCTATATGGGAACATTATTTTCAGGTTCAGGTGATAAGCAACCTCCAAGGACTTAGCTTGGAAGGAATCAGACTTTGAAGCCTTGTTTTTAGTTATTTGTTTTTATTTGAATTATATGTAAGCATTCAAGCCCAGGGCTTTATTTGTATTTGAGTTAGAACTCATAGTATTGTGTCCAAGTATTGGCTTGGCAAGATGTAAGCCCGTAGGGCATTTATTATGATGTTTTACTTTGTGATACTCGGATGATTGAGATAATACAAGGTTTTCTTTTAATAATGCATGTCACTGTTTATATTTAATGGGTTTAATTTTGAGGGCGTTACATTATTTCTCTTATATAAATGCATGTCATGAATGATGGGTTTTATGTATTATTTTGAGGGTGTCACAACTTGGTATCAGAGCGTAGCGGATTTGAATGCTTTGGGTACGTGGGAAATGATTAGTATCACAATGGGTTTGTCTCGTTTGTTAGAGACTTATGTATGATAGTATGTGTTTATTTGATAACATGCTTATGTGACTACTTTGGTATGGGGTTTAGTTTCTAGGATGTTGATTGGATCCTTGGGTTTCTGTGAGTCTTGTTGGAAAAGCACTTGATCAATGCTGTTTCTAACCGGAACTCTAGTAACGCCTCAGGACTACCATTATCCGGAAATGAAATTCGTAAATGCTTATGTGTTTATGTGCTTACGTGGAGTGAATTACAGTTGTCCATGTATTAGGACGCGAGTGTTTTAGTTTCGGCACATTTGTGAATGTGTTAATGTTCTTGTCACCTTTATTAGGATGTCAGGACGAGTATGAGGACGTAGAGGGAGACGTGGTAGGCGTGGTAGGCAGGAGATGCCTTTACCGGATGATATTGCAGCGCAGCAAGAGGGGGTTGGCCAAGCCAATGTGGCAGAGCGAACAGGTCAGCAGGCTATGGGCACCTTAGCCCGTGGGATAGCCGATGCTTTGAGGGAGTCTATGGGTATTCTCAGGGCTGAGAATCCAGTCCAGGCTCAAGTGCAAGCCCAGGTTGTTGATGCAGGGCCTTCTTTCTTGAAGAGGGAGTTCTTTCGGTCTAATCCGAACGAGTTTGTCAGGGATCCGAAGAAGCCACTTAAGGCTGACGAGTGGTTGGAGCAGTTGAGTAAGACATTCGAGATGTTTGGCATCGAGGACGGAGCATTGAAGGTGACCTTGGCATCTTTTCAGCTTAAGGGGGATGCGGGTCAGTGGTAGAAGTACACGAGGGGTCGTATTGGTGGCATGTGGGAGGCTTTTGTAGATGCTTTCCAGGAGAAGTTTTTATCTCCAGCTGTCAATGAGAAGCTGAGAGACCAGTTCTGCCAGCTTTTGCAGCTGAGTTCTTCAGTGGTCGAGTTTGAGGCTGCATTTACTAGCTTGTCCAGGTTTGCACCTGAACTTGTGGCGTCCGAGGAACGCCGTTGTATCGAGTTCGAGAGGAAGTTGAGGCACGGCCTCAAGTTGAGAATTAGCGGTACCATGACTCGAGACTATGGGCGTCTGGTTGATGCTGCAGCCCATATGGAGATCATGATACAGGAAGAGGAGGGGCAGAAAGGCTCCAAGAGGAGTCAGGATGATCAAGGTGATGGCAGGAGACAGAGGGGTTCACACCCTCAGCAGTCTCAGGGAGGTTTTGCTAGATCTACCTTTCCAGTGTCGAGTGCAGGCTCTAGGAGAGGCAATCAGGGAGACGTGACTTGTTTTAAATGCGGCCAACTGGGTCACAAGTCTCGAGCTTGCCTACAAAGGGGAGGAGGTCAGAGAGCTACTTCATCTTCAGCTAGACCGTAGAGCCAGAGTCAAGGCAGGGGTCAGCCACTGTCTTGTTATCAATGTGGTCAGGCGAGGCACCTGAAGAGGTTTTGCTAGTAGTTGAGTGGCACATCTGGTGCATCTGGGCAAAGGCAGAGTTTTCAGCCAGCTCAGGCCTCGAGGGCCAATCAGGGGGCTTCATCGTCCCAGTCTGTGCAGCAGTCGTTTGCTTCGAGGGGTGAGCAGGTGGATCAGGGGCCTACAGGGCGCGTGTATGCGGTTACCACGCAGGACCTAGTACCAGCTCCATCTGTTGTGAGAGGTACCTTTTTGTTTTGCAACTCAGTTGCCAATGTGTTGATTGATACTGGTGCGTCCCATTCTTTTATATCTGCTGCATTCGCATCTGTTTTGGGATTGGAGTTGGCACAGTTAGCGTCTCCTATATGTGTTGTATCACCTGTTGGGGGTGAATTGATTTTGAAACAAGGATGTAGAGGTTGTGATATAGAGGTAGCAGATCGCCGACTTCCATTTCCTTTTGCAGTTATGCCTATGTCGAGTTTCGATGTTATTTTGGGTATGGACTAGCTATCGTCATACCGGGCCGTTATCGATTGTTACCACCACAGGGTCACAGTATGTACCTTGAGCGGGGATTGTTTCCATTTTTTGGGGGATCGGGTTGGTAGTGTGTTGCCACCGGTGTATGATCCGCGAGGGCGGAGTGAGCTTAGTGATTTCCTTGCTAGCCTTTTGAGTAGTGAGTGTGATGAGACCCAGATTGAATTGCCAAGAGTGGTTTGCGAGTATTCGGATGTTTTTCCCGAGGACCTTGTCAGTTTGCCACCTCACCAAGAGATAGAGTTCTCTATTGATTTAGTGCCCAGCACAGTGCCGATTTCTATGGCACCCTATCGTTTTGCCCCAGCCGAGTTGAGTGAGTTGAAGATTTAGCTCCAGGAATTGCTAGATAAGGGCTTCATTCGCCCTAGTGTTTCACCGTGGGGAGCACCGGCCCTCTTTGCTAAAAAGAAAGATGGTGCCTTGAGACTTTGTATCGACTACCGGAAGTTGAATCAGGCTACGGTCAAGAATAAGTACCGTATGCCCTGTATAGATGATTTGTTTGACCAGTTGAAGGGTTCCCATTGTTTCTCTAAGATAGACTTGAGATTGGGTTACCATCAGTTGAGGGTCAAGGAGGAGGATATTCCGAAGACGGAATTCCGTACGCGGTATGGCCACTATGAGTTTCTGGTGATGCCATTTGGGCTCACCAATGTATCGGCAGTCTTTATGGATTTGATGAACCGGATCTTCCGGGAATTCTTAGATCGTTTTGTGGTCGTTTTCGTGGACGACATTCTTATCTATTCACCTTCAGAGGAGGAGCACGAGGAACACTTGAGAGTGGTGCTTGAATTGCTTAGAGCCCATAGGCTGTATGCCAAGTTTGGGAAGTGTGAGTTATGGCTAGAGGGGGTCAAATTCTTAGGCCATGTGGTATCTGGAGAAGGGGTGTCCGTTGATACATCCAAGGTTGAGGCAGTGCAAGATTGGGCACAGCCTAAGAGCATTTTTGAGATCTGCAGTTTTCTGGGATTAGCTGGGTATTACCGTCGATTTGTGAAAGATTTCTCTAGGCTAGCTTCGTCATTGACTAGATTGACGTGGAAAGGGGTCAAGTTTGTATAGAGTGAGACTTGTGAAAAGTCGTTTCAAGAGCTGAAAGTTAGATTGACCACCGCTCCGGTTTTGATTATTTCGGAGAGAGGGTTGGGTTATGCTATTTATTGTGATGCTTCACGAGAGGGTTTGGGTTGTGTGTTGATACAAGAGGGGAAAGTGGTAGCCTATGGTTCATGTCAGTTGAAAATACACGAGAAGAATTACCCTACACATGACCTAGAGCTAGCAGCTGTGATCTTTGCCTTGAAAATCTGGAGGCACTACCTTTATGGTGAGAGATTCGAGGTGTTCTCGGATCATAAGAGTCTAAAGTATCTGTTTACACAGAGGGACTTGAATTTGAGGCAGAGGAGGTGGATGGAGTTTATTGAGGATTACGATTTCTAGTTAGATTATCACCCAGGGAAGGCCAATGTTGTGGCCGATGCCCTTAGCAGGAAATCCATTAGTGATGTCGCTAGTATAGCCATCCGGGAGTGGGAGATGTTGGGTGTTCTGAGTGAATCCGTTGAGGCTGCAGCCTTGTTTTCTGCTGTTGCGCAGCCCACACTTGTGACTTGAGTGTTAGAGGCACAGAGAGGTGATCTTGAGGTAGAATCCCTCCGAGAGAAGATCTCCAGTGGGAAGGTTGAGAAGGGTTTAACGGCGTATCCCGACCTGAGTGTGAGGTACCAAGACCGTTTGTTTGTGCCGGAGTCTTGCCTAGAGGAAGTACTCCGAGAGTTTCACCATTCACGCCTTGCGGTGGATCCCGGAGGCACCAAGATGTATCGTGATTTGGGTCGCCAGTTTTGGTGGCAGGGTATGAAGAAAGATATGGCAGCTTTCGTGTCGAAGTGCCTCACTTGTCAGCAAGTGAAGGCCAAGCATCAGAGGCCAGCGAGTTTGTTGCAACCCTTGCCTATTACCGAGTGGAAGTGGGAGCATGTCACTATGGACTTCGTTGTAGGTCTTCTGAGGACTCAACGGGGTAGTGATGCTATTTGGGTGGTTGTAGACCGGTTGACTAAGTCGGCGCACTTTATCCCTATGCGCGTGAGAGGTTCGGTAGATCATCTTGTTGATTTGTATATTCGGTACATAGTGAGGTTACACGGGGTCCCATTGACGATCGTCTCAGATAGAGATCCTCGTTTTACTGCTAGGTTGTGGCAGAGTTTGCAGGGTGCCTTGGGCACTAAGTTGACTTTTAGCACGGCTTATCATCCTCAGACTGACGAGCAGTCCGAGCGTACTATTCAGATCCTTGAGGATATGCTTCGAGGTTGTGTTCTTGACTTTAGTGGGTCGTAGAAGAGGCACTTGCCCTTGGTGGAGTTTACCTACAACAACAGCTTTCAGTCTAGTATCGGTATGGCACCGTTTGAGGCCTTGTATGGTTGACCATGTAGGTCTCCAGTATGTTGGGCCCGGAGTTGGTGAGGGAAACGACGGAAAAAGTTAAACTTATCCATAGGAGGCTTGTTACAGCCTAGAGTTGCCAGAAGATTATGCCGACCATAGGAGGAGGCAGTTGGCATTTGAGACTAGTGATCATGTTTTCTTGAAAATATCACCTAGGCGGGGTTTGATGAGGTTTGGGAAGAGCGGGAAGTTATCCCCTCGGTTTATCGGTCCCTTTGAGATCCTTGAGAGGATTGGGGAGGTTGCATACCGTTTAGCTTTACCGCCGCAGTTGTCCGGAGTACATGACGTGTTTCATGCTAGTATGCTTTGGAAGTATGAGCCGGATCCATCCCATGTGTTGGATTAGACCGATTTGGAGGTAGATGAGGATGCCTTGTATGAGGAGAAACCGGTTCGGGTCTTGGATAGGCGGGATCAAGTCTTGCTAGGCAAGACCATCCCCTTGGTAAAGGTTTTGTGGAAGCATCACGGAGTGGAGGAAGCCACTTGGGAACGTGAGTTGGAAGTCCATGAAAAATATTTGGACTTATTTGTTAATGTGTAACCATGCATTGGTGAATTTGTAATTTTGTTGAACTTTAAGAACATTATATATGTCTTAAGTTGTAAAACATGGTATATGTTTTGGTTTGTGGAAGTATTTTGAAACTTGCCTCGAAATGGAAGTTTAGTGTAACATTGCATATGTTGAATATATTGTAGAAATGGAAATGTATCATGAACATTGAATATGATATGAAATTGTGAGTCATGTATGTTGGAAATGGTTGGACTTGGAAGAAATGCATGTTGATGATGCACATTGTAATATAAATTGTGAGATGTCTCTTGATAAGAGATGAAATGACCGGTAATGGGTCAAGTCGTTTAACGTTGAAACGAAATACTGCCTAAAATTGAGAAAAACCTGTTTCGAAAACTTGTGCTTAATTTCGGGGGCAAAATTCTTTAAGAGGGGGAGGTTATAGCGATCCCGAGTTTCTCCCCTTTATGTACAGTGATCCGGACTTATTTCTGTGGATGTTGATTGTTGTTTGTATCTTGTTTCCATCCTTAAATACTGGTTATTTGAGTTATAGGATGTGTTGGGAAGGCTTGTTTCAAGTTGGGAGTGATTGGGAGCAAATGGTTGCTGCCCAGAATTTTGGTTCTTCGCTCGAGCGAGACTTTGTCGCTCGAGCGAGCTCTGTGTTTTAGATCCTTTGCTTGAGTCAAGGTTCCTTCGCTCGAGCGAGAGTTGAGTTTTGTGTCTGGTGGCTCGAGCGAAAAGTCTTGCGCTCGAGCGTGCGTCTGCATCTCATTTTGACCTAAGAGCTATGTTTCTTGGCTCGAGCAAGCTTTACTTCGCTCGAGCAAGCGAGGTGTATGTTTTGGGTTCCTTTGCTCGAGCGAGCATTCTTGCGCTCGAGCGTGCTTCTGGGTTGCAGACTTGAAGCTTTAAATTGTTGGCTTGAGCGAGGCTTTCTACACTCGAGCGAGAGTTCTTTGTGTCTGGTCGCTCGAGCAACCAATCATTCGCTCGAGCGAGCCTGTGTTATATCAGATCGCAGTAGTGGTTTAAACTTCACTTTTTCATCTCCTTCATTATACAAACCCTAGATTTCGGTTCTCTCTCTCTCTCTCTATACATTTACCTTCTCTCTAGGGATTGATCTTCTTAGAGTGTGTCTCTACCCTAAGTCCTTTGTAAGAACGGTAGAGGGTCGCGAGGGCTTCGTTTTAATCTGAGCAATAGTGGATTTGGAGCATTTCGGGTGTTCACCTTCTTCTCCATTTGAGCTCTAACTTCGAGGTAGGGATACCCTACTCCTTATGAGCTTTGTCTTTAAGTTTTGGCATTTTGATATGTTGGGAGTCGTTGTGTAATTTTGGGAAAAGTTTGGGTCTTTGTGTAATTTACAAAAGATGGGGGTTTTGTATATAATAACCCGTATTCATGTATGACATAGAGAAATGAGGTTAATGTTGGATTATTGAGGAAAATGGAACCTTTAGGTTGATATGTGAGTTATGGGAAAATGCCCTAATTAGTTTGATAAATTAATTTGTATAATTAATTTTGAGAAATGAGAAATTGAATTGAGAATATTCAAACTGGAAATGTATGAAATTAAAGGGTGTAGTTGGATTAATTTATCACTCACCTAGACAAAATGTTGATATTTTATCCATTTGGTGCATTTATTTTCTGTTTAGAAATAACTACTTTGGGCTATCGGTGGAGAATAGTCTTGATTGTTGTAGACAATGCATGATGATTAGGCAAACTAAAACTAATCAATTGAGTATGCCACAGAATATGGTGGTAGATATAATACATCGAAATTGAGTATTGATTGAGTGAACATGTATATGATAATTGCTTATATACATTGTGTTATGTGGGAGGAGATAGGGGATGTACTCCACGATTTTGGGGAACATAGGGGATGGACCTCTAAACCGGTAGTTGTTGATATTGATACAGTACTAAAATGTGTATCATTTGTGAAGTATGGAAGTGTTTTCTTTGAGGTTGATACAGCACCAAAATGTGTATCTATTATGAAGTATGAAAAGATTATTATAAGTTGATATCTCACTTGAATTGAAAGTATTGTGAATAAGAGATGTAATCTCGGTCGAGTTATTTGGCCAGGTTCTGAGCCACGTATATGAAATGAATTGTTAAGTAAAGGAAAATAAAATGTAACATGGACATGATTGTCATGGAACTGAAATGTGATATGAATGGATGTATATAGCGATCCCGGTTTTCCCTCCATTGATTAGTGTAATCCGGACTTAGTTCCGTGGATATTGATTGTTGTTTATACCCTGTCTCTGTCCTTCAATACTTTGTATTTGAGTTATAGGATGTTTTGGGCAAGTTTGTTACAGGTTAGTTATGTTTGGAAGCACAAGGTTGCTGTCCAGTTTTTAACTTCTTCGCTCGAGCTAGGACTTTGTCGCTTGTGCGAGCCTTGTGTTGTTGCTTCTTCGCTCGAGCCAGGACTTTATCGCTCGAGCGAGATTTTTGTGTCTTCAGGTTTTTGTTCAGACGCAGCCTTGGCTTGAGTGAGATTTTCTTCGCTCGAGCAAGCGAGCTGTATGTTTTGGTGTTCTTCGCTCGAGCGTGCTTCTGGGTTGCAGACCTGAAGCTTCGTGTTGTTCTCTCGAGCGAGTCTTTGTGCGCTCGAGCGAGGTTTTTCTTTGTGTCTGGTCGCTCGAGCAACCACTCCTTCGCTCAAGTGAGGAGCGAGTATATCAATTCGCAGCAGTAGCTTCTCCTTCACATTTTTGATCTCCCTTTTGTCTCAAAACCCTAGATCGGCAGCTCCTCTCTCTAAACCCTCCTTCTCTCTAAAAATCCATCTAGCTCAAGTGTGTTTCTAGCCTAGTTCCTTTTTAAGAAAGGTTGTGCTTGGCGTGGGCTTCGTTTCAATCCGAGAATGTTTGGGTTTGGAGCACTTTCGGGTTTTGCTCTTCTTCTCCTTGGGTTTTCCATTTGAGGTAGGGATTTCTTTCTTCTTTTTCAATACTTCGTCTATAGATAGACATGTGGTAGTTTTGTATTGCATGAAAATAATATTCATGTTGAATTTGTTTGAAAATCATGAAAGGAACCTAGGGTTGGTTGTTTGAAAATGGGTTCTTTATAATTGGTTGTTCTTTGGACTAATTGGGGAGTAAAATAGCATGTTGTTGTTGAAATAAAGAAAAGCCCTAAATTATATTTTGGTTTGATGAATTAAAAGAGGGTATGGTTAAATATGTTGGTAAATTTCCATTGTTGTTATGTGATTAGGTAAAAAGGTGTTGACGGTTAAAGAATTAACTATGGCATTGGGGTCATTTGAAATGAGCATATTGAACCGAGTTGGGTTGTGAATCTATTAAGAATGGAATTGGCTTTGTAATACGAAAGGAATGGAATTGGTTCTGTGAAAGGAGAAAAGTGTTTTTGGAATAAATGGTGGAACTCGTTGACTTAGAAAGTTTATGAAAGTTGATTTTGAAAATGGAAAATGAAATGTTAACTCTACGTGAGTCTCGGAAAATAAATATGAGAACTGGATTATCGTATCATGAGTGTTGAATACACGTATTTGGGGAATTTAATTTATAACTATCGTACTAGTGGCATTGTTGGGTTTAAGACTTCTTGAGAGTTGGGTCTTTATTATAGATGTATTAGAATCATGCATCTAGAGGTTTTGTCCTTGGTCATCGGTGGAGGATGACATTGTTGTACTGAATTGTTGCGTATGCATTACATCTATGCCAATTGAACATTATATGTAATGAGGTGCGGAAATACATTTTATATGTATAGTTGTTCGGGAGGAGATAGGTGATGTACTCTAGTGTGTGTGTCGAGATAGGGGATGTACTCCACACACCTTTGTGCTCATATACATTAACACATTGCTTATGTAACTTGATAGTTCATGTGCATGTATTGCACTTGCTGGTTATGCCTTAATATGTTGAATTGGTTGATGTTTTGTACCACGCTTATAATGAGGAGTACCATTACCTTCCAGCTAGCGCCTGGAGAATGTGGACGGGGTACCATTACCTTCCAGCTTGTGTCTAGAGAATGTGGCTAGACATTTGTCGAGAGACGTATCCTTAGCTTACTATGCTTATAGCCGGTAGAGCAGAGTTGTATTGTTATTGTCTTAGTGTATCTGAGTGGTTTCGGTGGTGATGGTTATAGTATTGAAGGGCTGAGTTGCCTCAGTTGTTGATTATATACATGTTGATGATTTGTTGTTTCCCTTTTATTAAAGGCATGCATGTATAGATATAAATGTATTGGGAACAAACTGAAATGTCATTATGAGATTTTGGAAAGTGTGAAGGAAATCGAGCATTTTGAAAATATGTTTTGAAAAAGGCACATCTGTGTAAGTATGGAAAATGGAAGAAAAGTAATGGACTTAGTGAAATTGTTTTCCTAAGAATTTGCTAGTTTTTTTATGAAATTGTGGGAATTGGGTGT
Organism: Camellia granthamiana; assembly: GCA_036172215.1. Taxonomy (NCBI): domain Eukaryota; kingdom Viridiplantae; phylum Streptophyta; class Magnoliopsida; order Ericales; family Theaceae; genus Camellia; species Camellia granthamiana. The sequence continues at coordinate 105,801,135 of CM069907.1, forward strand.
ATTGAAAAGAAAAGAAAGACAAACCACTTATAACGTTGAATCAAATGATTGTTTTTGAGAAAAGTTCATACATATGTATATTTTATATAAACTGTCACCTTACTATTCTAGTATGAGGTTGGGCATTCATGATCATAGCTATCTGTAAGTTGTTATTGTTGAGGATCATGTTGAGATCCCTACTGGACTATATGTTCATCCTACGTTGTTGAATCTTTTTCAGGTGTTAAGCAAGTTGTGCTACAAGATTTGGATCTTCTTATTTGTTGGCCACGGGGCTCCTTTTGTGTTGGCGGAATGCCATATATGAAAAAGAGTTACACCCTTCTTCTTGAATCTTAAGTGATGTAAGCCCAAGGGCAATTTATTTAAATACGCTCATGTTGTATTTATTTTGCATATGAATGAGAGAATTGTTATTCATTGCTGCCAATTGAACATATGAGTTTCTTTCCGCATGTTATCCCTGAAATTAAATTAAGTTAATGAATTTGGTAATACTTCGAGTAATAAAAAGTGGGGCGTGACAATGTATAAGTGTTGACCATCTATCAACTGCTAATCTTTTAGTCATTGTTTATAGCTGGTTTAGTATATTTCTACTGGGCTGTGGCTCACCCTATATGGGATATCATTTTTAGGTACAAATGGTATGCCACATCCAAGGACATAACTTAGGAGGCTAGAGGCAGACAGACTTTTTGGTTGTTTTGCTTTATTTTTTATGTATTACATGTAAATTCAAGCCAATGGCTTAATATGTATTTGAGTTAGGACTCACTTCTTGTATCCAAGTGTTGGCTTGGAAAGTTGTAAGCCCATAGGGCATTTACTTTTGATGTCAACATGTAATACTTTTGTAAAGAACTACTCTGATGAATAGAAAGGTGTTATTTCTCTTATATAAATGCATGTCATGAACGATGGGTTTTATGTATTATTTTGAGGGCGTCACATAAAGGAACCGGTTTCAGATAAAATATTTTCTTGATAATTTTGACTCCTGCCATTTTTAGATTTAAAAAGAATTTATCTTCATGAAAAATTGTATCACCTAATTCAAAAATTATTTTGTTTTCAATATCAAAAATCTATAGACTGGCTGATCAAAAAAAATCTATAGTCTGTACTATATGTTGCATATCCAAGAAAAGCACAAGTGGTAGCTTTCACACCTAATTTAGGTCTTTTAGGATCCATAGGTCTAACAAAAGCTAGACAACCCCAAACCCTCAAATATCCCAAATTTGGCTTATGCCCTTTCCACAACTCGAAAGGTGTAACTTTTGTTTTTTTTTTTTTTTATGTGGCACTTTATTCATAACATAACATGCAGTTAAAATTGCTTCTCCCCACAAGTTTGAAGGAGCACCTGCTTCAATTAGCATAGTATTTGTTAAATTAGTTAAAGTTCTATTTTTCCTTTTTGCTACACCATTAGATGCAGGTGAATATGGTGGAGTAGTTTCATGGATTATTCCCAAAGACTGAGTAAACGAGTTGAATCCAAAAGATTCATACTCCCGGCCTCTATCACTTCTATATCTTTTAATCTTTTTACCGAATTGATTTCCAACTTCAAGAAGGAATTCTTTAAATTTTTCAAAAGCATCACTTTTATTTTTCAACAAGTATACATGAGTGTATTTTGAAAAATCATCAATAAAAGTGAGAAAATATCTATTTCCACCACGTGTTAAAATTCCTTCAAATTCACATAAATCAGTGTGAACTAATTCTAACAACTCAGTATTTCTCACCACACTTTTATAAGGCCTTTTAGTTATTTTTACTTGACTGCAAACTTCACATTTCTCAAACTTATTTGTTAGTCTGGGAATTAATCCTAAACTATTCATGACTCCCACATATCGACTATTAATATGACACAGACGAGCATACCAAAAATTCATAGAAGACAGCATGTAAACAGAAACATGTGCTTTCTTATTCTCAACATTTAATTTAAACATTCCATCACATACATATCCTTTTCCCACAAATATGCCTTTTTTGGTGATTACATATTGGTCAGACTCAATAGTCTGCGTGAAACCATCTTTGTTGAGCAAGTAACTCAACATCAAATTTTTCCTCATGGATGGTGTGTACAACACATCTTTTAAAACAAGCACACGTCCAGAGATAAATTTCAGCTCAACATCCCCACACCCGAGCACCTTGGTTAAACTAGAGTCACCAAGCATAACAGTCCTCTCCTCATTAAAAAGAGTGAAATCTTTGAACCAATCTTTACCATAGCAAACATGCCTATTGGCACCAGAGTCTGCCCACCACCCTTCCATAGATTGAACCATAAAAATATCTATAATCATAGCTACAAATGGTTTCTTGGTAACATTAGCCTATGTTGAGACTATTGTTTCCGATATTTGCAAGTTCAAGCAATATGCCCACTTTTACCACACACAAGACATGTCACATTTGTCAGATCTTGTGAAGGGAGTTCTTGGTTCCATTTCTTTTGCCTCGGGTAATTTTTATTTTATGGCCTTCCAACATTTTTCCAAATTTTCTTAACTGGCTTCAAGTGACTATTTTAATCAACCTTTAGGTAAAGTATTTTCAGAAGTTAAATTTACCTTTGCGGTGGAATGCTCTTGTGTCATAAGCGCATCTTGTCCTCGTGCTTCCTTCTCTACCCGAATCCGTGTGATTAGAGTCTCCAAGGATGTCTATTTTTGCTTCTGATGCATTGACTTCTGGAACTCCCTCCAAGATGATAGTAGTTTGTCAATAATACCTACTACAACAAGATTGCCTCTAATTTTGATGCCTTCGGATCTAACTTCAGCCACTAGCATTTGAAAATCTTGAACTTGCTCCACCACTGATTTTCCATCAATCATTTGATAGCGGAAAAAACGGCTTGGAGCATATTTATTAGCGCCTACCTCTTCAGTGTCATATTTATTTTGCAAGGCTTTCCAAATTTTCTTGACAGTGGTGTAGGTAGTATCATAATAATCATAAAATTGATCCGAAAGACAATTCAAAAGATAATACCGACATTTATACTCAACTGTGTTGTATTTCTCGATTTTTTCAAGAAGAGCGGCATACTCCTCGTCGGTCATCTCTTCAGTGGAGACTTTGTTCGGATTTTTCTCGGTCAGGATATAGACCACCTTGAAGAGATTGAGATAGAAAAGCACCTTGCCTTTCCATCTCTTAAAATGGGCTCCCTTGAACTGGAAGGGCTTGTTGAGATCACCGGTATTCTCGTTGGGTTTCTCCAATATTGGCTCTATGAATTTTACTGTTTAAATCTCCTTAAAATTGATGGTGATAATTACAAATATAACACCAGAAAACACAAATATTAAAAATTATAATAACTATTAAAAGGGTTGAGACAGGGGAAATTCACTCTCTTTAAGGAGATTCAAGGCCTTTGCGGTTAGGCAAAGCCTCACACCGGTGTAGCAGAAAAAACCTGGACTTGTGCCCCCCAGGATATAACAGCCCAACTAAGTCGTATGGTTTACCAATATTACACAATTGGTTGAACCCAAAGCTTCATCGCATGCATCCTTTATTTCTTTGCCTGATAATCTCACACAAACATAATAAATCAACAAAAATTTCTTCTTATCTTCCAAGATAAGAGGTTAGCTCAATTTATAGGAGATGAAAGCTTGGTGGATAAGTTTCTTAGAGGAAGTTGCTTGGAGGATAAGTATAGGAGAGGAAGCTTGGTGAGAAAATTCCTTGGACGTGACTTTGAGGCAAAGAAAAAGACTTGACTTAGGCAAAGACTTGGAGAGAAAGAAAAGAAAACTTTGAGGGAAAGAAAAAAAAAATCAAACCTATAACACATTATAATATTAAAATATCTTCTAACAATTTGTTTTCACATTCTCGCCGTACACGTTGAGATAATGCAGCTTTTGATAACACATTATCATTGTGTGCCTAAAATGAGAATATTATATACTTACGTGTATAAAATGTGAAGATTATCCCCTCTCTTGCTTTCCTTTCATCATGTATTTGTTCTTCCTTTTAACTAACTTTTCTTCTTCACTCGGTTGAGTTGTTAGTCACATAAGAACCAATGTATGTATTGATGAAATTTAAAAAAGGAGGAAAAAAACAATTTGAAAACACATTAAGCACACAAAACTACAGGCTCACTATGCACTTATTACTTTAAAGACACAACCAATGTCTTTACAAAATATACGTTGAAAAGGTAAATATTAGATGATTGGGTACATAAAATATATTAGCGTGTAATGTTTTCTACTTTCCTCTTCTCTCTTCTTGTTCTTTCCGTTAAATTAAAATTGATTGTTGTCTTTTTCTTCTTTCCTTAAGAACTTCTTATAAGAAAAATAAAAATTTTAAAAATTATATTCTATAATTAAAAACTTCCTTTCATTTTTCATTTTCTTCTCTTATATTTTTATCATGATATGTTATAAGTGTAGCATGTGTTCAAATTAATGTTCAGACAAATGCATTAACATTTTGTACAAATACTTACTTTAATATGGTTTAAAAAAATATTTCACAATCAGTCAAAAGTATAGAATGAATATTTGAAAAAGAAACTTTTAAAAAATTTACATAAAAAAGAGTATATGACACTATGCAATTCTTAAAAAAAATCTATATAAAACAAAAATTTAATAAATTTTTGAAAAACAAACTTTTGAAAAATGTTGAGAAACAATACCACGGTATTTGCATGTTCCTTTCCTTTGCCAGAAGAGATAGCTTCTTTTTTTTGTCTCCTTTAATATTACGTTGTTTTTTTTTCCTTTTCCTTTGCCTATAAAAGATAAGTAGAATATATTTATAAATTATTTATAAAATGATAAGAAAATGCATGCAAATATAAGTTACTTTTAGGCTTACCTCACGAGAATAGTATTAAGGTCACGCTTATCGCGGACAACATTAACATTTCTTTCTTGAAGAAATTGAATCTATATATACAAAAACTTTAGAGTGATAAATAAAACTTTATACACATAAATATGAAAAAAGGAATTTCTTTCTTGATATTACGGTTCGGTGTAAGTCTCCAGCCACCTATAAAGTATGAGGAAAAAAGAATTTATTAGAAGAAAATTAGATATGATAAGTTTAGAATAAATAAATAAATAGGCCTTACATTATGAGAGAGGTACTTGAATTTATAGGGAGGGGGAAAAAAAATTACTTGACCGAAAATAGTGATATTGTCCATAACTGCTGTACTTCAACCTGAAAATGTTTGGTTATATAATTTTAGACCCATCAATGATGTATTTTAACAATCACATTAAAATGATAAAATTAAAATTAGCCCTAGCAACATGAAGAGTATTAAAATCGAAGCACAACAATTGTCTAAATTTGTACTCTTCTCTTTCCCAACTGACTTCAATTTTATAGAGATAAAATTAAAACCAAAATCAAAATCTGTTATAATCATAAGTATTTTGAAGTTCACCATTTATCATTTAGAAAGTCCAAACATAAATTTATGCCAAAAAAATAAAATAAAAGCAAAAACTGTTTCATCAACAATTTATACTAACTATCAAGTAAAACTAACCCAATACATTGAAAATACAAATTTTCATTCCCAAAAACAATGGAACAAACAACCCCAATTTCATAATCAAAAATGGAAAAAATACAATTGAACAAACAAAGAATGGAACAAACAATGGAAAATACAATTGAAAATACAATGGAACAAACTATATGTATTGGTAAAAAAAAAAAATGCTTTGGCTAAAGCACACCTATTGTTTTGAATTGCAGTAAGGGAATAAATAAATTTATTGCACATAAATTTATTCCAAAAAAAAAAAGACAGATTGTTTCATCAGCAATTTATACTAACTATCAAGTAAAACTAACCCAACACATTGAAAATACAATTTTTCATTCCCAAAAACAATGGAACAAACCATACCTATTATTTTCAATGTGTTTGATGGAAGTTAGTGGACAAAGCTATAGTGGTGCATTGGCAGTGAAAAGAGTATTGAGTTCTACATATAATAATAAATAAGCAGTGCTTCGGTAAAATGGATAATAGAATGCTTTAGAACCAAATTTGCGAAAATGTGAACATAGTTTAGACATTTTGTAGAAATTTGCAGAAACTTGATGGGCAGAAGATGAGGACACAACCATCAGCCAAAAATCAAAAAACAGAGAGAGAAGGGGAGAGGCAAAAACAAAAACAAATTATCAAACTTTTTAGTACTCACATTACAACCACAAGAATAGCCTCTCTCTCTCTCTCTCTCTCTCTCTCTCTCTCTACCTTAGGAAAATGGTAAACAATGTATGTGTAGACACCCCATTTTGGACTGCCTTGAAGACTTGGGAGCTTCATTCCGAATACCTGATGATGAACGTTATGCTGTGCAATTTTTCAAATCTTCAGCAAAAGAATTCAATTTTGAGCTTCAAACCCAAACCTTGCACCTCATTTGGACCAAAACTTGTTTTTCTAGCATGATCACTCAAAAAGCAGCAAGACCAAAAACTGACTTGCAGGCCACGTTCTTTTGGCCGGTGTAGCTCGGCTTTCCGTGCTCCTTTTGGAAGGCGAATAGCCCTATAGTTCGAACTCCATTTGTGGTTCTGAATCTGATTTCACAAGTGCAATGTGAAATAGTGAAAACACAAAAAGAGTCCAAATCCGGCAATTCTTTTTGGAAAATTGATGTTTGAATCAAATGTCAAAAATGGACTGTTTTGCCAGATTTAAGAGTCGCCACCTAAATATTTTTGGAAAATTTAGGAAACCTAAGACTTGTACCAAAGGCCATTAGTCCGTCATCATCAAAATGTCTCGGCTTGAGAACTGAGGTACGAGAGAGGAAGGTCATGAATTGAGCACCCCACTCGCCCGATCAAAGATCGGCCTCTACTAATCATGATGTGTTTCTTATTTACATTATATGCTCTTGTTCTGATTTATTACCTATATTCCTATGTGATGCGCACACAAGGTATAGACTAGTTTTGCAAGAATTGGAACATTTGATTTCATGTTTTGTTTTGAAATTGTTTTGTGAATTTGCCACTTGAAAAAGTGGGCTAAAATGGGCATTTGATCAAACCATCCCAGTTCAAGCAATTAGCCTTCATCCACAGGCATTCAAACAATTATATCATTTAAGCACTTAGCCTCATGGCAAGCATGGTAGATATGGCAACACAAACACTCATGTAATATGCTAAGACGACAAAGCTCACCTAGTACTCCAAGCCAAAACAAAACAAAATAATTAGAAAAATATGCATGCTCCTAATTAATGCACCATGACTAAATGCAATGCACACATTTATACAATTTTCAATAAGCTCGGCTATGAGCATGGTATATGTTCTGATTCAAGACAAATGATAAATCACGTATTCAAGCAACGAATTTAAACATTTGGCTAGTATGATGAGCTGAACCTTGGATGCATGGAAGGCAAATGGATACAAAATATGCAAATGCTAATGAAACGTAATGTTCTAAACTAACCATCGTAAGCCATTAAATAAAAGGGAGAAAGACGTGGGGTTGGAAGACATACACATTATTACAACATTTGATTCCTCACACAGAAGGGTGCGAATCAATGTTCGAAAGTCCGAATTAACTAACTATTACAAAACTGGGCGAATGAATAATAATTAACTTAACTAAGCTAATTAACTACTTTATTACAACAATTTAACTAGCTATACCAATTAACTATAAGCAATGGCTACAACAATACTAATTACAATAAGATTAATTTACAACCATAATAATTATAACATTAATGAAACAATTAATCGCATTCGACAAGGGCGTAAGTGAAGATGGATGAGGGTTGCATGCACAGTGCCTGAGAGTTGCTCTGTCTGTCCAAGCCAACTCTGTTTCACCTTCAACCACTGGCTCTATTTTTTGCAAAACTGCACTATTGGCCACACACTGAGGGCCGGCCGTGCATTAGTGATGGCTAATTGGGACTACAGATGGCCGGTCGTGCCTCAATTTGGTGCAAAACTCTGTTTTTGTGTTCTGAGGTGAACCAGTGTAAACAGAGTCTTCGCAAACTCTGTTTGTCCTATCTTTTCTTCTCTGTCATGGAGAGGGTTGAGAGAAGGATAAAGTTGGTTCCAAAATTATCAACGAGCAAGTTGATTGCTTGATGATTCCAGATACAAGTTTGGACAAAAGTCAATGAATGCAATGAATAAGACCATCCCTCCCTCTTGTCATGGAATGAACTCAAAGAGGGTGGTAGAGACGCTTCAAGAATGATCCATGAATTAACATGTGACAACTCTTGACACAAGGAACTTGGCATAATGTCCGACCAAGTTCAAGCGAGTCTAACCATTTTCTTTATATAGGTTGTTCCAAGTTTTAAGCCAATTTTATGAAGCCTTGCCATTCTTTAGTCCATTTGTCCATGGTGATATTAAAGTCCACTAAACAAGAAGTAATGTCAAACGAGAGGTTCTTCTAAAACATGAGAGAGAGACTATACCATTGGCAATGAATTTCCGAAAAGATTAAGCCATTAAGTAGGAGTCTTTCTTACATATTTTGAGCAACCTCAATCGGTTGAAATCATTCTCAAGAATGAAAGAGATGAATGGTGGATTGATTGTTAAAGTTAGACTTTTAGACATGGAAATAAATTGAAGAAAAGCTTAGAACATTATATAACATGTTATGTATGCAAACTTATGAGACAACAAATGAATTAACCAAAGCTTGAACAAATTAAACAACTTAAGACAACCCTCAAACAACCCTTATTAGATGAAAAACAGAGGCTCAAAGTTAATGAAAAGAGCCTAAAAAGACTAAACAACGAAGAGGGGGAACAAGACTAGTAAGCAAGAACAAGGAGGGGTGGCTAACCCCTTCACTTCTGAAACCTCAAAACATGATTTTTAGCCCTTTTTTTAACTCTGAAAATCAGTGCAAGGAGCAAAGAAAAGGAGTGTAAAAAAAAGGTTTGAGCTATAGGTAAAGATATAAAAAGAGTGTAAACTCTCTCTACTCTTTTGGTAGCTCTTCAAACCCAATCTTAAACACTTAGAATAGACTCAAAGCAACACAAAACAATAAGAATTAGGTAGGAAATGAAAGATATGAAAGCAAAAAGCAAGATAAAAAGCTTATACCTTGCAAATAAGTTAGCTTTTGAATATGATCCAAGCATAGTCTCAACCCCCTCTCAAGCTTGAATTATGCTTCTTAAAGATCAACCAAGGCTCTAAGATGGTGAGATAAGGTTGTTTATGGCGTATGGAGATGACACAAGGGAGTTAGGTCAACTCAAAGGTTGCTTGCAATGGAAGAATGAGGAAGAATGAGCTCTCAAGGTGTATATAGGCTTTCTAAATTTTGTTCAACCCCCAAAACAATAACATAGCTTCATTTTTATAGAATTTGAGCTCAAAAGGTGATAAATATCTTCAAAAATGGACAGCTGGCGACCTCCTGCCCAAAACAGTGTTTCTCGCCACCAAGGCCCGGTCGGCCATTCATAGCCACGACCGACCATCACTGATACACGGCTGGGCCTTGATGCCCTCCCCTGTTTTTTGGTTTAAACTCAGCTCGGGGTGGTAAAAGGTCCAAAAATGAGACTCAAAGGTTCAAACAAGGTAAATATTGAAGATTTGAGGTTATTTCAAGAGCCTTACTGAATCCGAATTGCTGTGAATTCAAAGCACACAATTCAACTTTCATCATCGAGTGTATCGAACCAAGCGCCTAAGTCTTGCGGGCAGTCAGAATGGGGTGTCTACAGCAAGCTGGCTATGTTTACCGAAACTAATATTTTGTAGCAGCAGACTGCTCCCGTGCATGGGATTTGGTTGCCTGCTCTCTTTTGAAGATATTTACGTTGAAAGGCGGTTGAAAGTCTATAAATACAACACATTCCCTCTGAATTTAGGGCTGGAGAATTGTTTGACAAGCCTAGGAGTTCCCACAAAGCATCTATACACCCTCTTGAATATAGATATACTATATAGACACCATTGAAGCTTGGACTTGAAGCTTTTCGCTGAGGTTTTGATATTGATTTCAGATACTTGAGAGTATTTGGATTGAAGTTTTTGAACCACAAAGCTCTTCCTCTTCTCTAGAGGTTGATCTTTGAACTCTTTTCATTACTTAATTTATTGTTCTTCATTTTAATACTGATTTTCAGAGTATTTTAGGCTTTAAAATGTGATTTAAACCTTGTTAAAGGTGGAAGGGTTAGCCACCCTTCCATAGGCTTATTCCTTAATATTGCTTTCTTATTGTTCTTCATGTTCTTGCTTCTTTCCTTTCAATTTCAGCACTGTTCTAGGAAGCTTTTGATGGAATATGAATTGTATATATGTGTTTAAAACTTAAATAGATAGTTTAATTCTTGTCCTCTATTTCTCTTCTTTGAAGATGTTGTACAGCTCTCTTCTAGTTCCTTCTTTGTAGCATGGAAATAGATGTTTCATCCATGTTCCATTAGTAGGAAGATGAGCTTACAACCATCTCTTCATAGCTTTCATTTCTTGCTCTTACTTAGTCATGTTCTAACTTTGCTTTGAAGCAACATGAAAGCCCTTTCATCGAAATCATTAGGGACTCTCTTCTAGCTCCTTTTGTAGCATGAAAATGGATTTCAATCCATGTTCCATGAGTAGGAAGAAGAGTCTCTTTGTTCTCCTCAATGATGAAATCATTTGTGTATAAGCTTTGTCTTAAAAAATGGCTCATTCTAAACCTATTCTCTCTAAAACTGGAGTACTTACTTACTCTTGTTTTCCATGAGATTCAGTAAGTTTTTAGCCATCTCTTTGATTGCTTGTTTCTTAATTAGCCTTAGTTAGTTTTGTATCCATTGATTTCCATCCCCTTGCTTCACTAATCATCATCTAAATACCCTTGGGATGTTTGTGATTTGTGAAGTAAACCTACTATCTACATGAACATCGTCATGATAGGAGAGAGCAGGAATGATGAACATCCTTCGAAAACCTTTTGTTTTGCTCTATTTCAGCTTTGTTGTAGTAGGACCTTCTCCAGGAACAGTGGCCAACTGGCTGGCCAGTCCCCTGTACGGCTGACCAGTTCTCTAGGCCAGTCGACCACCTAGTTTGTACGGCTGTGGTGTCTTTCCAATGAAACAGAGCAGATCCTGAGGCCCAAGACAGAGCTATTTTCAGACTATAAGCAAAGTAGCTTCTGGTAGTGAGTAGAAGGGGTTTCCGGAGGATGTTCTTGCCTGTGATTCCCTACCTTTCATTTAATTCCTTTAGATTAGTCCCTTTATTCATATTTGTAATAATTAATTAATTTGTTCATTTGGGTTTGTAATAATTAGTTAATTAGGGTATTTGGATCCTCCTGTGCAAGGGCAAATTTGTAACATTTGATGTATGTCTTCAAATCCCCATTTCTTTCTCCCTTTTATTTACATGCATACCATGGTTGTATATAGCATCATGTTTTTTTTTTTTTTTTTTATTTTATCATTCCCATGCTTTGTAGCCATTTTTGCTTACATTAAAATTCGGCTAATCATGCATAATACTCTTACCAATTCCTAAATGATTATGTGCACTACATCATGCTTTGAGTTGCTTCACATGTCATATTAGTAGCTGAATTCAGTAGTTGTATTTTTGAATGTGTTGCATTAGCCATTTTTCATATTAGGATCATGCATTTTTCTAACTATATTCTTTTCTTTGGTTGCCTTGATTGAGTACTAGGTGAGCATTTTTTTGCTTTAGCATATTACATGTGTTTGTGTTGCCATGTCAAGCATACTACCATGAGGTTACATGCTTATTTGAAATACCTCTTTGAATGCCTGTGGATAAAGGCTATTTCGCTTAAGTTGGAATGACTTTGATTATTGTACATATGAGATCGCTTTTTTCATTGAGTTGCACATATTCTAAACTCTTTCAAAATCGCATAAGATTAAAACAAACCAAAGTAAGTGACGTGGTCTATACTTGTTTGTTTCACGCAGTAATGTTAGTATATTAATAATCGGAACATGAGCATATAATGTCCATAAAATTCATATAATAATTTAGTAGAGGTCAATCTTTATTCGGGTGAGTGTGGTGCTCAATTCATGACCTTCCCCTCTCATATCTAAGTTCCTGAACCGAGACATTTTAGTTATGACGAACAAGTAGCCTTTGGCACGAGTCACGGGTTTCCTAAATTTTTCAAAAATATTTAAGTAGCGACTCTGAAATCTGGCAATGCAGTCCAGTTTTGGCATCTTTGATGATTAATGGATTTTCTAAGATTTGCTGGATTTGGATTCTCATTCATTTTTTCGTTTCACATTGCACTTATAAAACTAGATTCAGAACCACAAGAGTTCGAACTGTAGGGCAATCGCATCCAAGGAGACTGAACCCCTCCGAGGAGCGCAAAAAACCAACTACAGTATGTTTTTGTAAGTTATTTGCTGCAGTAAGCGGGCTCTACTTCCTCTATTTTTTTGAAGAATGCCCCCATGAAATTCTAAACAAGCCCCAAGAATTCCATGAATAAATGTTTGGATCATACAAGAAAGTAAAATTTTTCATAAACTACAGACTACCTTAAGATGCATTATGGTCCAAAATGAATTAAAATCAATCATTTTTTTTTTTCTTTTCAAAGAGTAGGGAGTGAATTCACAGGAAGAAAAAAAAATTACTAAATGAGGACATGAAACTTAAATGAATACAATACACCAATAAACTCCAAATTCAGAAAATTTATTAACCGATAAAAAAAGTTGTTTACAGAAACAGAGCATTGATTTCCTAAGGAAACACTAGCTTTACCAGCACTTCAACTAAACCCTCAATTTTGCCAACAACCCTGCTCAAAAACTTCATAGTAAAACAATCCAATTCTAACCCCAAAATAGAACATTTCATAGCACCAACACTTCAAACATTCCTAAAATAAATAAATATATAAAAATAAAAATAAAAATAAAAATAAAATTCATGAAATTGAACAAAGAAAATCATACACATACAAATAAAATATACCTGAAAGAAGTCAGCGAACCCTATACCAAACTCGACGATTGAACATTAACATGCAAACATTTTTGAGAATCCAAAACAAAATCGTCATAGAAAGTAGAAAAGAGTTACCCCAAAATAGAACATTTCACAGCACCAACACTTCAAACATTCCCAAAAAAAATAAATAAATAAAAAATAAAAAAATATTCATGAAATTGAACAAAGAAAACAATACGCATACAAATAAAATATACCTGAAAGAAGTTAGCGAACCCTATACCAAACTTGACGATTGAACATTAACATGCAAACATTTTTGAGAATCCAAAACAAAATCGTCATAGAAAGTAGAAAAGAGTTACCCCAAAATAAAACATTTCACAACACCAACACTTCAAACATTCTCAAAAAAAATAAAATAATCATGAAATTGAACAAAGAAAATCATACACATACAAACATTTTTTAGAATCCAAACAAAATTGCCACTCTTGTTTTTCTACTTTCTTTCTCTCTCCAGAAAATGTATAGCTATTGTAGAAAATGTGAACATAGCTAGGCTTTAGAAATCTGGGATAGGAGAGCCAAAAACAAATAGAGATAGAGAGAAAGGGAGAGAAAGAGAAATCAAATTACCTAGTGTTGGGTAACACAGGGGTTAGCGGTAGCGAAATGGTCGTGTTGATTGACTAGTGGTAGCCACTTCTAGTGGTACGGCGATGATGTGGTTATGGCCGAAACACATAGCTAGGCTTTAGAAATCTGGGAAAGGAGAGCCAAAAACAAATAGAGATAGAGAGAAGGGAAGAGAAAGATAAATCAAATTACCTGGTGTTGCGTAACATAGGGGTTAGCGATAGCAAAATGGTCGTGTTGATTGAACGGTGGTGGCCATTTTCAACAATACATCAATTATGTGCTTGTGGCTGGAACACATAGCTTGGCTTTAGAAATATGGGAAAGGAGAGCCAAATAGAGATAGAGAGAAAGGAAGAGAAACAGAAGTCAAATTACCTAATTAACAGGGGTTAGCGGTAGCCAAATGGTCGAGTTCGAAGGGAGCTGAGTTCAAGAGCAGCGTTGGAAGGAAGGATGGGTGTCGATGATGTGTATGAATTGGGTTTTTGCTATTTTCTAAATTCGATCCACCATAGAGAACATATAGAGAGGGAGTTGAAGAGAACGTGTAGACATGTTTGGGCAGACGTGAGAGAGAGAGAGAGAGAGAGAGAGAGAGAGAGAGAGATGAGCGTTTGGGCAGGAACTAAATGTATCTGAACTATTGATATATACTTAGGGTTGATCTAGACTAGTAAAACCAAATTTATCTCTGATACATTTTAGACATTTTCAAAAACAGTCCTGCTTTATTATATAGATTTGTATATCGAGATAAATTTTTTCAAATATCATAATAATTAAATTAAAATATCAACTATACCGAAGAAATCTGAGAATGACAAAACTACATACAAGATGAAAAATATACAAAAAATAAGTATTTCTTAAATAGAGTCCTATAATATTGATTAGTATAATTGAAATTAAATTTGTGTAGAACTTTATCTAAAATAAAGTCTATATAAAATAGGTAAAGTTAAGATAATTTAAATTGGATTTGGGTTTAGGTTTGTGTAGAATTTTATATGTAAATAAGAAAATACATATTGATGTGGCTTTTTTAGAGAAAAAAGAAGAAGAAGAAGTTAGTAAGCCATTAGAATGTGTTACATAAGCAAGGGAAAAATACTACTTTTATATATGTGTATATATATATGATTGGGTAAGAAAAATCTTTTAATGAGGAAAAAAATTACTTTCATCCCATATATCTTAGAGGGAGAAAGATTAATAAACTCTAACTAACAATAACTTTAGTGATGGCTCTACCTGCAACTAAATCAGTGATGACTTAATATGTGTTCATAATAAACTAAGAATAACTAAGAACTAATTGAAGAAGAAACTATATAATTAAACTACGAAATTAAATTAAACAATCTAAAGAACTTAAACAACAAAAAATACCAAGGCAGAAACTCTTTGGGAAGTGCCTTTGTTGCACTCACTCCTCCTCTACTTTAAAGAACTTTGATTGCCCCATTGAATGAGTGAACCAGGATGCCTAAAAAAAATTGAATTAAAAAGGCCAAGTCACGCAAAAAATGTGAAATAGCCTCAATTACTTTTTTTTTTTTTCTTTTTCTGAGACAATAGTTGAGCCCTATTGGGAGATTAATAAGAGGCTCAAGATAGGCCTCTGAGGTTTCATTTTCAATGTGGATTTTAACACTTTGTTCAGATGGAGTATTTTGGTGAGAAATGACAAGAAATTATTATTAAAAAAAAACTGTTTTCTCATATTTAGTTTATTAGTTGAGTGAGAAATTGTGAGAAAGGATAAGAAATAATGAAAACGATAACTATCTTGCTAAGCACATTTCATTTCTCACTGAAAGTCGTGAGATTTTCTGAGAAATATGTTGATTGGTGGTAAAAATTTATACCAAGATTGAGATTGTGATCCTCTCCATCCCAAAGTTGTAATGGAGGATCTGCATTGTATTATCCAAAGATTTATAATGATTCTTTCTATATTTAAAATATTAATAAATTTTAATGATTATTTCACAACATTTACATGATATATTCTATTACAATTATGGAATGGAGAGGATCTTAGTCTCCCAAGATTGTACCTTAAAATACAAAGGAAGAAAAAAAGAAAACTCACTCATATCCCCCGCTATCATTCAAACATGTTAGTGAGAAAATACAATCATTTCTTTTCTTTTCTCACCTTAGAATCCAAATATAATGTTACACTATCATGAAAGTGTGAAAATTCACACCTTCAGCAATATCAAAGTCGTCGGTGCCGGAAACGTCGTTAGAAAAATGGTCAAAAAAATCGCCGCCGCAGTGACTAGTGGTGGTGGTTATATAGGCAGATAGATATTACGTGGGCATATAGGTGATAAATGGACAAATAAAGGATGACAAGTGGACAAATAAGTGACACATAGACAGATAGGTAGATAGTGGACAAATAGAAATATAGGTAGGATTAATATTGTCAGTCAAATTATTTTGTCATTTTGGCAGTAAAAGTATAGAGTTTGCGACTACTGCCCTAAAATGTTTTGAAATTAGACTTATGGCTCGAGTGCCTTTACATTTTTAGTTTTCAAAATATGAGTCTCATGTCATTTTGATCTTCAATGTTTAAATTATGTCAATTTAGTCCTAATTATCTAAAAGTATTTCAATTTGGTTCCCAATATTTAAATTGTGTCAATTTGGATCCCAATATATATAAAAAAAATTATTTCAATTTAGTCGCTCAATCTAATTTGCATCCCCAGCTTCAGTTGCCACCTCCCAACCCCTCCTCAGCCACCTCGTCTCTCTCTGTCAATAGTGTCCAAGAGGTGGCGAGTGACTGGGCGGTAGCGAGAAGGGGTGGGAAGGGAGATGAGGGTTGTTGAGGAGAAAGAGAGAGGGGGTCACAAATGGCGAAAAGGATTTGAAGAAGGGGATGGAACTGGAGGAGAATGACTAGAGGAGCTACCAGAGGAAGGTTGTAGGAGTGAGTGGAGTTAGAATTATGGTGGGTGCTCGTTAATTAGTCAACTTCAAATATTTTTAGAACAACTGTAAAAAAATATATCAGCCGAGTCAAATGTATGACTAAAAAAAAGCCAAATTGTATATCATTTTTTGTAATCGCTATCTTTACAATGACTAAATAATTATATATTATTTTTGGGTCCTTGACCATTTCCCCAATTATAATGATAACAATAAGTCAAATATTTTAATTCTACATTAAACAACACGCTAAAACGATACAACACAAATCATACACAACAGAACATTAAAGTCAATGTTTCAACCAGAGAGCAAAAAGCTGTTTGATTGATTAATATCCTTCCAACCAGAGAGCAATTTGTCTTTCTCATCTCTTAAAACTCATCTTTGAACATCACCAAAGATTTGAATCCAGTGTTACCGCCACGTTCTTTGATATACATAGATATAGATCCCCCAAAGCTCAAGATATGTCAGGTGTAGACGGTGAGGATGCAATTTCAAGTGCTGTGATTGAATCGGAGGATTCTTGCCGTTGCTTTTCACTATCTGAGATACAATCAATGACCAACAACTTTGGTGATGAATTAGTTATTGGGGTTGGCGGATTTGGTAAGGTATATAAAGGGTTCATTGACAACGGTGCTACAACTGTTGCCATAAAGCGGTTGGACATAGAGTCCCAGCAAGGAGCAGAAGAGTTTTGGACTGAGGTAAAAATGCTGTCTAAACTCCGGCACACTCATCTCGTTGCTCTGATTGGCCAGTGCAACGACTGCCAGGAAATGATCCTTGTTTACGAGTATGTGGCACGTGGAACCCTTGCCGATTATATCTACAAAACAAGTAGAAAAGAAAGTGGTATTACTACTTCTGCTCTGACATGGGAACAAAGGCTCAACATTTGCATCGGTGCTGCACGCGGATTAGACTACCTTCATACTGGTACCGATCAAAGCTTCATACACCGAGATGTGAAGACCACAAACATTCTGTTAGATGAGAATTGGGTAGCCAAGATTTCAGATTTTGGGCTGTCCAAAGGCCTTACAAGCCATTCAGCAACCCACGTGAGCACAAAAGTTAAAGGCACATTTGGGTATTTCGATCCAGATTATTTCTTCTCCCACAAACTAACCAAAAATCTGATGTGTATGCCTTTGGTGTGGTGCTGTTGGAAGTGCTCTGTGGGAGGCCGCCCGTGGATATAAAACTTGAGGAAGATCAAATCAGTTTAATACTTTGGGCTCAAGAATGCATTAAAAAGGGAAAGCTTGATAGAATCATTGATCCCTCTTTGAGTGGACAAATAACACCAGAGAGTTTGAAGTATTTTGTAAAGGTTGCCTACAATTGTTTACAAATTCATCCAAAGGAAAGGCCTACAATGGCTGAAGTGGTGGGGAGCCTCGATCTCGCATTGGTGTCACAACATAGAGGAAGATCAGAGGGAATAATTACAAAGATGTTTCAAGGTATTGCAATTGTGCCTAAAGGTATGAACCATTGGTGGAGGGAAAGAAAGGAGAACAGTTCTAAGAGTGGCCTGTCAAATGATTCGTTTTGGGAACCACTTCCAGATAGTGTTACCGGACCACACCATCATTTCTCACTAGCTGATATTCAAGCAGCCACAAATGATTTCAATAAGCTTCTTTTGGTTGGAAACAATGGGCTTTGCAAGTTGTACAAAGGGTTTTTGGGTGGGGAAACTGGTATTGTTGCAAAATTGAAAGAAGCTACGGCTAAGATTGAGGTACATTCACTACTAGAAAAAGGGGCAAAAAAATGGTGAAAGTATTTGCGATGGAATGAAATCCATCACAAATAGTATGTTTCTAGCACGGGTAAATAAATCTGTCTCCAATGACAGTTTTTGAGACGGTAAAATGACCGTCACAAAAATTCAAAAAAATTGAATCTTTGGCAACGAAAATACCTTTTACTGTCCCAAATAAAATTAGGTAAATGATTAAACGACGAAATTTTGTTTATTTTTACACTATTTTGCAATAGATATAGTTTCCGTCACGCATAAAAAAAATTATATTGCCTCTGTTTTGCCCTAAATCTGACTAACTCGCTCCACTCGCTCATTCTCTCACTCATCTCAGCGGCGGCAACTACAGCGGCAGAGGTGGCAGCAGCAGCCCCATCTCTCCCTCAAGGTATTTCCTAAACCCTATCTCTCCCTCACTCTCTTGCTCTCTCTATATCTCACTCTATGATTCTCACTAGACCCTAGTCCCTATTTTCAATTTTTTGAATCAATTTTTGGAATGTTTTACCAATTTTGATGGGAATATGTATGTATCTGGATTTATGCTATATTTTTGTGTTATATTCTGAATGTTTTTTATTTCAATTTAGTTTTTAGATTTTTTGTATCAATTGATTTCAAATTGTGTTAATTCATATGTTGGGTGCGAATTCAATCAATAGACAATGTCATATACCATGTTTGGCTCAGAGTTTGTCAGAAAGAATTATATTTTCATTTTTCTGTGGGTTTCTCTTAAGTATTTTTAACATTTTTTTTATTCTGTGGATTATATGGAGTCAGTTTCTATAAATTAATTAAGTTATTTTTTCAACCCAATCTAAGCATCAAACCTAGTATGATGTAGCTTGTTCGGGGTGAGAACGTCAAGCCCAATGGAACTTGGCAGCTAATTTGTTTGGATTGTAATACTAGGCACATAATTGCTAAGGAAAGAAAATTTGCTGATGTATGAGATCAGGGAGAAGATTTAGAGGATTTTTTTTTTTAATTTTACTTTCCTTAATATTTTTTTGTTTGACGTGAAAATCTTTCTTCATAGATTGCTTGCATTGCATTTGAGACTGCGCAGAAGCGGTGTGGGAAACTCAGTTCCATTGATAAAGCAAATGTCTTGGAGGTAGCTTTGCAGTTGACAGTTCATTTTTTTTTTTTTTTTTAAATTCATTTTATTGTTTTACATATCCTGTACTATATCTTTTTCAATCTAAGGTGTTATTTGGGAAATTTACTTTGGCTCCATTTTCATGACCATCTCAAAGCCAAAAGAAAGAAAGAACATAAGTAATGATTTGCTGGTTTCTTTAAACATTTCAGAATGCAATAACAAATGATATTCTAGGCTGCAAATCACATTCTATAGATTGATATTATACACGTTCTCCGTAAATGTTACATAACACCAATTAATACACATATGAGATGCTGAACCCTTTGAAAGATTTAGAAGACATAAAAATTTGATTGGTATGTGACTGGTATAAGAAATAAACAAATAAAAAGGAAGAACGGTCAGAAAGGTCAAGTGTATATATATATGTCTTGATCAGCAAGGCCAAGTATATATCTATCACCACACAACATACAAAAAAGGCCATGTAATGGGAAGTGTTGAACTATAGATCAACCATGTCTTTGCCCCCACATAATCATCTTCTCTAAGTTCCATTTTTAAAGAAATTTTTAAAAGAATTAACTTCCCTGAGACACAAACAGTGGCAAGTAGCTAACAGCCCTGGTTTTGTTGGACTCTTGCTTGCTACATGTTTGTGAAAGAAGAAAATGAATCCATTGCATTCCCTACATAGGCCTCTGCATTTTACTAACCCTAAGTTTCCATGAGAGCAACTATGAACAGCTTTGTATAGTTTGTGGCATCCAAAAACGTCCAATCACGAGTTGACGAGGATAGACTGTCACTGTTAAATCATCTTATCAATGATGTTAGATAACCCTTCATTGATGTTGGCATGTGTTATCAGAAAACCTTAATAATCTAAAGAATTATGTATTGGTAGACATATTTCAAAATATAGTACACTTTCATTCCAAAACGGTAAATTTAGTAATTCGAAGTGATCCTAAAAGTTTTTTCTAATATATTTTTTTTAATGGTACCTTAGAAGAAAAAAATCAAATATAATGAATTAAAATCTAAGATGACTTAAGTTTTGACAAGACAAAAATATCAAAAATGAATATATATATATTATTGGATGCCTAATAGTTAAAAGAAAATTACTATAGAAGTACCTTATATTCTTAAGTATAATATATACAAATTTAATCCTATCGCATCACATTTACCCCTGTCGCATATCGTGATCCCATTCTCGTTCCATGTAAACGATCCACGTTTCAGGTAACATAGTGTTGGTCCTTTATCATGCATGGAATGTGTTATCTCATTTTGCGATCCCCTTGGGTTCGTTTGGGATGTGAGTTAATTTTTTGACTTTTTGACTATTTTAGCCTAGGTTAAAAAATCTCGTTTGGAATGAGTTTTTTTTTGCTCTTTTGACTTTTGTGAGAAAAAAAAATGAAATAATTATGATTTGGATGTGATATTTTTTTTTATTGACTTTTTAACCTACATTGTTATTTTGTGGCTGTTTTTGCTCAAAATTGAGATGCCAAACGAAGGCATTGTCATAATTATTTTTTGGTATTGGTTACAAGAATCTTGTTACCATCTATGACCATTACTTTACAATAAATTACAGGCCACCATGCATTTGATCATCGCCTTTGTACGGGGGCGAAATATCCTCAGCTTTCCGTACTCCTTGCGCTCCAAGCTTCTCTTAACGGCGTCTATCTCTGCAACACAGAATCGGTGAGCTGCCCGGCGGTGGTGTGCCGGAAAGACCCTCCGACGATCAAGTCAGACCACTTTGAGGAAGAAGGAGAATTTCAGAGAGAAGGGGAGTTGTCATCGAGAGAATTCGCATACCTCTAACGTCGTTCCTGCTTCCTATTTCTAGGCTGGCCATGCAGCCTCAATGTTGTGCGTGCACTACTTCTGCTGTCCTTCCCTGGACAGGTGGCAGTGCGCGCCTCTCACCACCTTACGCGTGTAAAGGTTTGTCCTCCAACCAGTACATGCAGAGCTTTTACAACGGTATTGAGGCGTTCGTGGAGCAGATGTCCTCTCTTTCACGCCATTGGCCCAGGTGGCACCCTTAACCGAGGTACCCTGACCGGCCTATCACTTGTGGAAAATTGCCATCACGTGCTCACAACCGTGCTAGGTGCCACCGACCTGTAACTCGGAACCAGGCAAAAGCATGACCACCTCGGCCGAACTATTCTGGACCGGTTCAGCAGGACCAGCCGGTTGCGAGGCATGCCGGCCTCCAACCGTTTTATCTTCAATCTCGGTCACACGAAGGCTGCCTACCCCAGGCGACCGGTTAGGTGCATACCGGCGCTAACCGCGTCTCAAGTTTAGCCCGGGCTACCTTTTAGCTCGGCACCATCATCCGTAACCCTGGGCTCCGTCTATTTCGTGCAAGTCGCAGCTCGGCTAAGCAAGCTGGCGCATGACCGGTCAATATCTCCAACCGTTCAAGTTAGGTGGCCGGCCAAGTCGACGGAGGGGTTTGCTCGGCGCTGTGCAGTCCGTTACGTCCGACGTTATCTTAGCTCGGCCGTACAGTCTGGTGCAAATCTTCCCTCTCAATTGCCCCTTAATCCCATCCGAGCTATCGTGATTGGGATTATCTCTGTAACCAAGCCAACAGTCAGCGAGTTGCATCTTTTCCTAGCCGAGCACGATTGGAGCGATATCTGTCGCCGAGCTATCCAATTTGGTCGGTCATTTCCACGGTAGTCCTGTCAAGCATCGTACCACCGTACTGACAGATGCGTTCTCAGTAACACGTGCTTCTGGGTGAGCAAAATCCGCTCGGCAGATAACTCCAAGGTGGGCAAGCAAGGTCAGCTCGGTGACTTTGTTCTTAGGGAGCAAGCTCAGCTCGGCAAGAAACTCTAAGGTCGGCGAGCAAGGTCAGCTCGGCGACTTGCTTATGGGCGAGCAAGATCAGCTCGGCAAGGAACTCCATTGTCGGCGAGCAAGATCAGCTCGGCGACTTGCTTCTTGACGAGCAAGATTAGCTCGGCAAGGAACTCCATGGTCAGCGAGCAGGGTCAGCTCGGCGATTTGTCTCTTGGAGAGCAAGATTAGATCGGCAAGAAACTCCATGGTCGGCGAGCAAAGTGCGCTCTGCGACTTGCTTCTTGGCGAGCAAGATCAGCTCAGCAAGGTACTCCAAGGTCGGCGAGCAAGGTCCGCTCGACGACTTGTTTCTTGGCGAGCAAGATCAGCTCGGCAAGAAACTCCAAGGTCAGGAGCAAGTTCCGCTCCGCCACTTGCTTCTTGGAGAGCAAGATCAGCTCGGCAACGAACACCAAGGTCGGCGAGCAAGGTCCGCTCGGCACCTTGCTTCTTGGCGAGCAAGATCAGCTCGGCAAGGAACTCCAAGGTCGGCGAGCTAGGTCCGCTCGGCGACTTGCTTCTTGGCGAGCAAGATCAGCTCGGCAAGGAACTCCAAGGTCGGCGAGCTAGGTCCGCTCGGCGACTTGCTTCTTGGCGAGCAAGCTCAGCTCGGCAAGGAACTCCAAGGTCGGCGAGCTAGGTCCGCTCGGCGACTTGCTTCTTGGCGAGCAAGCTCAGCTCGGCAAGGAACTCCAAGGTCGGCGAGCTAGGTCCCCTCGGCGACTTGCTTCTTGGCGAGCAAGCTCAGCTCGGCAAGGAACTCCAAGGTCGGCGAGCTAGGTCCGCTCGGCGACTTGTTTCTTGGCGAGCAAGCTCAGCTCGGCAAGGAACTCCAAGGTCGACGAGCAAGGACCGCTCGGCGACTTGTTTCTTGGCGAGCAAGCTCAGCTCGGCAAGGAACTCCAAGGTCGGCGAGCTAGGTCTGCTCGGCGACTTGCTTCTTGGCGAGCAAGCTCAGCTCGGCAAGCAACTCCAAGGTCGGCGAGCTAGGTCCCCTCGGCGGCTTGCTTCTTGGCGAGCAAGCTCAGCTCGACAAGGAACTCCAAGGTCGACGAGCTAGGTCCGCCCGCCGACTTGCATCTTGGCGAGCAAGCTCAGCTCGGCAAGGAACACCAAGGTCAGCGAGCAAAGTCCGCTCGGCACCTTGCTTTTTTGCGAGCAAAATCAGCTCAGCAAGGAACTCCAAGGTCGGCGAGCTAGGTCCGCCCGACGACTTGCTTCTTGGCGAGCAAGCTCAGCTCGGCAAGGAACTCCAAGGTCGGCGAGCTAGGTCCGCTCGGCGACTTGCTTCTTGGCGAGCAAGATCAGCTCGGCAAGGAACTCCAAGGTCGGCAAGCTAGGTCCGCTCGGCGACTTGCTTCTTGGCGAGCAAGCTCAGCTCGGCAAGGAACTCCAAGGTCGACGAGCTAGGTCCGCCCGCCGACTTGCTTCTTGGAGAGCAAGCTCAGCTCGGCAAGGAACACCAAAGTCGGCGAGCAAAGTCCGCTCGGCACCTTGCTTTTTTGCGAGCAAAATCAGCTCAGCAAAGAACTCCAAGGTCGGCGAGCTAGGTCCGCCCGACGACTTGCTTCTTGGCGAGCAAGCTCAGCTCGCCAAGGAACTCCAAGGTCGGCGAGCTAGGTCCGCTCGGCGACTTGCTTCTTGGCGAGCAAGATCAGCTCGGCAAGGAACTCCAAGGTCGGCAAGCTAGGTCCGCTCGGCGACTTGCTTCTTGGCGAGCAAGATCAGCTCGGCAAGGAACTCCAAGGTCGGCCAGCTAGGTCCGCTCGGCGACTTGCTTCTTGGCGAGCAAGCTCAGCTCGGCAAGGAACTCCAAGGTCGGCGAGCTAGGTCCACTCGACGACTTGCTTCTTGGCGAGCAAGATCAGCTCGGCAAGAAACTCCAAGGTCGGCAAGCTAGGTCCGCTCGGCGACTTGCTTCTTGGCGAGCAAGCTCAGCTCGGCAAGGAACTCCAAGGTCGGCGAGCTAGGTCCACTCGGCGACTTGCTTCTTGGCGAGCAAGCTCAGCTCGGCAAGGAACTCCAAGGTCGCCGAGCAAGGTCCGCTCGGCGACTTGTTTCTTGGCGAGCAAGCTCAGCTCGGCAAGGAACTCCAAAGTTGATCAAAACCGTCAACAAACCTCTTGCTGAGCAAAATTCGCCCAGCAAGGAATTTTGATCTTTTCGTCAAATTGATTGTTAGTTGCCCCTTGGACCGCACTAAATCCGCTTGGCGAGGCAAAAATACAACAATCCTCAAGAAAATGGTCTACTTGTTTCATTGTGCCAGTGGCAAAAAGGGTTACAAAAAATAGAACTAAGAACAAAACTTCAGATTGGCAGAGCTTGATGTTCTAGAAATGGATCGGCCATTTACAAACTGCAAGTTTTATGCCCCTTCTCCTCGGTCTTCTTACAGACGTCTTCCGAAAACCGAACTCCCCACATCTCTTCCATGGGGGTTTGCATGGCCATCATCTTGTCCGGCTGCATGAACCTTTCGCACTACTCTCTTGTTCTCTACTACCGGACTTGTCGTCACGGTAGTTGCGGCTGCGTCGTCTTCAACTCGGATGTGCTCATCAATGCGTTGCATGAGCAATTCCATGGTCAACGGTTGATTCATTGTGAGCGAGTTTCTTAATTGATGTCCAACTGGAAGAGCGCGCTTATACTGAGTGATTGCAAGGTCGGTTGGGCAATCTAGGATCTCGTTGAAGGTCTCCCAATACTTAGCATTATATGCCTTCAAAGAACCTCCAGACTCCATCTTGACGCCCAGGAGATGGTTGACCTCCTTCGGTGTTTGAGTGTTGGTTTTGAATCTGGTGACGAAGGCTTCCGCTAGTTGCTGCCACCCCTCAATACTCCCCTCCGGGAGCCTTTCGAACCACTTCAAACCCAGCTCTCCCAAGCTTGCTGGGAATATGAGGCACATCAGGGCGTCATTGCGGCGGTGGCCAGCCATCACTTGCCGGTAATGACTCACGTGCATGTACGGATCCGTCTTGCCGTCGTACAAAGTAAACTTTGGCTGGTGGAATCCGACGGGAAGTGGAGTACCCTCGATCTCCGGAGACAGCGGCGTGGCTGTGAGTCTCGCCAGCTCTTTGTCCACCAGCGCAGGGGCCATGACTCTGGGCACCGGCATCACCACTTCCTCACTGCAGTGAACTGGGGCACTCAACCTCTGGAGTGCTGGCACCCTCTGAGCCTCTCGATGGCGCGCTCTCTCCTCCAACACATCCCTGAGATCCCTGGAACGGGAGGAGGCAGAGTATCGTGACGTCGACGACGGGTGTGAGGGGCGATAGGTGCTGTCGCGAGTGAAAGATCTGCCCTCTCGTCGGTCAGAATCTCCAACCCCATAGTTCCTGGTGATGGAGATGGAGTGAGTCCTCCTCTGGCGGCGACTGCTGGAACGAGGGGAAGTGGTGCGCTCACTGAGGTTGCCCTCTCCAGCAACACCCTTCCCCTTAATCTGGCGCTTTAGCAGCTCTATCTCCGCCACCATCTTGCGAATGAGGGTGTCCTGGTCTTTGAGTTTGTGTTCCAGGTGCTGCATACGGGACTCCCCCCGGCGCCGGCGGCCTTCTGGGCTCTGCGAGCGATCAGAACTCCTCCCACGTTTGTCTCACGCTCCTCGCGAAGAAGTCTCTAGGCCCGCCACGGCTGGAACATTCGGGGGGCCATCTCTCCTTCGGACATACTCCGGAGTGACACCATCGACGACGGACAGCGGAACTTCGTCGTTGTTGGCCATGAAAATGGTTGAAGAAGCTCAAAGAACAAGGGTTGATTATCAAAGACTTCCCACAGACGGCGCCAATTGTACGGGGGCGAAATATCCTCAGCTTTCCGTACTCCTTGCGCTCCAAGCTTCTCTTAACGGCGTCTATCTCTGCAACACAGAATCGGTGAGCTGCCCGGCGGTGGTGTGCCGGAAAGACCCTCCGACGATCAAGTCAGACCACTTTGAGGAAGAAGGAGAATTTCAGAGAGAAGGGGAGTTGTCATCGAGAGAATTCGCATACCTCTAACGTCGTTCCTGCTTCCTATTTCTAGGCTGGCCATGCAGCCTCAAGGTTGTGCGTGCACTACTTCTGCTGTCCTTCCCTGGACAGGTGGCAGTGCGCGCCTCTCACCACCTTACGCGTGTAAAGGTTTGTCCTCCAACCAGTACATGCAGAGCTTTTACAACGGTATTGAGGCGTTCGTGGAGCAGATGTCCTCTCTTTCACGCCATTGGCCCAGGTGGCACCCTTAACCGAGGTACCCTGACCGGCCTATCACTTGTGGAAAATTGCCATCACGTGCTCACAACCGTGCTAGGTGCCACCGACCTGTAACTCGGAACCAGGCAAAAGCATGACCACCTCGGCCGAACTATTCTGGACCGGTTCAGCAGGACCAGCCGGTTGCGAGGCATGCCGGCCTCCAACCGTTTTATCTTCAATCTCGGTCACACGAAGGCTGCCTACCCCAGGCGACCGGTTAGGTGCATACCGGCGCTAACCGCGTCTCAAGTTTAGCCCGGGCTACCTTTTAGCTCGGCACCATCATCCGTAACCCTGGGCTCCGTCTATTTCGTGCAAGTCGCAGCTCGGCTAAGCAAGCTGGCGCATGACCGGTCAATATCTCCAACCGTTCAAGTTAGGTGGCCGGCCAAGTCGACGGAGGGGTTTGCTCGGCGCTGTGCAGTCCGTTACGTCCGACGTTATCTTAGCTCGGCCGTACAGTCTGGTGCAAATCTTCCCTCTCAGCCTTGATCCCTTCGGCTTTCCCTCACCCGAGTAGTATCTTCGGTGTGGGCCATGTCATCTCCTTCATTGTTACAGTTACTGGGCTTTGTTGCTTGTGACCAAATGATCTTAACTTCTGGAAAGCCTCTAAATCTTTTCAATGCACTGAAAGATGGTCCTTTTGGGGTCAGGTACATAAGCGATTTTTTTTACTCCTTCCGTCCCAAAATATTAATCTCTTATTCTATTTTTTATTATCTCAAAATATTAGTCCCTTTTCAAAAATCAAGAACAAAAATGAATTTCCTATTTTTCCTTTCGTTTAAATTCATTAACAACATAAAAAGTGCAATTATGACAATTGATATTTCTCAAAAAATGCACTATGAAAGGGTAATTTTGGAAAATCAACTGTATTTGAAGAAGCTTTCCAAACACATTTCCATCCATTGATTTGAGTGTGGTATTTCTTTTGAGTTTTCAAATTATAATTCCACACCCACTTTTGAAAACTTCATTTTAGGCGAAAAATTTTGGCTAGCCTGGTCGTCGCCGGTTGACCGGAACTGTTTTTTTTTTTCCTATATATATTTTAAATAAAAAATATTTCCATAATTTTTTTAAAATTTTTTTTTGTAAGTTTTTGAATTAAATATCATATGTCACATTATTCATTTCAAATTCAATTCAAAATTCATAACCAAATAAATTTTCCACACTCAAATCATAATTCCAAAACTCACAAACTCAAAATATAACTCTATTCTCAAATCATATTTAAAAAACTCTACCAACGCTACCCAAATTTTTTAAAATGTAATAATTGTACTATCCAAAAAAGTTGGATTCCCAAAAGGGACTATTGTTTTAGGATGGAGGGAGTAACTGTAATCATCTGCAGGTATGGTTGCAAACGAGCTGAGCCAAGCCGAGCCAAGCTCTAACAAGTTCGAGATCGAGCTTAAGCTGAATAAAAATTTAATGAACCGAGCTAGACTCGAGTTGACTTAGGCTTGACTCGAGCTTGAACTTGTTCATGAGCCTTGATGAGCCAAAAAAAATATAAATTTATATTTACGTATGTGACTAAAATTACAATTAAAACTTTAACCATATAATTATATATACAATATATATAAATATACAAAAAGAAAAATCAATATTTTATT
Source organism: Camellia granthamiana (assembly GCA_036172215.1). Lineage (NCBI taxonomy): Eukaryota > Viridiplantae > Streptophyta > Magnoliopsida > Ericales > Theaceae > Camellia > Camellia granthamiana. Next base: position 105,829,410 of record CM069907.1, read on the forward strand.
AAAATAATAATATTTACCACTACTATTATATAAATGTATTATCTATAGTTAGTTATTATTTACATTTACATTTTTTTAAATATATAAATAATATATTTATCTTATTTTTATACATATTTTTATATTATTCAATATATAAATAATAAATGTTAAACGAGCCAGCTAATGAACCGAGTTAACGAGTCGAGTTTTAGTATATTTGGACTTGTTTATTAAGATTTTAACAAACTCGAGCTCGAACGCAAAAAAAAAATTAACGAATCGAGTTTGAACGAGCTCTTACCGAGTTGAGCTCAAACCTGTTCACGAACGGCTCTGTTCATTTGTAGGCCTATCTGCTAGTTATCCATGGTATGACTATTTCAGCATATACTAAAAATTCCGAAAGTGCTAGTTTTAATCACGTGTTGACAAAAATGCACATATGAACCAAACAGGTGAGCAAAATGCAGTGATGATTTGATTTACTTGGGACATTCAAATGCTCCTTTGGTTGGCTGTTTTTTTATTTAAAAATAAAAAAATAAAAGTAAAAAAAAAAGGTTTTATAATTAGAAGTAGGTACCTGCAAATTCCTTGATTCAAACCTAAAGCTCTCATGCTAATAAAGACCAATATAATCTAGAAGGAACTAGTATTTTTTGGGTTTTGCATTGGCACTTTCATGGGTTTTCTTTCTGATATAATTAGTAGGAAGAAGAAGAGCAATTGACCATTATGGTTGAATAGCATTCTTATTTGAAATGAAGTCAAGGGTTGTAAATTTGCTGCTCAATTATGCTAAATGGTAAATCTTTTGGATAAAATGGAATTTTAATGATCAAGAATTTGGGTTACTGAGCTGGTTGTTATTTATATTTGGAATGATCTGTATTCAGAATTGGACAAGAGAACAACTTGAATCTGTGGGTTTTGAATCTTCTAAATATGTTTTGATTCTGTTTGGAGCTTCACTGAATTAGAAAATTTTGCTCACAATCACATAATAATTGAGCAAATGGTGCTCTTGTTGTTTGCATATATGCTTTGTTCTAATTATGTGGCAGTACTAGCAAATTTTATTTTTTTATCATGCTTGATGAAAAGATGTGGTAATTTTCTTGTCATGTCAAAACCACATGTAGAATGTTCAATTGTAATGTGTAATAAATTGCAAATTTGAAGATTGAGCAAAGCATTGTTGAATTTTTTTGGGAAAATTACAGTTCAATGACCTTTTACAAAAAAATTATAGCAAAATTGTATAAATGACCTTTCAATGACTTATGGGATATTATTATGCAAATGAGATTTCAAGCATTATTCTAATCTATAAATTACCAAAATTGTATTTTCTGTTCAGGGACAATGATGGAATAGTTGTATATTTTGTTTGTCTTGACACTTCCGCAGATGATGTTTTGTTATGGTTGGTTACTGATCACTCCATCAAAACAAATGCCTTTTTTTTGAGGAAGAAACCTGACTTTGTCTAATTTTATCATAATCCTATCATTGAACATGAATACGATTAACACATTATACCTTGACTATTTCTAGGTTCCTGATGCATCGAGTGGCCACCGATCAATTAGGGATTCTGAAGCAGATGAGAACCCGTATATACCGCCACCAGTTGATCAAGTATATATAACCTTCGAACACCTTAATTATAGAGCACTTCAACGAAACTTGGTATGCTAGGCACACATGACTTGTGGGAGAAGATGGGACTCAAAAACGTTCCCCGGTTTGTGAGATAGAACTCAAGTCCCGTCAAGGGAAACTTGTCCATTAGAAAATTTCATTTTGACCCGTTTAAAAACTGATTTAGAGATGTTTCTTCATTCTATAAAGATTGTACTATATTTCTCTGTATTTGAAGCATATATCAGCTCTAATTTGTTTTTATTCCCAAGAGAACTACCCAAATAGTTTTAAGTCATTATGAATTCACAACACAAAAGCTTTAAACCAATTACCTAAGCTAAGGACTTAAACATTCACAAGTATAACCATGATTATTCAAGTAAGCTAGTCGTGGTTTCTATTGATTTTTATTTCTTTTTTTTTATTTTTTATTTTTTCCCAACAGGGTTTTGTTTATTTTAGGTTAGGCCATGGAACTTTTGAATTGTGTGATGAGTCTCTCGAGAACAATCTAGGCTTTGAAATCATGTGACCGCTAACCAATCATCTTGGAAGCTAGAAACCAATTCAATCCTAGTTGATTTCATCTATAGTCTATGGGATATTATTATGTTTGAAATATCTAGAATTTTGTTTTTTCTTTTTAATAAAAAGAATTGACTTCTTGTCAATTGAAGCTGCCTATTACAGGTTCGTTTCTACACCTCACTGCAATTGGACACTTTTCATCATGAACAAAGAAAAATAGAATTGACTAACTTGGCTGGTTAACTGCAAACAGATAAATTATCATTATTAATAATAGTTATCATTTATGCAGATATAAATTACAATTATATGACACGTTCCGATATGGCTATAGAATGCATGAAATTAGGGGTTTTCTAGGCAAATTCAAAGAAGATGATTGGATTTTGGTAGTGTAACATAGACCGAGCCTATGCATCATGGATACTAGATTTGGTGTTTTGCAGACATTTCTCATGCTATGTTTTAGATTACCTAATTCAATATGTGGGAATGAACTTATTGAAGAATGCATTATGCCATCTCTATGAACTGCTAATTAGTGGCTTCTGTCTCTCCTCCACATTCTTTCCCCAATGTAAGCCAAATTTGCCTGGGTTGTTGTGATTATACTTTTTGTGAAGCCATGTCTGAAGTCCCAAGATACCTGGGTTTCATAAAAAGCAAAGCTACATGAAGAATGCGGGATGAGACACTAATGAAAGCTATGTTTTACAGAGATCTAGGCATGCATAGAAGTTGATGGATGAAAAATAAAATCATAGCTGAATTGGGATTTGACACATTGTTGAGTTGTTCAATTGTGATTGAGAACCATACATATTTGTTTTATGTACATCGTTATGCTTAATTTCCTTACTTGTTCACAAATTTGTTCAGCCAAACATTGTGGGTTGATACTAAAAGCTGAGGTTTGTCTATTGGTGCAGTCAAACACTTATGTGTAATGTTAGGTGGAGTCGTTGCTGGAATTTGGGGATTTACTGGGCTGACTGGATTTATCTTTTCTTGTCATTTATTTGGTTTCATGTTTCCTTAATGGAGCTTGACATCCAGATGTGAAGTACTTTCAGTTCATTTTAGCAAATATGAGTAATTGAGAGCTCTGCTTCTTGATCCTCCTGGTGCACCATGGTTTTCTTAGTTATTCTTTTTCTTTTCTTTTTTCCTTATCGTTTGGTGGGTGAGATGCTCCATGGTTGTTAAAGGCTGAACCTGAGAGATGTATTAGGAAATTTTGGTTTTCTATCAATGTTTTATGGTCCATTCTGGTAGCTACAGTTTTCTTGCAAGTCATGTACTTACATTGAGCCACTATACCTCGTTGACCAGTTGATACACTGCTTGGTGATTGATTAATGTATATATTACAAGTTTAAACTTCTTTATTATTTTTTAGCTTGATTTTAATTATACTGTAAATAATTTAAATATTTTTTTGTTTACAGATGTTACCCAACTAAGGAGGCGGTGGTGATATATTCTCATATCGAAATTGGAACTTGCCAATGTTGATATTTATCGATTTGTTTTGTTACTTGACCAGTAATTGGATATAGATACTAAAATTCGAGTTGTACTGAATTTTTAGCTAAATTGAAATACTTGTCGTGTTTAGAGATATTTTATATATATTTGTAATGAATATTTTGGTTAAATTTAGTAATGTGATTGCTTTGGATTATTCTTTGAACATTTGATTTTGTGAATGTGAATTAATATTTGTTTTTGCAAATATTAATAGTTGACAAGGGATTTTGTAAATATGAATATATTTTATCACAAAAAATATTAATAATTTATACAATTTTAAAATAATATTTTGCAAGGCTAAATACCGTCGCAAAACTAAAATCAATAAAATGAGAAGAAAAAAAATTCCAGCATTTTAACCTTTAGCAACGGAAATTAAAGCGTCACTAAAAAGTTTCAATTTTTTTAACAACAATATAAATCCATCGCAATTGGTGAACTATATCCGTCGCAAAAGAAAGCTATATTCTATCACATACTTAGGCCAAGTTTGGGAAGTTTAGAATAAGTGCACTTTTTGACTTTTCTTGTATTATGTGTAGAAAAAGTAGAGAGGAGATGTTGATTGATGTGACCCAAAAAAGATAAAAAGATGAAATAAGTGCACTTATATTGGGTACCCAAACAAGGCCTTACTGTGACTGCTACCTTCCATTGCAAAAGATAGGCACAATCTGTTGCTAATAAACTGCAATGTTTCTTTTCACGTTGCAAATACTATTTGCCCCACCACTTGCCTCGCCTCATATCAGTCGCTAATGCTTCTGCGATGTTTTTTACTTTTAGCGACTATTTTTTTCCGTCGCTGAAAGTTCCATTCTTTGGTAATGATTCCCTGCTTGGAAGTCACCCCCACATAGTGTCTTTGATAGGACTTTGCAATAAAAAAACCAGAGTTAATTGGTGTGTATGGTTACATGGCAAATGGGTCCTTGGAAGATGTCTATATACGAAACAAATGACAACGGTTCACTTCTCTGGAAAAAAACAACTTGATATTTGCATTGGTACTGCACGAGGACTGCAACATCTCCATGTGGGTGTAAAGCAGGGAGTCCTCCACCGTGACATAAAGTCGGCAAATATTTTTTTGGATGAGAATTGGGTTGCAAAAAATTTTGATTTCACAATTTGCAAACCTATACCCAATGATGATGCCAAGAGAAACAATATTGGATTCAATGATCTGCAGCACTCCTGGAGCTAGAGAACCAAAGTACATTATGCACGAAATATTGACAAAAAAACATGATGTGTATTCATTTGGTGTGGTGTTGTTGGTAGTTTTATGTGCCAAGTTGTATTCCCATGAGCATGAGGTGAGACTAGAACATTGGTTCAAGAGTAGCATAAAAAATGGAACCATTGATCAAGTTATTGATCCATATTTGATTGGGAAAATAGCACCATAATTCCTGAGGGAATTTGTGAAGATTGTATTGAGTTGTCTTCTTCACCAAGACTTCCGATGCCCATGTGGTAGGGAGCCTACAACTAGCATCGCAATTGCAGGAGTCATGGGAGAATCGTATCAACATTGGTGTTGAGTTACCTATGACTGACCCTAGTTCTTCCAATTTCTTCTTCATTGATGGTGAATTCACAATTGGCGGACTCAGCTTTCTTCCTTCAGATTTTGATGAAGGATGGATAGAAGAATCCATGTCAGATTCAGATTCTGATGAGTGAGCTCGTTAGCCATAGTCAAGAGTCTTGCATCTCATTACGAGTTCTTGAATTTGACTCTTCCCACTTACATGTATGTCTTTCCCTTTTATATTTGTTTGGAGTCTTTCATGTATTTGTTGAATTTCTCGTATATTTGTTGGATTTTCTCATGTGTTCGTTGGGTTTGTTGTATGCTCATGGATACGTGTTCAACTTTTCTCCATAATTGAATGTCAAATTTGATGTACTTCTCATAATATTCATAATTTATCTCCTATAAATGAACAAAATCACTTAAAAAAACTAAAGTTAGCTTGGTGCAGGTGTTACTTACAGTGTGCTACATGACTTTAACCCAATCAAATTGCAAGCACAATAGATTGAAAATTTCTCGAATAAAGGGACAAACCAACTATTCAAGTCAAATAGCCTTATTTTCAACACCATATTGGATTCACCTTATGATTCATTGATTAAAATTGTTCAGTGAAAATGCATTAATGATATCGTATATATGACAATAATAGGATAATTCTGGCAAAAAAATGGGGTATATCCCAAGTGAGGATAACTTAAACAAGGGACAAACAATCGAAAAGTTTTAAGGAACAAATTTGATCTCAAGTGATAATGTTTTACAGAATGAGTAGACTCCCAAAGGCTAAGTTTGATTAAGATGAAAGTCGTGGAAAGTGAGAGAAATGAGAAGAGAGAGAAAAAAAATAAATAAATAAATAAATAAAAATTCTTTCCTGAATTTGTTAGCATGATAATGTTTTAAGGCTCAGTTGTACAAACACATGATAGTATGATAACTAACTTATAGTTTCTTGCAAAAAAAACAAGAAATTTAATTTCTATATAAAAAAAAAAAAAAAAATTACTTATAATTAGAATTCTTATTTTCTTTACTTTTTTCTTGTAAAATTTTAATCATAATCAAATTCATACAAGATAACACACACACATAGATGTACATATATATATATTATATTCTTTTCTTTCACTTCACATTCCATCATTTGCACTTTTCACCATTTGTTTCTTTCTAACTAGCAGCAACCCGTGCGATGCACGGAAAAACAAACTATATACATTTTGTGTGATAAATAAATTATTCTAATCTTGAATTATATTTTAATAGCGGCAAGCCATGATATTAGGCCATCTTGGTAGATGTTAACAATAATTAATATACAAAAATTTCACAATAAAATTTGATATGCATAAAAAATTGTCAAGGGCAAATAACATAAATGGTCCCTATAATTTACCCAGGATTGCATTTTGGTCCTGTACTTTTAATTTCATCAATTTTGCCCCTACAGTTTGGTTTTCGGCTATGTGGTCCAATAGTTAACAGCTGTTGGGTTTTGGACGGAAATCCCCATGCGTGCCTTGCACGCACGGGACTTGCAAAGGCAAAGTTGTCATACAGTTATGAGAACAAGCTTGAGGGGATGACAATCCAGAAACATCAAAAATACCCTAAAGCCAATAAAGAGAAAAATCTGTATGCAATTTATTATATAAAATTATTTTCTATCAAACCCAATTATGTACGGTCCACTACAAAATTATTCAGTTTCAATGAAACTCCATAGAAAATTCCTAATTCCAAATGGATAACTGCTGCATTTCTAAATACTACAAGAAATTCAATGCTTCATAACTGTATCAATCAAACCTAATTCCAGTGACTTACAAAAACAACACTAAAATGGAGCATCAATTCTTTTTATGTAAAAACCCAACAATTATTGTGATAACAAGCATGAGGGGATGAGAATGCAGAAACATAAATTAAAAAGAAAAAAATAATAATAAATACCCTAAAAGCCAATAAATAGAAAAATATCTACACAAATTTTTATTACATAATTTGAACAGAAACAATTCATCATCATCAAACAAACCCTAAATTAAAACAATTTTATGGAAAAATCAAATGACTAACCTCATTTCTGGTAACCTCCGCCAATGGCATCCAAATCTTCCTCAATCGTAGAAGTCAAATAAGGCCTGGGAAAGTCATTGACATCGAAAGTCGTCTCCTTCATCATCTTCTCGATATTAGATTTCTTCAAGACTGTTCGTCGAATCGGAGGGCGGTTCGGCGCTGATCCCGAGAGAAGTACTTGATGTCGTAGAAAGTTTCCGGATCGGAGGTTGGGATGATGGCCTTGACGGGGACGGTGGCGGGGCAGAAGAAGCGGTACTCGACGGCTTCCTTGTACTCTGGGTGAGCGCAAGGCCCGGTGATCTCCCATGGCTTCTTCATGTAACGTCTTAGGGTTTAGATTAGGGATTTCGCGGCGGATGCCATGGGCGGTAGTGTGGTGGAGATGGGGAGAAGTGGGTGTTTGGCTCGAGAGAAAGTTGGAAAGAAAATGGGTAAATGACAACCTTGCCAAGGCACGCGTGCGGTTTTCGTTCAAAAACTCAATGTCGGTTAATTATTGAATCACAGCGAGTCAAAAATTAAGGCCAAGTTTTTCCAAAAAGTTAAAAGGTGAAAAACTTATTTAAAAAGTGAAAAGGTTATTATTATTCATCAAAAAAATATTAAAAAATTTCTTTTTCAAATATCCATACAATTCAGTAATCATGAAAAGTTGGCATTGTGCAGCGTTTGTCCCAAAAATTGCACAGTTTTGGTGTAATTTTCACACACTGCTGTTCGGTCTGTGGGGACCTATCACGGGTCCCGTTTTGATAATCTGAACCGTTCAATGTGTAGAACTCGTCGAGTACTATATGTCTGTAAAAAATCACATTGATCGGATATCGATAACTACATGATCTAATCAGTTTTGTATAAAAAATAGATGGTGTTTTAATTGACGATTGAAGAAAAAGAATCTGATCAGATACCTATCGATATCCGATCAACATGATTTTTTTTAATATATAGTACTCGACGAGTTCTACACATTAAACGGTTCAGATTATCAAAATGGGACCCGTGATGACCTCTACGGGCCAAAGAAAACCTTCCAGTGCAATGCCCGTAAAGTAGCCAATAATTTCTTAGGGTCAATTCGGCTTGTTGATTGTACGGCTGTCATATACACATCTACAATGTTCTCCTACACACTTTTTTATACAATTTTTTAATACACATTTTTTCATAAAAAGTCAAAAAGTTAACCCAAACATCCATATTTTTTCCCTCAACTTTTTAGTCCAAAAAGTACACTTATTTAGGACACCCCAAACAATCCTTGTAGGAACAGAATGGATGAAATTAGAAATACAGAGACTAAAATGTAATCATGGATAAATTATAGGGATTGTTTTTGTAATTTATCCAATTATTAATTATAAAGATTGTTAGGGATGATAGTATCACAATTACCTGATAACATAAATAACTTGTATCAGACTATAGTGTCATGCAAAAAAAAAAAAAAAAAAAAACAAAACAAAACAAAACATAAATAAATAAATAAAAAGCATTAAAAGAAAGAAAATTTATAAGTTATTATGAATTTAGGGATTATTTAGGATATTCTAAATAAGTCCACTTTTTAAATTTTTATAAAAAAATGTATAGAAAAATAGAAAGGAGATGTTGATTGATGTAACATAAAAAAGATAAAAAGATAAAAAATGTAGACTCATTGAGTCTTCCCAAACAAGGCCTTACTTACACTTTTAAATTAGTGATTTATATTATTATTGTAGAACCAAATTATGAACAAATCTCAACTTTTAATCATAATTTCTATGTAATTTTTTTTTTAAATTTTAATCTAAGTTTGTTATCCTACTAATAAAAAGAACTTGTCAAACAAATTGTTAATTGATCATGTTACAAACTCTCTATCTTTGATCTCCTCTATCAATGACACATGCATATCATATCAAAGCATAAATCATTTTCCATAACTTGAATAATACTTACATAGTTCCTACAACATTTTAAAAAATAAATAAATAAAAATCAAGATAAGAATTTTGTCAGATTATTAAAAAAATTATATAAGAAAATAGTTTAACCATTTTATTTATAAAAAAAAATGATGACAAATTATTTAAATTGTACTTGAAAAAATACAACAAATAATAGCTTTAATCATTATATACCAACAAAAAAATTATATAGGTTACTCAATGAAAAAATGGTCAAATGTAACTAAAATCATGGACATTAAATTAAATTATATTGGCTCTAAATTGATAATATAATCTAGCAAATCAGCTAATAATAACAAAGAGATATCGACAAATATGTAGTATTTTTCTACCATCTTTGAATTTTGTTTATTAATTTCATATATTATATAAAAGTTTTATTCATCTCAATCCTTTAATAAAATAAGCACCAAGAAAACAAATTTGGTAAGAAATTAGTTCTAAACTTTATTTTTAAAAAAATAAAAATTTCAAACAGAGAATTTAGAGATGGGATTGAAAAAATATCATAATAAATGACAATCTCATTAAAAAAAAAAAAAACACACACACACACACATAACAATGATCTAATATAAACTATTTTTAACAACTAAAAGAAAGAATATTAAATTATTACCTTGGATAAATATAGTGACGAAAAATAATTTTGTGAGATTTTTGTGTTGCCTTCTCCCATGCAGTTTTCATTATTTCATTATTAATACTCTTCTCATTCAGAGCCAACCATTTTTTTTTTTAATATATAACAAATAATAAAAATTATGAGGAGAAGGTTAAGAATTTAAGACGAGATAAGAAGTGATAGATAAGGACATTTCACAAGACAAAAAATTCAAAAAAGAAAAAAAGAAAAAAAGATAATATGTGATAGAAAGAGAAAAAAAAATGAGTGAACCAAAATAAAGATTTAGATAAATATGTTTTTGATAGATACAGATTAACAAATCATATCTTTATCTAAATTTTATTATTTTAATTTTTTTATAAATCAATTAGTTAATCTTTATCTTTATCTATAGACCACGAAATTAATTTTTATAAATTATTTATCAATTCTTATATGTTTATTTATCTATAAGTCATGAAATTAGTTTTTTTATAAAAAAAATTTTATCTTTATCTATAGGTCATGAAATAAATTTTCATAAATTATTTATGATTTTTTATATGTTTATCTATAATGAAATTAATTAAAGTACAAAACAAAGGGCAAAAACATGAGTAATTTTGTTTGTTTTTTTTTTTTTTAAATCAACTTTTTTACCTTTATCTTTATTGTAGGCCATGAAATTAATTTTTATAAATTATTTATCAATTTTTATATGTTTATTTATGGGAAGAAATTTTAAATTATCTATAACTTATGAAATTAATTTTTTAAATTAATTATTTAATTTTTATCTTTATCTGTAGACCATGAAATTAATTTTCATAAATATATGGAGGAATTTTGAAATTCAAATCTTTATCCATAAGCCATGAAATTAATTTTTATTTTAATTAATCAAACAAATAGAAAATTGAAGAAAGAGAGAGTTTTAAAATTATAAGAATTTAGAAATGAATATTTGGAGACTTATGACAAAACAACTACATTTGGTTATATATATTATTACTAGTATATTGCATGTGCTATGCACGGGATTTTGCGATTTAAAATGAGTTTTATGAAGAAAAAAAAAGTTGTATATGGTTCTTCTTATCAAATGATTATACATTCAGTACGTTGATTTATAAATTTGTTAACTATCCATTTCTAAGAGTAGCATGATATACCCTGATAACACATGTCAAGTCTCCACCCTTCACCAATCATCATCTTTTCTAATTTTCATCTCCTCTTTGTTGACCACATTGACCCTTACTTTTAACTTCATTACCTTACCATTCCCCCAAGTCGGCCTCTACCCCTACCCGCAACCTCTTTTCTCTAATCTCAAGTTACCTCCACCCTTCATTCCATTGTTTGGCCATTAAAACTATGGTTAACCATTAATTGATAATAAATTAGTTGAGCTGGCATAAATTCTCAAATAAACTCGAATTCGACTCGTATAAAATAATGAATAATTTTGTATGGGTTATATATACAGATACTAATAAATAAATAAAATGAACTAAAAATCCTTTTAATTTTAGGAACTTTTGTACATGTGAGAACAAGATAGCTAAATATATGTGTATACATATATATAGATAAATTTACATGATTCAATATATAACAATTACATATTCATCACTCAGCACTAGTCTTCAATTTTCAACTACTTCAAACTTAGACTATTAGCATTAAGAGAGAGACTAACCTTTTTTACAAACATAGATTTGTAGAGAGTTGGTTGGCCTTAGGAAAGAGATTGAATATGGAGTTTGCTTACATTGGATTTTTTAGGAAGGAAATATTGGAAGAAACCAATACTTATCATATTAAGTGGGATATATGTTTTTGAATTTTGAAATTCAAAAGTACATATCTTTTTTAAGCATAGATCATTTTTATTTTTTTTATGTTTTTAATTGACATGATTTTCTATGTTAGTGGGATATTTAAATTTTGGGTGAATTGCACTTTGCCCCCCTAAAGTTTTACCAATTTCTCATTTTGACTCTTTAAGTTTAATTTTTCTCACTTTGGCCCTTCATGTTTGCAATCCTTCCCACTTTGGCCCTTTAAGTTTAATTTTTCCCACTTTGGTCCTTCATGTTTGCAATCATTCCCACTTTATTTCTAGACTACCTTTCATCCAAAAAACTAACAGAATCTACCACATCACTAACACATCAGCTCCATATGTGATGTAAAAAATTCACTAAAGATGTAAGAAATAAAAAATAAAAAAAATGGAATTTTTTTTTACTCTTTAGTTAACTTTTTTTTCAAATTTATTCGTAAACATTATTACATTATAGATGTATCTAGATTAGATGCAGCTAAAAAAATAAAAAATAAAAAAATTAACTAAAAGAGAAAAAAGTTTACTAAAGACGAAAAAAATGAAAATATACTGACTCAAACATCTGTATTGTCAATTCTGAAATGAAAAATTTACTATCGTTTATTTTGTCTTTAGTGAACTTTTTCTTTTTTTAGTTAAATTTGTTTTTTTTTTAGCTGCATCTAATTTAGATGCATCTATAATGTAATAATGTTTATGAATAAATTTGAAAAAAAAAAGTTCACTAAAGACTAAAATAAAAAATTTCAATTTTTTTTGTTTTTTACTTTTTATTTTTTACATCTTTAGTGAATTTTTTACATCGCATATGGAGCTGATGTGTTATTGATGTGAGAAATTTTGTTACTTTTTGGATGGAAGTTAGTCTAGGTGTAAAATGAGAAGGATTACAAACATGAAGGGACAAAGTGGGAAGGATTACAAACATGAAGGGCCAAAGTGGGAAAATCAAATGTAAAGGGTCAAAGTGGGAAGGATTGCAAACATGAAGGACTAAAGTGGGAAAAATTATAGCGATTTCGGTTTTAACCCCACCTTTTGCTGTATCCCAGACTCGAGTTTAATGGTTTAATGTTGTTGTTCATCTCTTATTCTCCTTGTTGTCCCTTGAGTTTGGCTTTTGAGTTGGTTGGAGCATGTTTGGAACAAGTTGGTTGCTTAGTTTTGAAACTTTTGTTGCCCAGATTTTTGCTCCTCCGCTCGAGAGGCACTTCCTGCGCTCGAGTGGGATTTACAAACTCTCAATATTTTTGCAGGTCTATAAAACTACTGGGAGAGTGTATTCTACGCTCAAGCGTCGTTTCCTACGCTCGAGTGGGTGTGCGCTCGAGCGATCATTTTTGCGCTCGAGCGATGTTCTTCTATCTGCAAAACTACTAGATGTGTGTATTCTACGATCAAGCGTAACTTCTTGCGCTCGAGCGGAACAACCTATTGTGTCTAACGCTCGAGCGTCACTTCTTGCGCTCGAGCGGATTGTGTGTATATGAGATCGTGAAAGTGACTTTTTACATCACTTTTTCATATCTTTTTCACTCAAAACCCTAGATTGGGACCTTCTTTCTCTAAAACACACACTCCCTCTACATTTTCATCTAGATTTAGTGGTTTTTCCACCTAATCCCTTTGATAAAAAGGGAGAACATCTCAAGATCTCTATTTTGATCTGAATAGAGTTGGGTTTGAGCATCTCTGAAGTTTCACCCTTGCTTGGCTCGTCTTCTCTATTTGAGGTAGTGATTTTCTACACTTTCATATGGTTTTTAACTTAGTTATTGGTAATTGTGTAGCAATGGCGGGATTTGGGAGTATTTTGAGCAAATCTAGGGTTTGGGTTTAAAATCAAAAGAGGGTTTCTAAGTGAATGTGTTATAAAGGGTCTTGGGTTTGAAAATGAGCTTGTATTGTGACAAAATAGTTGATTTTGGCATTTAGGTTGATTTTTGGAAGAGAGGGAAGTTTGCCCTAAAATGTTTCAAATATTTATTTGTATAAATAAATGAAATTGGTATTGTAAATGTGAAATTGGATGAATGTTGATATAAATGGTGGAATTGGATCTGTATTACCTCACACCTACGAAAATTTGAATAAACTATCTATCTTTAGACTGAATATTTGTTTAGAAATATCTGTATTAGGCTATCAGTGGAAGATAACTATGATTGTTGTAAAAATTGCATGAGGATTAGGTGAATTGAAATTAATCTCTTGTTGGTTGTCATTGAATATGACTGTGTTTTTAAATACATTATATATGTATGATATTTGGGAGAAGAAAACAGATGTACTCCATGTTTGGAGAGGAGAAAGAGGATGGACTTCATTGCATTAAGTTGGCATGTGTGACCAGGGTAAAAGTCCCGAAACCGCGTGTATACATGGGTGTCGATTCCCGCGGATGAAATTTCGTAAAATGGCAAATTGAAGTGTTTGTGTGATTGTTGTGTTGATTTGAGAACTACTAAGTTGTAGTCTTAGTTGGGTTGTCTGGAAAATAAATGAAATTGGTTCATGAGTTGAGATGAAATAAATTGATGTGGATGAAAGAGAGATAACAAGGATTGGGATGTAAAACTTGGCATATTATGATTTTGTAAAACATGAATAATTTTACTACGGACATTGTATATGCACACTTTACTCATATCTTTGTTAAGACTCATATATTGTGTTAGATTGTTTCTACTGGGATGTGGCTCACCCTATTTGGAAAAAACCATTTTCAGGTGTTGGTGATATGCCTCTGCCAAGGCAACAGCTTGGTGGGACTTTGGAGCAAGATCTTCTTTTTGTTGTATTTTCTTTTGTATAGCCAAAGGCTTTATTTTTATTGAGCTAGTCTCACTTTTGTTGTAACCAAGCAATGACTTGGAAAGGTGTAAGCCTTCACAGCATATAAATATCTGTTTAGTTTTCATTCGTCTTTACTACTTGTAACGCATGTTGTAGATTCAGGATGAACTATTTATGAATATATATCGCATGTCTCACTTTTGTATGTCAATTTAGATTACTGAAAGTATATTGTTCCTATCATTCTTTCCCTTATGAATTGGGGTCTGGTGTATATTTTTGGGGCGTGACAAAAATCAAACTTAAAAGGGCCAAAGTGAGAAATGGGTGAAACTTTAAGAGGGCAAAGTGTAATTTACCTTTAAATTTTTAAATTCAAATTTAAAGGATAATTAAAGGGTTCTTTTTTTTTTTTTCCCCCATTCAAATGTAAAGTTCAAATTTAAAGGATAATTAGAGTTATTTTTTTTCTTAATTGGGTTAATCAATAGAAAGTGTTTTAATTATTTAAAAATATAAAAATTCTAAAAATTCATGTTGAGAATTTGGAGCTCCCACAACTCTTGTGGTTGAAACCCCCTTTTGCTTATATAATACTAGTGCTCACCGGTGCGATGCACGAGATTTTAGAAAATCAATAATCACTAAAATAATTTTGATATTTGATTGTATTTCTTAATATTTTTATTTAGCTTGTGTATATAAATCTTACTTCACATCATTAAAAATATTTAATATTTCACATTATTGAAAAATTTTAAAAACTATCATAAATTAAGTAAATTATCACATATATAATAGCTAATTTATCTAAAAATTACTTTAGACAACCAAAAGTAGAGTAACAAAAGCATATTATAATTAACCAAAATGACTAATATATTAAATAAAAGTAACACTAGTTGTAACGCTCCCAAAATATAACCATAAGTTCAACCCAAATATATATGAATAACTGCATAAATCAGAATGTAAAGTTCTTTCATTTCATAATGTTAATAGTACAAAAGAGTTTAGTATAAATAAATGCCCTAAAGGCTTACACATTTCCAAGTCTTGGCTTGGTTACAACAAAAGTAAGGCTAAATCATACAATTTTAGCCATAGGCTATACAAAAAAGTGAAACAAGACAACGAAGCTCTTGCTTTCCAAAAGTTCCTCCAATGCTATTGCTTTGGTGAAGGCATGCAATCATTACTTGAAAATGGTTTTCCCAAATAGAGTGAGCCACAGTCCAGTAGGAATAATCTAACACAATATATGAGATTTAACAAAGGTATAAGTACAATATGCATAAATAATGCCTATGATAAAACATTCACATTTTATATAGTCACAAGGTACCAAATCCAAATCTTAATCCATTTCCATTAAATTCATTTCAATACATGAGCCAATTTCATTATTTCTCAATAACCCAAATGAGACTACAACTCGATGGTTTTACAATCACATCATAACACACAAACATTTCAATCTGCCATTTTACAGAAATTTTGTCCGCGGGATCGGCACCTATATATAAATTTCGGAATTTTCACCCAAGACACTCCGGCCAACTTAATTGTAATGGAGTCCATCCCCTTTCTCCTCCCAAACAGTGGAGTACATCCCCTTTCTCCTCCCAAACAATCATACATATGCAATGTATTTAAACACATAATCATATATAGAGTACATCCCATTTCTCCTCTCAAATAATCATACATATACAATGTATTTACAACATGATCATATTCAATGATAACCAGCCATGGATTAGTTTTAAATCACCTAATCCTAATGCAATTTCTACAACAATCATAGCTATCCTCCACTGATAGCCCAATATAGTTATTTCTAAACAGATATACAATCTCAAAACATATAATTTTTTCAAAATTTCCAAAGATGAGACGTATCATCTACTCAATTCCATCATGTATTTCAATACTCGTCCAATTTCATGTTTACAACACCAATTTAATTCATTTATACAAAATAAATATCATAATCATTTTAGGGCAAACTCTTTCTTTCCCAAATATCAACCAAGTACCAAAATCAATAATTTTAACACTATACGACATCATTTTCAAACCCCCATAATCATTTCTTCTCATTCATCAAAACCCCTCTTTCCATTTACACCCAAACCCTAGGTTTGTTCACATTACCCCCAAATCCCACAATTGTTACACAACGACAAATAACTAAGGTAAAAACCATATTAAAGTGTAGAAAATCCCTACCTCAAGAAGAGAAGACCTAGCAAAGCAAAGTAGAATCCTCAACAATGATGTGATCACGTTCCAATTGGATCAAAATGAAGCTCTTGGAATGCTCTAACTTTTTCTCAAAGACACTAGGGTAGAGAACCCAAAAGATCTAGGCCAAAATGTAGAGAGAGAGAGAGAGAGAGTCAAGATCTAGGTTTTAGGAAAGTTTTAGAGAGAGAAAAGAATGAAAAAGTGATATAAAATGTCACTTTCGCGATCTAATATAGGCACAGTCCACTCGAGCAGAAGAGTTGACGCTTGAGTGTTAGACACAAAAAGGTTGTTCCGCTCAAGCGGAACAAATGCCGCTTGACCACCATGACACAACGAACGCTCACCGCTCGAGCGCAAGAATTCACCACTCGAGCGTATAAAACACACATCCAGAAGTTTTACAAACAACAACGCAACACTCGAGCGCAGAAAAGGCTGCTCGAGCGCCCACCCGCTCGAGCGCAAGAAACGCCGCTCGAGCATAGAAAACACTCTACCAGTAGTTTTACCGACCTACAAGGTACTGAGAGCTTGCAAAGCCCGCTCGAGCACAAAAATGGCCACTCGAGCAGAGGAGCAAAAATCGTGAAGGCCGCTTGAGCGCAAGAATACCTGCTCGAGCAGAGGAGCCAAAATCTGGGCAACAAAGGTTTAGAAAAACAAGCAACCAACATGTTCCAAACACATAACTATAATCCAAAAACCAAAATAGGGGGGAGACAAGGGAAACAAGATATGAATCACCATTCAAAACCACACAAACCCGAGTTCGAAATACAACAAGTGACGAGTCAAAATCAGAATCGATATAACCTCCCCCCTTTAAGAATTTCGTCCCAGAAATTACGAATCAGTTCAAAATCAATTATTAGACCATTCATACAATGTTATTCTCACAAGTTCAATACCATGACCCATTCTCCGGCATCCATTCTCATCGACTCAATACACAAGTCCCATATTAAAAAGAAATTTAAAATTTCCCAAAACATTTACAATGTTTAATCAAAATCCGAGTTTTCAAAATCTTCACAATATATACAATACTTTCAAAAGTGATACAACACCTACGATGTTCCATATTCTCAAAACATATGCAATGCTTATTTTGAATCCATGTTTCCAAAACGCCCATAACATATACAATGTCTTTATGTTTCATTTACATAATGAAAATCTCAATATAAAATTAAACATCAACAAATAGGTCCGGATATTTCTCTCAGACTTCCAATTCACGTTCCCAAGTTGCTTCCTCAACTCTGTGATGCTTCCACAACACTTTAACCAAGGGAATTGTCTTGCCTCGTAAGACTGTTCCTGAATATCCAAGACTCTCACTGGTCTCTCCTCATACGAGACATCCTCATCTACCTCTAAGTCAGTCTAATCCAACACGTGCGATGGATCTGGCTCATACTTCCGAAGCATACTAATATGAAACACGTCATGAACTCCGGAAAGTTGTGGCGGTAACACCAAATGATAAGTAACCTCCCCAATCCGCTCAAGGATCTCAAAAGAGCCAATAAACCAAGGGGACAACTTTACACTCTTCCCAAATCTCATCAAACCCCGCCTAGGTGATATTTTCAAAAAGACATGTGTAGACGTCCCCGAACGTCCCGGGAGGGAATCCCGTTTTGTTCATTGGGCTCACTACAATTCAGGACTCAATGTCACGGTCCTGTATCTAATCTCGCAGAGTGCAATGGAAGACCGATGAATCATCAAAGAGTCCAAATTCGGCAAATTGTTTTTGAAAAAAACAGATTTTTAGAAAGAAGTGCCAAACATGGATTGCTTTGCCAGATACAGAGTCGCCACCTAAATATTTTATTTTGGGGGAATTTAGGAAACCCTAACTCGTGCCTAAGGCCACGTGTTCGTCATCACCAAAGTTGCCTCGGCTCGGGAACTTGGGTACGATTGGGGAAGGTCACTTCGTGAGCACCCCCGCTCACCCGATCAAAGATCAGCCTCTACTAACTATGATATCGAGTTTTGAAAACATTATGTGCTCTTATCCCGGTTATTAGCCTAGAATTACTATGTGATGCGCGCAGCATACAAGTATAGACTGGATCGCCTGAGTTGGAACAAAACATTTCATGTTTGTTTTTGAAAGCGGTTTGCTACTCGCAAGTAGGCTAAAATGCGGATTTTTCCACCCTCAAGTGGGCTTAGAAAACATGCTGATTTGCCATTATCTAGTGGGCTTAAAACTCGCAATCAATGAATTGTTCCAATTCAGATAATCCAACCTCCACCCACAGGCATTCAGGCAGTTATATCACATAAGCAAATAGCCTCATGGTAAGCATGCTATCATGGCAGTCACTCACACACATGTAAGGATGCTAAAGCATAAATACTTACCGAGTACTCCAAGCCAAAACAGAAACTAGTTAGTAATCAATGCATGATCCTAGTTCATGTTAAGATGACTAATGTAACACATGCAAAATGCAACTAAGATAGGCTCGGCTATTCTAAACATGGCATATGAAATGCAACAGGAAACATGTATTCAACTTGGAATTGAAATACAACGCAGTTAGTATGATGCGCCGAGCCCGGTGCATGCAATACAGATGAATGAATGCAAACATGCGAACATATAGATGCTAATTGAAACATGCCCTAAAACTAACCATCATAAGCTGGTAAATAAAAGGGAAAAAGATGTAGGGTTGGAAGACATGCATCACACACACGCACACTTATTACAACATTGCCCTCC
The DNA here is from genome assembly GCA_036172215.1 of Camellia granthamiana. Classification (NCBI taxonomy): domain Eukaryota; kingdom Viridiplantae; phylum Streptophyta; class Magnoliopsida; order Ericales; family Theaceae; genus Camellia; species Camellia granthamiana. Next base: position 105,848,937 of record CM069907.1, read on the forward strand.
TCGGAGGGTCCGAATAAATAATACAACCCGAATAAATAATTAACTACTCTAACTAATTAAATATTACAAAACCCTAATTAATTAACAAATTAACTAAGAAACGAAATAAACTAGTATGCAAATCTATGGATCGCCTCAGCTCTATTCCGAATGATGAAAGATGCATGCATACTCGAGTCGCCTTGTCAGGAAATTCCTCGCAATGCCCCGATTTGCCTCTGTTTGCAATTGATCCCGGAATATTGTACAAAGCTCTAGAAGGCTGCTGGTTTCTGGTTTGCTGCAACAGAGAGCAAGAAAGGGGCATGACAAAGTATTTTCAACATATGTATGCATGACCACTCTCCCCGTCATTGCATAAGCTCTAGGGAGTGTAGTCCTCGATCCTCGTGCCACCAATCACGCATCTCGATGCATGATGGCCGAGGAGTCGAATTGCACAACTCAATATGAAATGGATGCACACATAAACTCAACAAGGCCTAAACTCCATCATGGGTAATCCGGAGTGCCGGCGACCGGAAATTGAGACACGTTTCGCCACTTTGAGTACGAAACGCCCCTCGTTTCCCGTGTTTGGACTAACCCTACTCCAAACACAATGCAATGAGATGGCATACACAATGCGACTAACATACAACCCTAAATGCGATGCAACCTAATCATGCTGGCATGCAAGGGATGATATGCATACATGCAACCTAGCATACGCAATGCTATGGACTAAAATGGCATACACAATGCACATGAACTATATGGCATACACAATGCAAGATGGACTTAAACCAATGTGAGTGGACCTTAGCCACACTCAAATCAGTGGCCTAACACAATTGAAGCTAGACAAGAACGCTCATGCAAACATGCCCAATGCAAGAGACCGAACCTAAGGCATTGAATGCCACTCTACCAAAGCATGGCAAGGCATGACACATTGCATACAATGACACAAATGCCAGCTCTGAAATAGCATACAAGATGGTCCCGAAACATGTAAACACCTCACCCGATGCATGCTAGATGACCCGAATACCGAAACTAGTGGAATGGATTACATTATAGGTATGCAAAACAATGCTCAAATGATGAAACCAACCCCAAATAGTCCCTGTGCAGACCAAAATCAGTGGCTAAATATGTTGGGATGGTGGCTCGGAATGCATTCAAATGAAGCCCATGCAATGGTTGGTAAATGAGGCATACAAGCCCGACTCTCTAATGCACTTAAAGAGTGGAAATCATGGGAATATGTCATGCATATAAGCTCTGAAATATGATGTGCAATGGCCCCAAAACATGAAAACACCTCAGTATATGCATGCGATGGACCTCAAAACTCAAAGTTAAGCATGGATATTGAACTACAGGCATACAAAACAAGCATCATTCGACCATGAGACCCAAAAACAGAGCTAAGGCAGTCCAAAACATGCACAAAATCAGTTTAAGGCAAGGCCAAAATATGCTAGGAAAGGCGGCCAAAACATCATACAAAACAAGCTAGTGAACCATGACTTACACTACAACTATATGAAGCATGTGAAGGACTACCAAACCAGCAAAAAAAAGAAACATGGCATGCCAAAATATGACCAAAAAACCACTGGAACTTAGTCAACATATGCTAGAATAAGGTGCTCCTTTGAAAGGCTATGCAAGGGGTTACTCTACACATGCAAGATAGACATCAAAAATGGCAAAACCACCTCTGGAAAGAGGTTATGAGGGCCCTAAAACTCATCAAAAAGGGCCTGAAAGGGGGCTAAGAAGCATGCAAGTGAAGGCTCCTTTGAAAGGCCATGAAGAGGGTTACTCTACACATGCAAGATAGACACTTAACATGGCAAAACCACCTCTGGACAGAGGTCATGCAGGTCATAAAACTCACAAATAATAGCATGAAACATGGCTTGAAAACATGCAAATAGGGGCTCCTTTGTAAGGCCAAGAAAGCTAGTAAACAAGACAAGGGGTGAGAGGGTCACCCCTCTCTGATTTTGGGGCTCAAAACAGCATGCTAGCCACTAAAAATCCACTGGATTTCAGTGGCTAAAAGGCTAAACAAATCATAATACAAAGGCCTTAATGCATGGCTCAAGAGAAGATGAAAACAAGCATGCAAAGGGGTAGATGACCCCCAATATAAAAATGACCTCAAACAAACTTCAAGAGGAGCTCAAAATAAGACTTTTTTCAGTTTATGACAAAGCCCAAATATTCTTGAAAATGGAGCTAAGATGTGAAGCAAAATAATGCTTAAAAGAGGAATAAGAGAGTTACCTTTATAGCCAAGAAGGACAGCAGCTTCCGGACCAAGAAAGTGGCTCCTCAACCTCTGAAAATAAGCTCCAAGATGTTTAGATGGATGATGGAGAGGTTAGGTTAGGAAGTGTAATGCAATGGGGCCAAGAACCTTACACTTTCAAGGCCTAATGGGAGAGATACAAAGGGAGAGTGTATGTATGCCTTAGCCAAAAATCTGAACCCTTGCAATGGAAGAGGACCTCTTCCTTTATAGAGGAGAGGGGCTAAAGCTTCCTCAAGAAGCTTAAAACCAAGCTTAAACGTGTATGGAGGATCAGTTTTGAGGCTTCCAGCTGGCACAGCTGGCTAACACTCAGTGAGACAAAAAAGGAGGAAGCTGGCCGACCAGTTCAGGTGGTCGGCCGACCCCTTGCCCTGGTCGGCTGACCAGGTTCAAAAGGGTCAATCATCAAAAGCTGGTCGGTAGCCCTGATTGGTAGTCTCCCTGGTGAAAGCAACTCAGTGGTGGTATGGGAGACCAGAAAATGTGGCTCAAAAGTAAGGGAGACCACTTACCTGTCAAGGAAAATCGACCGACCGGGGAAAGGTGGTCTCCAAGAAGAAAAGGTGGTCTCCCACCCTTGTACCACCTTCCTAACAAAGAAACTAGGGTCCATGCCAAAAATGAACCAAGACGGATGCAAAACGAGGGTTCGGGGGCCAAAACGCGCAGCCGGGTGCCCCGAAAACTGACTGTTAAGCATCAAAAGTGGCGTGCGACCACGAAGGTGGTCTCCCGGGCCACAGTGTCCCGCTAGAGAGAGGAAACAAGGTGTGTGCCAAAAACCAGAGCAAACGGAAAAAGTTAAGCGGTCCCGAACCGAGGCGCACGGTTGACGGCTCTGAAAACCGAAAACTGGTCTCCAAACGGGAACAATGGTCTACGACCACGAAAAGTAGCCTACGGCCACTGAGAGATGGTCTACGAGACCTCTCCCTTCCTTCGGGAAAATAAAACAGAACTTGGTTCGCAAACTGAGGCAAGGCACAAAGAGTCCCGAAGTCCGGAGGCAAGTCTCTCAGCCGAGACTTCGAAACTTCAGAACGAGCACAACATGCGCAATCACCGAGCGCTCAATCGGTGACGTCTGAGTCTTAAGGTTGGTCAAAAATGGGGTGTCTACAGTTGCCCCTCTTTGACAGAACTCGGAAGTCATAAGTGACGGGAGTGAATGTCAAAGCCCAGAGACGACCCATTTTTGACAAGGCCGAAGACTTAGACAAACAGACGAGATAAACAAGAGGTAAGCCGTGGGCAAAATGCAAAAGACGTACACAAAGCCAAACGTAACTTATGATCATCCAAAGCAGCAAGCTGTAATGAAGCAAATATTCACAATAGATGCAACAGTTCTAAGCGAGAATGCAAGGCGAAACTACATTTCATGCAGTAAGAGTGTAAGAGAATCACAATTCTTGCTACGTCTCACACGGAGAAGTTACAATACCTGTGCGGCTCGTCTGGTTGCACCAGCTCCAAATGAACCGTACATACAATATCGTGTCTGCAAAAGAGAGAAGCTTAACAAGCACAACATAGTTAGCAACATATGTTCAATGCTATATCGAACGCAGACAAATATGGTGTCAGCAACAAAAAGTGCATCGCAATGCGAGAGAAAGCCGCGCGACGACGCAAGTTAAGCATAGAGGGCATGACAATACCAATGAAACGTGCGTGACAATGCAAGTGATGCGCATAATGATGCCAGTGACGTGCATAACAATGCAGGATGAATGCAACTTCAAAAGCGTATTTGAAACAAAACATCGAGCAAAGAAATGTAAGCTTTGATGAGGGCAACTCAAATGTGACCTTCAGTTTACCTCTCGGAGGGGGCGCAACGTACTAAAAAAGGATACACCTTGCTCTTGGCAAGTAACGACGAACCATACGTTGAAGGTTGGATTTGAAGTTCCCGCGAAAGGATTTCGCGTCGAAAAGTGCACTTTCCTTGTACTTTCTCGAGAGCCGGGGACTCCGATCACCACCAAAATTTGCAGGGAGAACAAAGAGTTGGAGACCACATAGGAGGGCCACCGACCACCCTAGAGAGCCACCGACCAGGTTTGGTGCAAGGGGGTGGTCGGCCTACCAGAAAAGGTGGTCGGCCGACCACCTTGCCAAAAACAGGGGCAGTTTTGTCCTTTTGCACTTATTTCTTTAAATACACTTGGCCAAAGCACTTTTGCTCACACCTTCAAATCCGAAATCAGCTCTCTTCCCTTCCTAGACCATTTTCTCTCTCAGATCTGCTCTTTATACGCGTTTTCCAATGCCCCACGCAAAGTTGTTTCGCGAAATCTTTCAGTTTTCTTCACTTTTGACCGATTAAAATTTGATTTCGGAGCTTCTTTCTCCATTTTCACCACTTGAGGTCAGTTTGTCTCGACATTTGGAACATTTTCTCGAGAGTTGACTTTTGTTGACTTTTTCATTTCCCGAGAGTTGACTTTTGTTGACTTTTTCCAATTTTGGTTCATTTTGCTCATTTTTGCTCCTTTTTGCAGATTTCTCGAAATGGCGGGTCATCTTCCTTATGGTGGAGGTCCTCCAGGTGCCGGGGATGAGCCAGACATTATGTCCTTGCCCCCGAGGATCCGTCCCTTTGATCCCGAGAGGTACGACCCTCCGGAGCACATCCTTCCCCTGAGTGTTTTCTACCATTTCACCGGGTGCCCGCCGACCTGCTGTTACGGGAGCCAGAGTCCCACCTCTCTCACCAGGCACGAGAGGTACGTACTTTATTTTTACATTTTCTGCAATGTATTCTGCATTTCTTGCGCATTTCATGCTTTCGCCATGTATGCTTATCCGCTCGTTCTGAACACATTTGCGCACCATACTTCTGCTTATTTTAGCATATATCTCACAACACAAACTTCCGTTGAGTTGGCACACAGCTTGTTCTAAACACTTAGTCTATAACATAGCATTCTGTTTGTATTTTGAACACACAGCTCAATCACTCGAATTTCTGAACACGTAGCTCATACTTTTTATCGTGAACACGCAGGCCACAATTTTTGAAAGTTGAACACGCAGCCCAAACTCTTGATTATGAACACACAGCCCACATTTTCTGAAATTTGAACACACAGCCTAAACTCTTGATGGTGAACACACAGCCCAAACTCTTGATGGTGAACACACAGCCCACTGTTTTGAAATCTGAACACGCAGCTCAAACTTTTGATGGTGAACACACAGCCCACTGTTTTGAAATCTGAACACGCAGCTCAAACTTTTGATGGTGAACACAAAGCCCACGGTTTTTGAAAGTTGAACACGCAGCCCAAACTTTTGACAGCCCACTGTTTTTGAAAGTTGAACACGCAGCCCAAACTTTTAAGGTGAACACACAGCCCACTGTTTTTGAAAGTTGAACACGCAGCCCAAACTTTTGATGGTGAACACACAGCCCACAGTTTTTGAAATCTGAACACGCAGCCCAAACTTTTAAGGTGAACACACAGCCCACAGTTTTTGAAAGTTGAACACGTAGCCCAAACTCTTGAGGTGAACACACAGCCCATAGTTTTTGTTGAACACACAACTCACACACTTCAATTCTGAACACACAGCTCATATACTTTATGTTGAACACGCAGCTCACAGACTTCAATTTTAAACACACAGCTCATATGCTTTATGTTGAACACGCAGCTTACGCACTTCAATTCTGAACACACAGCTCATATACTTTATGTTGAACACGCAGCTCACACACTTCATTTGCACTCAGCTCATACTGAACACACAGTCCACAACATTGTATCTGATTTGGTTTGCACACAGTTCATACTTTCATTTTGAAATTGAATACATGTGTTCATTCTGAATGCAGGTATCTTCCCGTGTTACACGAGGCTATGGCTCGATCATTGCTAGGGAGTGGTACGCAGAGCTCCCAGAGGCCGTTCGTGATCTGGTTGATGAGGTAGGGTTCGGACCCTTCTGTGCGGGGATATCTCGCTACCCTGCGAGCAGGACGCTGATAGGGGCACTCGTGGAGAGATGGTGGGACACCACCAACTCTTTCCATTTTTCGGCTGCCGGGGATATGACGATGACCCCGTTTGACTTTGCCCTGTTGACTGGTCTTGACGTGGCCGGCCGACCGGTTCCTTATGACGAGGATATGGGCGAGTGGGAGGCCGCCTGGATCTATCTGTTGGGAGCTCGCCCACCGATTGACAGATCTTCGGACAGAGTCAGGTATACTTGGTTTTCCACACATTACAGGGGGACTACGCCTGGGACTCTCAAGGAGACAGAGCATTATGCTCGAGGGTTTTTGATGTTCCTCTTCAGGACCACTTTGTTCTCCGATAGGGGGAACACCATTGGACTTTATCTGCTGAGTGCTTTGGTAGACCTATCGCAGGTCAGCCAGTATGATTTGGGTGGTGCCGGCCTTGCTACCCTTTATTGTTACATGAGTGCGACCTCCTGCGGGCGGGAGAACATAGTCGGCGGCTATTGGAGAGCCTGAGAGGTACTTTCTGCCCTCTTGATTTACATTTCTGTTTTTCATTATCTATACACTGCACACACGGCACACTTTACGTTCCGTACTTTACACTCCGCTCTCAGCATTCTGCATTCACATTCTGCACTCAGCATTCTGTATTCTGATGGCTATTGCCCTGTTTTCCACAGCTATGGGTTTTCGCGTACTTTCCGACGCTAGCCCCGGAGCTCGAGGTGGAGGCACCTCTTGTGATCTCTTACTCGCTCGTATTTGAGGGCCCGTACCGGCCGAGAGCTCGGGAGACTCTGCCCTACCTACGGCAGTTCTTCGATACAGTGCGGACGACCGAGGTAATTCAGAACTCTCAGTTCTCCATGTTTTCATCTTTGATTTATCTTGCACATTTACGATTTCTAATCGGCTTATGCATTGGTTATCCGCAGATCATATGGCAGCCCTGGGCGCCTTTGGGTGGAGATACCCGATTTTAGTTTCCTGGGGGGTGGGCCGCTTCTCGGTACAGGATTCTATTTGAGGGGCCAGTTGGCAGGGCCTGGTTTTTGGGGGACCGCTTCATGCGCCAGACGATAGGCTACCCCGAGCAGAGTGTCCCCGCAGCACCTCCGGACGACATGCGGTCCACCGAGAGACTCACTCCCCGGGAGGTTGATTTGGCTATGCTGGGCACTGATGTAGTTCTACTTTTGGAGGAGGGGGAGTATGCGACCTACCGTTATACATACTTGATGCCCCCATTGACGGGTGTCCACACTCCCAGGAGGAGGTCTGCTGACATGCCATCATCGAGTCGAGTTCAGGCTACAGATGCTCCTTCGACCACCAGGGCCGGCACATCGAGAGGTGGGGCTGGACTGGTTCCCCCGATTTCCCCGACTTATCATCACGCCGGGTGGCCAGATCTTCCGACCGAGTTGACTGGATGGCGATACGGGTCACCTTACCCGATTCCATTGGAGCCCCCAGTGCCTGGTCACCGATACGTCAGAGACCCTGACTCGCCACCGGTATGCTTTACAGTTTTGATTTATCACTCAGATATTTGGACATTTACTCATTCACTGATAACTTGCACTTGCATCTGCAGCCTCCCATCGAGTACATGGATAGGATGCTCGGAGTGATGGCCTCACTCGAGGGCATGGTTCTGCGGAGGGAGACACAGCTATTCATTGCCGGTGTCTCGGTACCTTTCAATTTCCTTGCATTTATCATACTTCTGATGACATGCTGTATTTACCCATTTCACTGCATTGCTTGATTGTATGCGTAGAGCACATCTGACACACACCACATTCATACATTGTATCTGCATACACCCACTCTAGGTAGCATTCTTGTCTCTGCATCTGATATACATATTGGCTAATGTACTCAAATTGTCCTTTTCAGATGCCACCACTACAGATTGGGCCACAGGCCGGGCCATCTAGGCCTTCTCGGGGAGCTGGGAGAGGGGACTCGTCTCGTAGATGAGGCAGGCGCAGAGCACTTGTCATAGATGACGAGGAGTCCAGTGAGGAGGAGGAGTCTGTGCATCCTCAGTCAGAGACATCTGCAGGCAGAGAGGATGACTCTGAGTCTGGTTCTGAGGACGGAGGTGATGCCGAGGAGGGTTCCGAGGACAGCAGCTTCGATTCAGATGGTTGTGCTGGTAGAGATGGTGCAGGGACTTCTCAGCCGAAGAGGATGAAGAGGGCCTCTTATTCTTGCACTTGAGAGCACTGATGCAGATGTTCCTGCTTTATTTGCCTTTTTTTACTAGTATTTGTAGCACATTGTACATTATTAGGCAGTTTTATTTTCTGTAAAAACTTGTACGCTTGTTGTAAAATGTTGTAACAAAGGAAGCATGATGGAATGAAACAGCTTTTTGAAAAAGTGTTGTATTTTATGTTCTTAGCATCGCATCGCATCATTTTGCACAAAAATGAGATTGAATGAAAATTGAGCATTGTATATCACCAAGTCAGGTAGTGAACCGACGCAACAAACTAAACAAGTTAACTTACTAAGAAACAACAAAACCTTAGCAAGTTTATAACTCGATAATCAAAACACGAAGATGTTTGATAAACAAACGACAATTCAACGGACAAACTCGTCAACTCGACAAAACCTAAAGACTCGATAAACAAAACAACTTGATAAGCAAAACTACAACTCGATAAGCAAAACAACAACTCGATAAGCAAGACTTAACAATAACTTGATAAGCAAATGTATTTCGGAGAAAATGGACGATGGAATGCGTCCGAAACAGAGGGAAACGCGGGCCTTCGACACTCCTAACACATGGAAAAGCTAGGAACTCTCTTCTAGAAGCTAGGACAAGACCAAAGCCCTGCTTTCCTCCATGGCCGACCACCCAAGGAGGCTGGCCGACCAGCTGCTTTCCTTGGAGACCAAAGGGGTGGTCGGCCGACCACCTGGTTTGGCGACCACCAGATTTTCGACACGTGTCCCCAAACAGTGTCTTATCCTCTATAAAGGTTCCAACTTCATGGTTCTTTCATTTCATCTCATTTTTGTAACAGAATGGAGGCATTCCTCATTGAAAATCTCGCAGCTTGGATTGCTACTTTAGACGGCTTGGAAAAGTTAAACTTCCGGGGCTTCGGCTTGAATGCACTATTCACGTTGAGTCGCACTCCGCTGCATCTTCCGTTCCTCCATGCCGCAGCAAGGTTTTGGAATCCGGTAACACACGTCTTTAGCTTTAGCGGGCAAGAGATGTGTCCTACCTTCGAAGATTTCCAAGCTTTGATGGAGTCCGAGCACAACGAGGAAATCTTGCCCTAGCTTCGCTTTGGCTACGCCCAAGCCTTAGGACGAATGTGTGGGCTCACTATGCATGACGCTTGGTCTTTGATCTGCAACGGGGAATTGGACATCCTCGGCTTGATTCATCGCTTTTCTGACGCTGGTGACCGCGGCGACCATCATTGGCAGGGTTTTCGGCGTCACGCCCTTTGCTTGTGCATGCTATCACACTTTTTGCTTGCCTCAGGCTCTGGAGGATCTAGTGTCCGGTTGATCGAAGTTGCCCAAGGCTTAAAGGAGGGCAAAAGCTGCATTGCCATGTCATTGGCCGAGACATTGCTGGGCTTGGATGTTTTCCACTCCCGGGAGAGGACCAGATTTGCGGGGAGTCCACTACTGCTGTAGGTAATGTTCCCACCCTTCCTCACATATATATTGCTCACATCACTCGGACCTCAAGCTCGGTTTTTCTCACAAAGCCCTTTTCTCACTTTTCTTCTATTGTACATCTCTCTATTCTTTAATCTCTCATTTTTCATCCCTCCCCAGGTGTGGTTGATGGATAAGTTACAGGTTGTGGACTCTTGCCCAGCATACTCAGCTCGCGGCTACTTTTTCCGACAGCGTCTAGTCGATGTCCTTGACGAGGGATGGTGGTTTGACTGGATGTGCAATTTGTCCGCAGACCACATTGCTTGGCGCTGTCCTTGGCTCAATCTAACGGCAATGAGCTACAGCATGTCCCGACATACTGGGATTCAATTGATTGGTCTGACGCACTGCGTGTTTTACTTTTCTTTCCGGTTCTAGCGCCAGTTCGGCCATGATCAGACTTGCCCGCCAGAGGGGATAGAGTACCCTGCTGCATTCCTGGTCCGAGGCACACAGCTTGCTCGATATGCCGTAGCATGGAGGACGAGAGAACTCCTAGCCCCCGCTCCCACTTTCAGTTATACTTTGTCTGATGAGTGCGTAGATTGGCTCAATGGAGAGGCACAGATTGGGCCCAGCCTGGCATCAGAAGCTTCGACCAGCTCTGGGAGGGGGCACAGGAACACCTGACTTAGCTATGCCCCAGATTTATTGCTTTATTAGTACTTTCAAGTTTTCTTTATGAATGTAAACAAAAGCAACTTCAATTTGTATGCAAGAGCTGGAGAACTCTGTATTGAAATCAATAAAATTGAAGGTTGTAGGTACTGAAAATTTTCCGCTTTGGTCCAAAAATGGTCTAAGTTATAAAAAGATTAATTTGAACCAAATCAACTTTTATTAAAACTTTTCAAAACCATTTTCGACATGGATCAGAACTGGACACGCCTGAGATCTGTCACTGAGATGCACAATCCCGGATCCCCAGCAACTGGAAAGTTGCCCATAGTCTGAATAGCACTGCACCGGAGATAACAACCGAAGCTCTTGAATGCTGAATAGACAAAGATGACCGAGATGATCAAATGAACAAAGTTGATCGGGGAAAAGTTTACGGTTGAACTTCAGGATGAAGTTGCCTACGTATCCCAAAGATGGGAATCAAGCCTTACGTAGTTTGGTTCGGGTTCACTCGAGTATTTTCACTCTCCTTTTACGCTCTAACTTTTGCCAAGGCCGCCCTTTGCGGGTTTTCAACCTTGCGAGCTCAGTTTTTATCATTTCAAATTTTTTGTGCTCTAACTTTTGCCTAGGTCGCCCTTTCAAGTTTTCGGTCTAGCGAGCCACTCAAGGGTAATATTTCTTCAACTTGTCCATGTTGATCGGCTGTGAGAACTCTAGGCCATCTAGGTCCATCAGAACGACAGCTCCACCCGACCAAATAGATTTAATGATGTAGGGACCAGTCCAATTGGGTCTGAACTTGCCCCTAGGGTCGTGGATGGGAGCTCGGTTGTCTTTGAGCACCAAATCTCCTTCCTTTAAATTCCTGGACTTAACTTTCTTGTTGAAAGCCCTGGCAATTCTGCGCTGATAACCTTGAACATGGTACAATGCTTTCAGTCTTCTCTCATCAAAGAGCATGAGTTCTTCAAATCTGCTCTGTTGCCAATCTGCTTCGGCTATCTGACACTCAGCCAGCACTCTCAAAGATGGAACTTCAATCTCGATAGGTAAAACGGCCTCCATCCCATAAACTAATGAATACGGAGTCGCCCCAGTAGACATTCTAATTGAAGTCCGGTAGCCTCACAGAGCAAATAACAACTTATCTGGCCAGTCCTGGTAGGTTTCTACCATCTTCTGCAGTATGTGTTTGATATTCTTGTTGGCGGCCTCGACTGCTCCATTGGTCTGCGGCCGGTAGGTGGATGACTTATGAAAAGCCACATTGTATTTTTCCAATAAATCAATCACTTCCTTCTTGAAGTGGGAACCGTTATCTGAAATGATCTCGTTCGGGACCCCGTAGCGACAGATGATGTTGTTTCTGATAAATTTTGCAACATGTGAAGCCTTCAACACCGCATAGGATTGGGCCTCAACCCACTTTGTGAAATAATCTATTGCGACCAGAATGAACTCATGCCCATTAGACCCCTTCGAAGTGACAGCCCCAATCACATCGATTCCCCAAACTGAAAATGGCCATGGTGAAGTCATATTGTATAGTTTCGACGGCGGGATGTTCATGCGGTTCGCATGGATCTGACATTTGTGGCATCGTCGAACAAAGCCGATACAATCCTCCTCCATGGTGGACCAGTAGTAACCCTGCCTGAGGATCTTCTGAGCTAACATTACCCCGTTCATATGCGTTCCACATTCTCCTCCATGGATGGCCTCCATCAGGCTCTTCGATTCTTCGGCATCAACGTACAACTTATGCATTCCCAGATGACCTCTCTTATACAGTTTACCCCCACAGATGATGAACTGAGCAGCCATTCTTCTGATTGCCCTTTTATCCTTGGCATTTGCCCCTGGTGGATACGCTTCTTTTTCCAAGAAGTTCTGGACATTGTAATACCAGGGGTTCTCATCTTGGACTTCTTTTATGGCATCAATCGACTCATAGGCTGGCGCAAATTTCTGGTCAATGATGATCGGACGTATTCGGACTCCGAAAGGGATGTCTATCATGGAAGATAGAGTTGCTAGTGCATCTACAAACCTGTTGTTCTCTCTTAATAGATGAGCAAAGTTTAGTTTCTCAAACCGAGGAATTAAAAAGTCCAAGGTCTGGTGATACATTATCATCTTTTCTTCTTTGACTTTCCAATCTCCTTTCGCTTGAGATACAACAAGGTTCGAGTCCCCGATGACGTCCAACCATTTTGCCCCTAGTTCCAGGGCTGCTTCTAAACTAGCAATGCATGCTTCATATTCTGCTTCGTTATTCGAGACCTTGAACCGGAGTTTAAATGCTAGGGGGATACGGGACTTGTCGGCTGCTATCAGCAACACCTCTACCCCATACCCGTACTGGTTTGACGCTCCGTCAAAGTACATCGTCCAAAACTCGTCGTCGATATGTAAAATGGCCTCATCTGGGAATAAATACTCAACTGCTTCACCTCCTTCTACTGGATGATCGGCTAAGAACTCTGCTACCGTTCTTCCCTTAACTGACTTGCGCATCACATATTTCAGATCGAATTCGGAAAGCAACAGCAACCAACGAGCTAGCTTACCCGTAAGTGCCGGTTTCTCGAATAGATATTTGATGGGATCTAACCTTGAAACCAAAATTACAGAGTGAGCTAACATGTAGTGCCGCAGCTTCCTGGTAGCCCATACTAAGGCTAAACAAGCCTTTTCCAACGGTGTGTAGCGGGTTTCATACTCCAGCATCTTCTTGCTCAAATAGTAGATAGCCCTCTCTACCTTATCCTCTGATTCCTGCGCAAGCATGCAGCCCATCGTGGTTTCAGTCACTGAAAGGTACAAAATCAACGGTTTTCCTGGCTCAGGCGGCGACAGCACGGGTGGGTTCTGTAAATATTCCTTGATCTGTTCAAAAGCAGCTTGGCATCGGCTGTCCCATTGGAACTTCTTTCCTTTCTTTAGGAGACCAAAAAGTGGTTCACAAGTCAAGGTTAATTTTGAGATAAACCATCTTATGAATTGCACTTTACCCAGAAAGCCTCGCACCTCCTTTTCAGTCCTTGGTGGTGGCATTTCTAAGATGGCCTTGATTTTGGAAGGGTCGACTTCGATACCTCTCTGTGTAATCAGAAACCCCAGCATTTTCCCTGCTGTAACACCGAACGTACACTTCTGAGGATTTAGCCGCAACCGAAATTCTCTGATCCTTTGGAAGAACTTTTGCAAGGTGGTGTAGTGGCCCTCTCTTTCTTTGGACTTGACAATCATGTCGTCCACGTACACCTCAACCTCTTTGTGGATCATGTCGTGCAATATTGTGGTCGCGGCCCGTTGATATGTAGCTCCAGCATTCTTTAACCCAAATGGCATCACCCTGTAACAGTAAGTCCCCCACGGGGTGGTGAAAGCAGTCTTCTCTCGGTTTTCAGGTGCCATCACTATCTGATTATAGCCCGAGAATCCATCCATGAATGAAAGCACAGCATGCCCCGCTGTGAAGTCCACTAACTCATCAATATGCGGCAAGGGAAAGTCGTCCTTCGGACTGGCTCTGTTCAAATCCCTGAAATCCACGCATACCCGGATCCTGCCATCCTTCTTCGGCACCGGAACAATGTTGGCCAACCAAGTTGGGTATTCGGATACCAGCAGGAACCCTGCGTCAATTTGCTTGGTGACCTCTTCTTTAATCTTGAGGGCCCAGTCCGGGCTGATCCTTCTGAGTTTCTGTTTAACGGGTCGGGCCTCGGGGTCAAGAGGGATCCGGTGCTGTACAATCTCAGGATCGATCCCAGGCATGTCTTCGTAGGACCACACGAAAACATCTTTGAAATATTTTAATAAAGTGACTAAGAGCTCGCGTTCCTCCAAAGACAACGTGGACCCAATCTGGACCAGCTGCGGGTCCTCCTCAGTACCAACATTAACAGTAGTGATTTCATCAACTAAAGGTTTAACAAATCTTTCCTGCTCTTGATCAATTAAGCGTTGCAAAACCGGAGGAATTTCTTCCTCGTCGTTTTCATCAAAATTTTGAAAGTCCTGATTAATACAATAAATCAAGGGCACAGAAAAGTACTCAGAAACCACATCCATTCCATTCTCATTAAGCATTTCCAAATTGTCCGATTCTTCTGTTACAACAAACTCAAAAGAGAAAGAAAAAGACAACCTAGACAGGACTGTGGTATCCGAGTTATCACCCCCAGGATTACCGGACTCAGACTCAGTCGAGCTGGAACCTGATTCCGACTCAACAGATTCGGAGTAATCAGATTCCGGCTCATTGCCTGACCCGGTGCTGCTTGACAAAAATCCCTCCTCGTACTGCCAGATGAGAGAGGGTGCGATGGATGCATCCAAAATGTTTGACGGTGGGCCCACAGCCATTTCATTCCCAATCATGGACACCGAGAAGTTATCCCCCAAGCACTTCTGTACGATCGGAGGATCTGAAAGTAGACAAGCCAGCGCTACCCCTATTTCAATTTCGGTGCTCTCAGGATCCACCTTCTCATTCTGCTCAATCTCAACTGATGGGTCTGTCTGCTCCTCGGCAACATCATCCCTAGATAACTGCAGGTCGAAGAAGATCTCAAACCCCGGCAGGCGCTTCCTCTCCGCATTCAGCCATAGCTCTGGGAAGCCACAAAATGGAAAGTCCTCCCCCTTCTAGACGAAACGTCCGTTTAGGGTGCCCTGGATGGGTGGGTGTATCAACTCAAAAGGCTTCCCCGCCCGCTTTGCTCTGGCTCTCCCAGCCATCTCCTTACCTTTCCTTACCCATTCCTCTTTGGTGGGCGGATAACCCAAGCCAAAGGTATGCGGGTTGTGTGGCACTTCGGCCGATACTGCAAGGCCCTTCCAGCCACTCTTCCCCAATCCCATCCCTGGGATGTGTTGAAGCTTGTTCATGAGGTATATTGATTGTGCGCTGACATACACCCCCTCATCAACAGCTAAGATGTTTTGCACGACTCGAGCCTCAGCCAGAGTAAACCCCGATAAGAACACATCCTCCGTGCCGTGCTTGATTTCCAAGACTGGTGTAGACACTTCTGGCAATGGATGGATTGACGAATTCCCGAAAACAATGGCCACCCCCTTCCCGTGGGGGTATTTCAACATCTGATGTAAGGTGGAAGAGACTGCCTTTACCTGGTGCAACCACGGTCGCCCCAAAAGTAGGTTAAAGGTTGCGGGAACGTCCAAGACATGGAAATCGATCTCGTGTTGTCCCAGACCAACCTGGGTCTGAATTTTGACAGTCTCTATCACCTCCCTGCTTGTGTTATCATACGCCCGAATCACCTGGGTTGTTGGCACGAAGTCCGCGAGCTTTAACCCGATTGCGTATGCTATCCTTGACGGGCATACATTAATAGCAGATCCCGTGTCGACAAGAACTACCGGTATCCATTTGCTTCTACATTCCACAGAGATGTAGAGCAGTTTGTTATGATTCGCGCCCTCAGGCGGCATTTCTTTGTCAGAAAAGGTCAACGTCGGGGAACCTCCTCCCGGAAAGACCAATCCCACTAGCTATTCAGGCGTGGTGTCTATTGAGAGCTTGGCTTTGTCCATGGCCGATAGAACAGCCTGTCTGTGAACACGTGAAGCCATAAGCAGTCCCCAGATGGAGATGTCTGCTTGTATCTTTTTCAACTGTTTCAGCACGGCCTCTTCTTCAAGTTGCTTCTCTTTCTGTTTCTCCACCTCCTTGTCCTTCCTGGACACCTCTAGCTGATCTAGGTGTGGGGGCTTGAAATACCGCCCACTCCTAGTCATATGGTCTACTTCACCAATGTACCAGGTATCATCTGGTTGATTGCTTCCCCAGTCCTCATCCGTGTGGGCCAAACATAGATCATCGTCCTCCTACCACATTCCATCGGCAGCCGACAAACACCTGTCCAGCTCCGGTATAACTGTCCTCGTACTCGCAGTACCCTCCGTCCACATGCTTGCAGCATTCTCTGTCCTCGTGCACACAGCACTTTCAGTCCCCTCAAGGGCTTTAGCTTTCCTAATTCTCTCAGAATCCTCAAACCTTTCCTGTTCCAACTACGTCCGTACAACTGGCTGTTCAATAATTCCTGTATTCAAAATGCCCAGATCCTGAGCAAAATTCTTAGCACCGGCGCTCTCCGGCAATGCATTCTGATTTCCGGCCCTTCAGGCCACAATTGATGTCCTTGCTCCTGACGGGCCCTTTTCTAGCCGAAATTCTTCAACGATATCTGGTTGGTCGTCAAGCCACCCTATGACCTCTGCTGACTCTTCAAAATCGAACCAGTTGACTGCATTGTCCCCTGGGTCTTGTTCGTTGAAAATCTGAAGGTCAGCAATGTCCCCTTCCAGAACTGCTAAGTCATCTATCCGCTGATCAAATCCATCCCCCCGCAGCACACAAATTTCTGCCCCTGCCGGCAATTCCACATTTGGCCTAATCTGACCCGCTGATGCAATGTAGCCACTTGGATTGTACACCCCCTTAGCAAAGCTCACAACTTCCTCAGATTCTGACTCAATAATCCCATTCTCCTCCGAAGTCATCCCCGTTCCATCTTCAATGGTCACCACCTTTGGTTCGGGTTGGGCTCGGGAGATGTCCAACATGCACAAGTCTGTGCTGTCGGGAAGGAACACCTCCGGCTTGGGTAGGTGGGTCGGGGTAATGTATATGCTGGGGTCGTATGACGTGACCTCGGTCTGGATGAAATTGATGCGTTTGGAAGGTGGAGCTTGGTTATGTGGAGGGAGAGGGTTGGTTGTGACATTGGTTTCTCTGGTGGCACAATCACCCTGTTGTCAACGAGATCCTGAATCTCGTGACGCAATCTAAAACAGTGGTTGGTATCATGACCATGTTGTTGATGAAAGGCGCAATACTTTGCCGGGTTATGAGAGGGTGGGAGTGGATTTGGCAATGGCCTCGGCTCCAGGGGCTTCAAGTGCCCTTTCCTGATTAATAGCCCCAGAGCTTTGGACAGGGGCATATATAATGGAGTGAAGGTTCTTTGGCCTTGAGGTTGGAATTTGGTTGTTTGTGTGTTGCTTCCGGACGCACCGGAGAAAGGTGTAGCTGCCGGGGTTTTTGGAGGGGGAGTGGTGGTGACCATGCTTACTTCTGAAGCTCTAGCATTTGCGGCATTGCTGGTGCCTGTATTGGTGTTGCGGTTGAAGGTTCTTCTGGGTTGCTCTCTGTCATTATCAATCAAGCCCTGCTTCAAGGCATCCTCGATCTGTACTCCCATCTCATGCAGATCTGAAAAGGTAGGGAAGGGGAGCACGATCATTTTCTGCATAAGCTTAGGCTGGAGATTGCGCACAATCATCCGGATTTGATCTTTGTCAGTAGGCCTAAGGGTCATCATTGAGGCCTTGGCCCTCCAGCGGGCTACGAATTCAGAGAAGCTCTCCTTAGGCTCCTGCCTTGTCATCTCAAGATCACGGGTTGTAATCTCGATTTGCGTGTTATAGGAGTACTGTGCAATGAAAGCCTCGGCCATCTCATCCCAGTTCCGCTTGACATCATCTTCCAATTTTGCGTACCAGATAACTACCACACCCGACAGGGTTCGGCCGAATAATGAAAGTTTCTGTAACCTGGTGAGGCCCATCGGCCTTAGTATGTCTGAGAACAACCGAAGATGCACCATGGGATCCCTGGATCCGTCAAATCGGTCAATTTGGGGCATCTTGAAACGGTCTGGTAGCGTCACAACCGCGTCACTATAACCGTCCTCAATGTCTGGAATGGACTTTACCCCCTGGGATTTTTTGAACATTTTTTCCAGCTTGCTCAACTTTAACGCTGTATGGTCCACCTCGAACTCAAAGGGAGAGTCCGGTTGATTGACAGGCATAGGTGCCTTAGATAGTTGAGGTAGAATCGGGGGCGGAGCCGGCCCTGTCAGAATATCCGTATCTCCCTGGACATTTGGTGTCTCCCCGGGCGCTGGAACTCCTGGTGGGGAAGGAGCTTGGTGTGAAGCAGATGCCCCGGTTTATTGTTGCAGCCTGGCAATTAACTCTGCCTGCTGGGCCATGATCTCGGCCTGTTGTTTGGCAAATTCATCTCGACGAACAACGTCTTGCTGCATGGCTCTCATACTTTCTTGAAGTTGGCGCACCATGTCTTCCATCCCTGCCATGTTCTGTTGTTCCAACTGACTGACTGGTATATCTATCTCTGTGATAAAAACCGAAGCCTCAGCCTGACTATCCACTGATGGGGTAGACCACTGTTCTGGCAACCTCTGCTCGGATACACTGCGTTTTCTCGACCTCCGTCTGATAACCGGGGGTAAGGAATAAAACACTGGTTGTCCGTCGACCAGATGCTCAGATCGATTGAGTCGGCGACCTCTAGTCTAGAGTGCTTGGGGAATATCCGCTTGGTTTGAAGCAATTGTGCTAAATTACCTAGCAAAAAGATAAATAAAGCAATAATAAGGAAATAAACAACCAGACAAACGGACAGCATAACAGCGTAAATAAACACACAACACACAGTTAGGCATCACAACACATAGTTGATAAGCTGAATAGACTGTTCTCAAACACTGATCATTGTTCCCAAATCACTGCCCCCAAAACTGAATCTGATACCCGCAGATAACTGATTCCCAAAATACTGAATTGGTGCCCACAGGCCTGATACCAAAACTTGTAAACTGATACATGCATTCCTGTAGAGACGCACTCTAAAAGCACATAGCAAACAGGTGAGAGCCAAAACACCCCTATGTTGGGGTAATGTTTCCCTGTCCTATTTTGTCAGGAGCTAGGGTTTCACTACGCACGCAGCGGTTTCAAACAACCTATAATCGGGTAAGCAACCTGTCCTAGCTTGGAATGGTCACTATGGATTCCGAATATGCACTAGGTCGAATGGTCAAAAAGGGTGCCCTGGTAAAAACCGGGGTTTGTGCTCCCATCGTGGCAAAGCCCGTAACCGGTCAGCCTTATGGTACGCAGCCTCCGGCAAACTATTCAGGAATAGCAGATGGCAAACACGGTGTCCAAAGCTCACCAATGCATATGCAATGCAAAGAAACACATAAGTGTAGTCAAAACAAGATGTCATGAGTTCGAGTCAAGTTCTCTAACTCCCCAGCGGAGTCGCTAGAAACTATAGACGTCCCCGAACGTCCCAGGAGGGAATCCCGTTTTGTTCATTGGGCTCACTACAGTTCAGGACTCAATGTCACGGTCCTGTATCTAATCTCGCAGAGTGCAATGCAAGACCGATGAATCATCAAAGAGTCCAAATCCGGCAAATCGTTTTTGAAAAAAACAGATTTTTAGAAAGAAGTGCCAAACATGGACTGCTTTGCCAGATACAGAGTCGCCACCTAAATATTTTATTTTGGGGGAATTTAGGAAATCCTGACTCGTGCCTAAGGCCACGTGTCCGTCATCACCAAAGTTGCCTCGGCTCGGGAACTTGGGTACGATTAGGGAAGGTCACTTCGTGAGCACCCCCGCTCGCCCGATCAAAGATCGGCCTCTACTAACCATGATATCGAGTTTTGAAAACATTATGTGCTCTTATCCCGGTTATTAGCCTAGAATTACTATGGGATGCGCGCAGTATACAAGTATAGACTGGATCGCCTGAGTTGGAACAAAACATTTCATGTTTGTTTTTGAAAGTGGTTTGCTACTCGCAAGTAGGCTAAAATGCGGATTTTGCCACCCTCAAGTGGGCTTAGAAAACATAGTGATTTGCCACTATCTAGTGGGCTTAAAACTCGCAATCAATGAATTGTTCCAATTCAGATAATCCAACCTCCACCCACAGGCATTCAGGCAGTTATATCACATAAGCAAATAGCCTCATGGTAAGCATGCTATCATGGCAGTCACTCACGCACATGTAAGGATGCTAAAGCATAAATACTTACCGAGTACTCCAAGCCAAAACAAAAACTAGTTAGTAATCAATGCATGATCCTAGTTCATGTTAAGATGGCTAATGCAACACATGCAAAATGCAACTAAGATAGGCTCGACTATTCTAAACATGGCATATGAAATGCAACAGGGAACATGTATTCAACTTGGAATTGAAATACAATTCAGTTAGTATGATGCGCCGAGCCCGGCGCATGCAATACAGATAAATGAATGCAAACATGCGAACATATAGATGCTAATTGAAACATGCCCTAAAACTAACCATCATAAGCTGGTAAATAAAAGGGAAAAAGACGTGGGGTTAGAAGACATGCATCACACACACGCACACTTATTACAACATTGCCTTCCTCGGAGGGTCCGAATAAATAATACAGCCCGAATAAATAATTAACTACTCTAGTTAATTAAATATTACAAAACCCTAATTAATTAACAAATTAACTAAGAAACGAAATAAACTAGTATGCAGATCTATGGACCGTCTCAGCTCTGTTCCGAATGATGAAAGATGCATGCATGCTCGAGTCGCCTTGTCAGGAAATTCCTCGTGATGCCCCGATTTGCCTCTGTTTGCAATTGATCCTGGAATATTGTACAAAGCTCTAGAAGGCTGTTGGTTTCTGGTTTACTGCAATAGAGAGCAAGAAAGGGGCATGGCAAAGTATTTTCAACATATGTATGCATGACCACTCTCCCCGTCATTGCATAAGCTCTAGGGAGTGTAGTCCTCGATCCTGTGCCACTAATCACGCATCTCGATGCATGATGGCCGAGGAGTCGAATTGCACGACTCAATATGAAATGGATGCACACATAAACTCAACAAGGCCTAAACTCCATCATGGGTAATCCGGAGTGTCGGCGACCAGAAATTGAGACACGTTTCGTCACTTTGAGTACGAAATGCCCCTCGTTTCCCGTGTTTGGACTAACCCTACTCCAAACACAATGCAATGAGATGGCATACACAATGCAACTAACATACAACCCTAAATGCGATGCAACCTAATCATGCTGGCATGTGAGGGATGATATGCATACATGCAACCTAGCATACGCAATGTTATGGACTAAAATGGCATACACAATGCACATGAACTATATGGCATACACAATGCAAGATGGACTTAAACCAATATGAGTGGACCTTAGCGACACTCAAATCAGTGGCCTAACACAATTGAAGCTAGACAAGAACGCTCATGCAAACATGCCCAATGCAAGAGACCGAACCTAAGGCATCGAATGCCACTCTACCAAAGCATGGCAAGGGATGACACATGGCATATAATGACACAAATGCCAGCTCTGAAATAGCATACAAGATGGTCTCGAAACATGTAAACACCTCACCTGATGCATGCTAGATGACTCGAATACCGAAACTAGTGGAATGGATTACACTATAGGTATGCAAAACAATACTCAAATGATGAAACCAACCCCAAACAGTCCCTGTGCAGACCAAAATCAGTGGCTAAATATGTTGGGATGGTGGCTCGGAATGCATTCAAATGAAGCCCATGCAATGGTCGGTAAATGAGGCATACAAGCCCGACTCTCTAATGCACTTAAAGAGTGGAAATCATGGGAATATGTCATGCATATAAGCTCTGAAATATGATGTGCAATGGCCCCAAAACATGAAAACACCTCAGTATATGCATGCGATGGACCTCAAAACTCAAAGTTAAGCATGGATATTGAACTACAGGCATGCAAAACAAGCATCATTCGACCATGAGACCCAAAAACAGAGCTAAGGCAGTCCAAAACATGCACGAAATCAGTTTAAGGCAAGGCCAAAATATGCTAGGAAAGGCGGCCAAAACATCATACAAAACAAGCTAGTGAACCATGACTTACACTACAACTATATGAAGCATGTGAAGGACTACCAAACCAGCAAAAAAAAGAAACATGGCATGCCAAAATATGACCAAAAAACCACTGGAACTTAGTCAACATATGCTAGAATAAGGTGCTCCTTTGAAAGGCTATGCAAGGGGTTACTCTACACATGCAAGATAGACATCAAAAATGGCAAAACCACCTCTGGACAGAGGTTATGAGGGCCCTAAAACTCATCAAAAAGGGCCTGAAAGGGGGCTAGGAAGCATGCAAGTGAAGGCTCCTTTCAAAGGCCATGAAGAGGGTTACTCTACACATGCAAGATAGACACTTAACATGGCAAAACCACCTTTGGACAGAGGTCATGCAGGTCATAAAACTCACAAATAATAGCATGAAACATGGCTTGAAAACATGCAAATAGGGGCTCCTTTGTAAGCCAAGAAAGCTAATAAACAGGACAAAGGGTGAGAGGGTCACCCCTCTCTGATTTTGGGGCTCAAAACAGCATGCTAGCCACTAAAAATCCACTGGATTTCAGTGGCTAAAAGGCCAAACAAAGCATAATACAAAGGCCTTAATGCGTGGCTCAAGAGAAGATGAAAACAAGCATGCAAGGGGGTAGATGACCCCCAATAGAAAAATGACCTTAAACAAACTTCAAGAGGAGCTCAAAATAAGACTTTTTTCAGTTTATGAAAAAGCCCAAATATTCTTGAAAATGGAGCTAAGATGTGAAGCAAAATAATGCTTAAAAGAGGAATAAGAGAGTTACCTTTATAGCCAAGAAGGACAGTAGCTTCTGGACCAAGAAAGTGGCTCCTCAACCTCTGAAAATAAGCTCCAAGATGTTTAGATGGATGATGGAGAGGTTAGGTTAGGAGGTGTAATGCAATGGGGCCAAGAACCTTACACTTTCAAGGTCTAATGGGAGAGATACAAAGGGAGAGTGTATGTATGCCTTAGCCAAAAATCTGAACCCTTGCAATGGAAGAGGACCTCTTCCTTTATAGAGGAGAGGGGCTAAAGCTTCCTCAAGAAGCTTAAAACCAAGCTTAAACGTGTATGGAGGATCAGTTCTGAGGCTTCTAGCTGGCACAGCTGGCTAACACTCAGTGAGACAAAAAAGGAGGAAGCTGGCCGACCAGTTCAGGTGGTCGGTCGACCCCTTGCCCTGGTCGGCTGACCAGGTTCAAAAGGGTCAATCATCAAAAGCTGGTCGGCAGCCCTGATTGGTAGTCTCCCTGGTGAAAGCAACTTAGTGGTGGTATGGGAGACCAGAAAATGTGGCTCAAAAGTGAGGGAGACCACTTACCTGTCAAGGAAAACCGACCGACCGGGGAAAGGCGGTCTCCAAGAAGAAAAGGTGGTCTCCCACCCTTGTACCACCTTCCTAACAAAGAAACTAGGGTCCATGCCAAAAATGAACCAAGACGGATGCAAAACGAGGGTTCGGGGGCCAAAACGCGCAGTCGGGTGCCCCGAAAACTGATTGTTAAGCATCGAAAGTGGCGTGCGACCACGAAGGTGGTCTCCTGGGCCACAGTGTCCCTCTAGAGAGAGGAAACAAGGTGTGTGCCCAAAATCGGAGCAAACGGAGAAAGTTAAGCAGTCCCGAACCGAGGCGCACGGTCGACGGCTCCGAAAACCGGAAACTAGTCTCCAAATGGGAACAATGGTCTACGACCACGAAAAGTAGCCTACGGCCACTGAGAGATGGTCTACGAGAGCTCTCCCTCCCTTCGGGAAAATAAAAAAGAACCTGGTTTGCAAACTGAGGCAAGGCACAAAGAGTCCCGAAGTCCGGAGGCAAGTCTCTCAGCCGAGACTTCGAAACTTTAGAATGAGCACAACATGCGCAATCACCGAGCGCTCAATCGGTGACGTCTGAGTCTTAAGGTCGGGCAAAAATGGGGTGTCTACAACATGATCTCCCACCTCAAAAGACAAGGGTCTTCTTCTACGGTCGGCATAACTTTTCTGGCAATTTTGATCCATAGTCAATCTCTTACGAATAAGTGCTACCTTTTCCATCGTTTCCCGAACTAACTTTGGACCCTACAAAGGTGCATCACCCACCTTGGCCCAACACACCGGAGATCTACACGGTCGGCTATACAAGACCTCAAATGGTGCCATGCCAATATTCGATTGGAAGCTGTTATTATAGGCAAACTCCACTAAGGGCAAGTGCCTCTTCCACGACCCTCTAAAATCAAGGACATAACCTCGAAGCATATCCTCAAGAATCTGAATGGTACGCTTGGACTGCCCGTCAGTCTGAGGGTGATACTCTATGCTAAAAGTCAATCTGGGCACTACAAGCTCTGCCACAATCGAGCTGTAAAACATGGATCTTTATCCGAAACAATCGTTACAGGGACCCCGTGCAAACCTCACTATGTCCCCTAATGTGAAGGTCAGCAAGATAGTCTACCGAATCGCTCACACACATAGTTATAAAGTGCACTGACTTGGTCAACCGGTCAACTACCCACCCAAATGGCGTTACTACCCCATTGAGTCCTTGGAAGACCCACACGAAAATCCATCGTGACATGCTTCTATTTCTACTTAGCTATAGGCAAGGGTTACAATAAACCCCGTTGGCCTTTGATTCTTAGCCTTCACCTTACTGACAAGTAAGGCATTTCGATACAAACACAGCTACATCGTTCTTCATACTTCTCCACCAAAATTGGTGACTAAGGTCACGATACATCTTTGTGCCTCCCGGATGCACCATAAGGCGTGAATGGTGAAACTCTCGGAGTACTTCCTCTCGGCAAGACTCCGACACGAACAAACAGTCACGGTATCTCACACTCTGGTCGGGATATACAGTCAAGCCTCTTTCTACCTTTCCATTGGAAATCTTCTCTCGGAGGGTTTCTACTTCAAGGTCACCCTTTTGTGCCTCCATCACTTGGTTCACAAGTGTAGGTTGGGCAGCCACGGTAAACAATGTCGCGGATTCAATGGACTCACTAAGATGCAAGTCAAACTCCCCAAGAGCACCCAACATCTCCCATTCTCAGATGGCAACACAAGCCACATTGCTAATAGACTTCCTACTCAAGGCATCGACCACTACATTGTCCTTCCCAAAATGATAATGCAACTCAAAGTCATAGTCCTCTATGAACTTCATCCACCTTCTCTGCCTCAGATTCAAGTCTTTCTGAGTAAACAGATATTTTAGACTCTTGTAATTAGAAAATACCTCGAATTTCTCACCATACATATAGTGCCCCCAAATCTTCAGAGCGAATATCACCGTTGCTAACTCTAGATCATGGGTAGGGTAATTCCTCTCATGTGTTTTCAACTGCCGTGAGCCATAGGCTACTACCTTCCCCTCTTGCATTAGTACACAACCCAAACCTTCCGTGAGGCATCACAATATACCGAATAGCCCAAACTCTTCCCCGGAATAATCAAGACTGGAGCTGTGGTAAGTCTAATCTTACGCTCTTGGAATGACTTCTCACGAGGTTTCATTCCATGCAAACTTAACTCCCTTCCTCGTCAGTCTAGTTAACGGTGAAGCTAATCTAGAGAAATCCTTAATACCTAGCCAACCCAGAAAACTACGGATCTCAAAAGCATTCTTAGGTTGTGCCCAATCCTGTATTGCATATATCTTGGATGAATCTACAGTTACCCTTTCCCCCGGATACCACATGGCCTAAGAACTTAACCTCTTCAGCCAGAACTCACACTTTCCAAATTTAGCATACAACTTATGGGTTCTAAGCAACTCAAGCACTACTCGTAAGTGTTCCTCATGTTCCTCCTCGGAGGGCGAATAAATCAAGATATCATCCACCAAGACGACCACAAAAGCGTCTAGAAACTCACAGAAGATCTGATTCATCAAATCCATAAACACCGCTGGAGCATTAGTCAGCCAAAAGGCATCACTAGGAACTCATACTAGCCATACCGCATACGGAATGCTGTTTTCAAGATATCCTCCTTCCTTACCCTCAACTGATGGTAACCCGACCTCAGGTCTATTTTAGAAAAACAACAAGACCCCTTCAATTGATCAAACAAATCATTTATACGAGGCATTGGGTACTTGTTCTTAATAGTTACCCAGTTCAGCTTCCGATAATCAATACAGAGTCGCAACGCTCCATCTTCTTTTTAGCAAAGAGAGTTGGTGTACTAGGGCGGATAAAACCCTTATCTAACAATTCCTAGAGTTGAACCTTCAACTCACTTAACTTAGCAGGTGCAAACCGATACGGTGCCATAGAAATCGGTGCCCGTACCAGGCACTAAATCAATAGAGAACCCGATCTCTCAGTGAGGTGGTAAACTAGTAAGGTCCTTGGGAAGACATCAGGGTATTCACAAACCACCCTTGGCAACTCAACCCGAACTTCATCACATTCACTATTCAAAAAGCTAGCAAGGAGACAACTAAGTTCACTCTGCCCACGTGGATTGTACACTAGTGATAAGACTCTATCCACCTAGTTCCCCAAGAAATAAAAGCAATCACCGCTCAAGGTACATACAGTAACCCTCTGACGGTAACAATCTCTAACAGCTCGGTATGATGATAACCAGTCCATACCTGTAGACACCCCATTTTTGACCGACCTTAAGACTCAGACGTCACCCGGTTGAGCGCTCGGTGATGTTGCATACTGTGCTCGTTCAGAAGTCTCAGAGTCGCGGCCGTGCGCCCCTGCCTCCGGACTACCGAACTCTCTTCTGTGCCTTGTCTCGGTTTGCGAACCAGGCTCGATTTTTCTCTGTTTTTCTTTCCTGAGGGGAGGGAGTGGTCCCGTAGACTATCTCTCAGTGGCCGTGGGCTACTTTTCGTGGCCGTAGGCCATTTTTCCCATTTCGGAGCCTGGTTCCCGGTTTTCGGAGCCGTTAGGCCGTGTGCCTCGGTTCGGGACCGCCCAACCATCTCCGATTTCTCCGGTTTTTTGGCATGCATCTCATTTACTCCCATTTAAGGGACACTGGGGTCTCTAAGACCCACTTCGCAGCCGAACACCACTTCCGGTGCCCGGCAGCCCATTTTCGGGATCCCGAACCACGCGGTTTTGGCCCCGAGCATTCATTTTGCATCGATGTCTGTTCATTTTTGGCAGACACCTCTGTTTGGTCCTTCCGAGGGACACTGGGGTCTCTGAGACCCACTTCGCAGCCGAACACCACTTCCGGTGCCCGGCAGCCCATTTTCGGATCCCGAACCACGCGGTTTTGGCCCCGAGCATTCATTTTGCATCGATGTCGGTTCATTTTTGGCAGAAACCTCTGTTTGGTCCTTCCGAGGGACACTGGGGTCTCTGAAACCCACTTCGCAGCCAAACACCACTTCCGGTGCCCGGCAGCCCATTTTCGGGATCCCGAACCGCACGGTTTTGGCCCCGAGCATTCATTTTTGCATCGATGTCTGTTCATTTTTGGCAGAAACCTCTATTTTAGCATTCTGAGGAACACTGGGGTCTCAGAAACCCACTTCGCAGCCGAACACCACTTCCGGTGCCCGACAGCCCATTTTCGGGACCCCAAACTGCGCGGTTTTGGTCCCGAGCATTCATTTCGCATCCGTTTTCTCCGCGTTTTTGGCAGAGACCTCTATTCTAGCATTCCGAGGAACACTGGGGTCTCCGAGACCCACTTCGCAGCCGAACACCACTTCTGGTGCCCGGCAGCCCATTTTCGGGACCCCGCGCGGTTTTGGTCCCCGAGCTTTCGTTTTGCATTATTTTTTGTTCAATTTTGGCAGGTACCTCTGTTTCATCATTCCAAGGAACACTGCGGTCTCAGATGCCCACTTCGTGGCCGAACAAAATCTTTTTTTTTTCTGCCCTCAAAATATCTAGATATTTTGCCCTCAAAATATCTAGATATTTGAGGCAAGATATTTTTCACCTTTTGGGCCATAAAACCAGCAGCTCCCAGCTGGTTGAGAGGTTAGAGAAATCCTTTGAAGAGCTCCTCTTCCAATTCCTCCATTTCCATAGCAAAAAAGCTCCA
The DNA here is from genome assembly GCA_036172215.1 of Camellia granthamiana. Classification (NCBI taxonomy): domain Eukaryota; kingdom Viridiplantae; phylum Streptophyta; class Magnoliopsida; order Ericales; family Theaceae; genus Camellia; species Camellia granthamiana. Next base: position 105,877,325 of record CM069907.1, read on the forward strand.
AATTTCTTCAAGTCTTGCATTATTTCTTCACCAACACCTAGCCTCACCATTCCAACTTCGATTCCAGCAGCAAGGAAGTGTTCTTCAGAGGTCAAGAGGCTACAAAATCCAAGCCAAGAAGCAAAGAAAGACAAGTCTTCAAGGGTAAGTCTTCAAAACCAACTTTTAGGGCTTTTTCTTGATTCATTTCTATACTCCAATTGGTTGAGAATTGGGGCTCCGACCCATACTGCTTTTATGCTTATTTTGAGCCCCTCTACAACTTTGTAGAAGGGCTCAACTTCATTTGATGCTTCTATGATATACTTGTTTCAATACCTAGCTTTTATGCCATTATCTTGCATGCTAGTTTTGGCCTATTTCCTTTTGTTTTTGGGGCTCCGACCCCTACTTATTTTATGCTTATTTTGAGCCCCTCTACAACATTGTAGAAGGGATCAACCTCATTTGGCCATTATATATACCACCTCTCTTGGAAATTCACTTTAGGCCCTAAATCTTGCTCATTTTGTAGCCTTTTGTGCTTATGGTTTTGGCTCTTGGTCAGAGCTAATAGGGGTCTTATTTTGACCCCCTCTACATGTTTCATGAAGAAAGTTTTGTTATTTGATGTATGCTTTGCATGTCTCTCATTATAACCTCTTTTGAGCTCCATTTTGCATGGAATTGTTAGCATGTTTGCATACTGATTTTGGGGTTTCCATAAACTGTATATATGCTTATTTTTGGGCCCTCTTAAATATTGTAGAACTGAGTTTTTGGGTTTGAGCATTGTACATACCACTTGCTTTGTAATTCCCCTATTTTACCGTATTTTTGCAAGCTTTTGTTTCCATACTTGTGAGCATTATTTGGCCTTGCTTTGTGCTGATAAAATGATATTTTATGGGCTGCCTTGCCACTGTTTTTCATGCCATGTCCATATTCTGTATGTTTAATAGGGCTGTAGGCCATTTCGGGTGCATTTCATCGCATTTTGGGCATCGATTGCAATTTTATCATAATTTGGGGGCTGTTTTTGCAATATTTTAGTTGCTGAAATTTGCATCTTTCATATGCTATATGTTGCATTTCATTTGCATGTCATTTTCATGCCTTCGGGCCATGCCTCGGTTTGCGTGCCCGTGTGCACGCATTTCGAGGCACTTCATTTTCATCTTACGGCAGCCTATGTGAGTGCGGTTGAGGCCCTCTCATGTTGGCGTAAGCCCAATCTACATTTTCATGCCATTTCATGCTTGTATGCACCGTCTCGGTTTGCGTGTCCGTGTGCGCGCATTTCGAGGCAACCTGTTTTATCTGTCGGCAGCTTATGTGAGTGCGGCTGAGGTCCTCTCATGTTGGCGTAAGCCCAATTTGCATTCCGTATGCCATTTCATTTCATTTTAGCATCGCCTCGGTTTGCGTGCCCGTGTGCACGTACTTCAAGGCACTTCGGTTTTATCCGATTTGCACTTCATATCATCGCCTCGGTTTGCGTGCCTGTGTGCACGCATTTCGAGACACTCTGTTTTATCCGATTGGCATTGCGTATGCCTCCGCCTCGGTTTGCGTGCCTGTGTGCACGCATTTCGAGGCACTCTATTTTATCCGATTGGCATTGCGTATGCCTCCGCCTCGGTTTGCGTGCCTGTGTGCACGCATTTCGAGGCACTCTGTTTTATCCGATTGGCATTGCGTATGCCTCCGCCTCGGTTTGCGTGCCTGTGTGCACGCATTTCGAGGCACTCTATTTTATCCGATTGACATTGCGTATGCCTCCGCCTCGGTTTGCGTGCTTGTGTGCACGCATTTTGAGGCACTCTGTTTTATCCGATTGGCATTGCGTATGCCTCCGCCTCAGTTTGCGTGCCCGTGTGCACGCATTTCGAGGCACTCTGTTTTATCCGCTTGGCATTGCGTATGCCTCTACCTCAGTTTGCGTGCCCGTGTGCACGCATTTCGAGACACTCTGTTTTATCCGCTTGGCATTGCGTATGCCTCCGCTTCGGTTTGCGTGCCCGTGTGCACGCATTTCGAGGCACTCTGTTTTATCCGATTTGCATTTCATCATTGCCTCGGTTTGCGTGCCAGTGGGCACGCATTTCGAGGCACCTCATTCTTATCATTCCGGCATCCTATGTGAGTGTGGCTGAGGCCCCTTTCATGTTGGTGTAAGCCCATCATTGCATTTCGTGCCTTTATGTCATCGCCTCGGTTTGCGTGCCAGTGGGCACGCATTTCGAGGCATCTCATTTTCATAGCATTGCGCATGCTAGGATTGTATGTTAGTTGCATTTCATGCATATCATGCATATTGCACAGGAAACGAGGCACGTTTCGTACTCCGAGTGACGGAACGGGTCTCAATTCCCAAGTCACCGACACTCCGGATTACCCATGATGGAGCTAGGTTTTGTTGTAGCATTCATATGCATTCATCTTATATTGAGTTGTGCAATCCGACTCCTCGGCCATCATGCATCGATATGCGTGATTGGTGGCACGAGGATCGAGGCATGCATATATTTGTGAAATACATTGCTATGCCCTTTTCCTGCTCTCTGTTGCAGCAAAATCAAGAGTCAACAGCTTTTCAGAATCTGGCACACATTTCGAGAAACATTGTAAACAGAGGCTAATTGGGGCATCCCAATGGATTTCCGCCCAAGGCAGCCCAGCATACACTACTCATCAGAAGCAAGGCAGTCCCTGGCTTGCATGCCAGTTTACTTCTTTTGTAATTAATTTGTCAATTAATTAGAATCTGTATTATTCTTTTATTTTGGGACTGTATATTTATTCGGACCCTCTGCGCGAGGGCATAAATTGTAATAAGGGTGTGTGAGTGTGATGTATGTCTTCCAACCCCCATTTCTTTCTCCCTTTTATTTACCCGCTTTGGATGGTTAGATATAGGGCATATTTCAATTAGCATACAGTATGACAGCATGTTTGCATCATTCATCTGTTTTGCATGCACCGGGCTCGGCGCATCATACAAACTGCATCTGTATTTCAATTCCAAATTGAGTACTTGATAGCTGTAGCATTTCACATGCCATCCTTAGAATAGTCGAGCCTGCTATAGTTGCATTTTGCATGTGTTGCATTAGGCATTTCAGCATATTTAGGATCATGCATTGATTTCTAATCAGTTTTCTGTTTTGGCTTGGAGTACTCGGTGAGTTTTATGTTTTAGCATCCTTGCATGCGTGTAAGTGTTGCCATGATAGCATGCTTGCCATGAGGCTATGTGCTTATGTGATATAACTGCCTTGAATGCCTGTGGGTAGAGGTTGAGTTATTTGAATTGGAGCAATTCATCGACTGTTTTTTTTAAGCCCACTAGATTGTGGGAACACCATGTTTTCCTAAGCCCACCAGAGGGTGGCAAAATCTGCATCTTAAGCCTACCTGCGGGTAGCAAACCATCTTTCACAAACAAACATGAAATGTTTTGTTCCAATTCAGACGACTCAGTCTATACTTGTTTGCTGCGAGCATCACATAGTAAACTAGGCTAATAAACCGGAATAAGGACTCACAATGTTTTCAAAAACAGATATCATGGTTAGTAGAGGCCGGTCTTTGACCGGGCGAGAGGGGGTGCTCACGATGTGACCTTCCCTAATCGTACCCAAGTTCCCGAGCCAACTTTGGTGATGACGGACACGTGGCCTTTGGCACCGAGTCAGGGTTTCCTAAATTTCCCATTTTAAAATATTTAGGTGGCGACTCTGTTATCTGGCAAAGCAGTCCATGTTTGGCACTTCTTTCAAAAAATCTGTTTTTCTCAAAAACGATTTGCCGGATTTGGACTCTTTGGTTTGAGATTTGGAACCGCAACAAAAATCGAGTCCGAACTGTAGCGAGGTCCCTCGCGGGCGTTGTTACAATACCCAATATAACATCAAAGCTAGACATAATAATCAATACAAATGCAAATAGAAGTCGACGACCGGCAACCTCTATGTCATAACCGTGACAACCCTATTTCAAGATAACCTCACCACCAATAGGTGACTCTACACAAATAGGAGATGCTAATTGTGCCAACTCCAATCCCAAAACCGATGCAAATGCAGACAAGATAAAAGAATGGGATGCACCTATATCAATCAACACATTAGCAACTGAATTGCAAAACAGGAAGGTACCTCTCACTACAGTAGGCGCTGGTACAAGATCTGGCACGGTAACAGCATACACATGCCTCGTAGGTCTCTGCTCAACCTGTTCACCCCTCGGAGCATATGTCTAATGCACTGACTGAGCTGAAGAGGCTCCCTAATTGGCCCTCGAGGCTTGTGCTGACTGTGCAGGCTGGTGACTCTGTGTCTACCTCGAACCGGATGCACCATATGTGCCACCTAACAATGGGAAAAAGCTCTTCAGGTGCCCCGTCTATCCACACTAATAACAAGTAGGCGGCTTCCCTCTCCTTTGGCTCTGGCCCTATGAACGAGCCGAAGACGATGCTGCCCGTTGCCCTCCTTCTCTCTGTGGGCAAACTGAAGACTTGTGGCCCAACTGACCACATTTGAAACAAGTAAAGTCTCCCTGACCACCCCTCCCAGAACTCGAACTAGGCATTAGAAAGGTAGACCTCGGCTGTGCTCCCTAGGACTGCTGAGGGTTAGAACCCTTTTGCTTCTTACCATCCCCCTAACTATCCTGACTCCTCTTAGAGCCCCTCATCCTCTCCTCATCTGCCTGTATAAAGGTCTCGAGATGGGCTGCTGCCTCCACAAGGTGCCTATAGTCTCTAATCATGGATCCGGCCACTCTAAACATGAGCCCCGGTCCTTAGCCTCTTCTCAAACTCCAAACAATGACGCTCCTTAGTTGCCACCAACTCAGGTGCAAACCTAGAGAGGCTAGTGAATGTCGCTTCAAACTCAGCCACTGGTGTATTCAACTGTACCAGCTTAGAAAACTACTCCCTTAACTTCTCCCTAACAGTGGTAGGCAAAACTTGTCTTGGAAGGCATCGACAAAAGCCTCCCAAGTCCCCCCAATGCGCCATCGCGCATACTTCCACCATTGACCTGCGTCTTCCTTCAACTGGAAGGATGCCAAGGTCACTCTTAAACCCCCGTCCTCGATGTCGAGCATCTCAAAAGTCTTCACCATCTGCTCTAACCACTCATCCACTTTCAGTGGTTCTTTAGGATCGCCCAAAAACTCATCCAAGTTCGACCGAAAAAACTCCCTCTTCAAGAAAGATGGCCCAGCTTCAGCGACCTGGGCCTGAACTTGATTCTCAGCTTTAAGAATGTCCATTGATTCCCGCAAAGCTCCGGCTATTTCACGGGCTAAGGAGCCCATGGCCTGTTGACCTACTAGCTCGGCCATGTTAGCCTGACCAACCCCTTCCTCCTGTTTTGGAATTTCCTCTGGTATAGGCATTTTGTGCCTCCTAGGCCTACTACACCTACCACCACGACCACGTCCTAACATCCTAATAAAGGTAACAAAAGATTAGCATATTCACAAATGTGCTGAAGCTAATTCACTTGTGTCCTAATACGATGGACAATAGTAAATCACTCAATATAAACATGTTATCACATAAACACATACGAATTTCCTTCCTAGATAATGATCGTCTCGCGGCTTTGCTAGAGTTTCAATTAGAAACAGAGTGATCAAGTGCTCTTCTAATAGGACTTCCAGAACCCCATAGACCTAATCAACATTTTAGGAACTAAATCTCATACCCATATAATCATATAAGCATGTTATTACACAATATTACTAGCATACAAACATCTCTGTAAAGTGAGACAAACCCATTGTGGTACTAACCACTTCCCACGTACCAAAGGTATTCAAACCAGGTACGCTCTGATACCAAGTTGTAACGCCCCAAAATATAACCATAAGTCCAACCCAGCTATATATGAATAATTGCATGAATCAGAATGTAAAGTTTTTTCATTTCATAATGTTAATAGTACAAAAGAGTTTAGTATAAATAAATTCCCTAAAGGCTTACACCTTTCCAAGTCTTGGCTTGGTTACAACAAAAGTGAGACTAACTCATACAATTTTAGCCCTAGACTATACAAAAAAGTGAAACAAGACGACAAAGCTCTTGCTTCCCAAAAGTTCCTCCAATGCTATTGCCTTGGTGGAGGCATGCAATTATTACCTAAAAATGTTTTTCCCAAATAGGGTGAGCCACAGTCCAATAGGAATAATCTAACACAATATATGAGATTTAACAAAGGTATAAGTACAATATGCATAAACAATGCCTATGATAAAAAATTTACATTTTATATAGTCACAAGGTACCAAATCCAAATCTTAATCCATTTCCATTAAATTCTTTTCAATACATGAGTCAATTTCATTATTTCTCAATAACCTAAATGAGACTACAACTTGATGGTTCTATACAATCACATCATAACACACAAACACTTCAATCTTCCATTTTACGAAAATTTCGTCTGCGGGATCGGCACCCATGTATAAATTTCGGGACTTTCACCTAGGACACTCCGACCAACTTAATTATAATGGAGTCTATCCCCTTCTCCTCCCAAACAGTGGAGTACATCCCATTTCTTCTCCCAAACAATCATATATATGCAATGTATTTAAACACATAATCATACAAGGAGTACATCCCCTTTTTCCTCCCAAATAATCATACATATACAATGTATTTACAACATGATCATATTCAATGATAACCAACTATGGATTAGTTTTAAATCACCTAATCCTCATGCAATTTCTATAACAATCATAGTTATCCTCCACTGATAGCCCAATACAGTTATTTCTAAACAGATATACAATCTCAAAACATATCATTTATTTAAAATTTCCAAAGATAAGACGTATCATCTACTCAATTCCATCATGTATTTCACTACTCATCCAATTTCATGTTTACAATACCAATTTAATTCATTTATACAAAATAAATATCATAATCATTTTAGGGCAACCTCTCTCTTTCCTAAATATCAACCAAGTACCAAAATCAACAATTTTAACACTATACGACATCATTTTCAAACCCCCATAATCATTTCTTCTCATTCATCAAAGCCCCTCTTTCCATTTACACCCAAACCCTAGGTTTGTTCACATTACCCCCAAATCCCACCATTGTTGCACAACGACAAATAACTAAGTTAAAACCATATTAAAGTATAGAAAATCCCTACCTCAAAAGGAGAAGACCAAGCAAAGCAAAGTAGAAGCCTCAACAATGCCGAGATCACGTTCTAATCGGATTAAAATGAAGCTTTTGGAATGCTCTAACTTTTTCTCAAAAACACTAGGGTAGAGAACCCAAAGGATCTAGGCCAAAATGTAAAGAGAAAGAGAGAGAGAGAGAGAGCCAAGATCTAGGTTTTAGGAAAGTTTTAGAGAGAGAAAAGAATGAAAAAGTGATATAAAATGTCACTTTCGCAATTTGATAAATGCACAGCCCGCTTGAGCAGAAGAGTTGACACTTGAGCGTTAAACACAAAAAGGTCGTCCTGCTCGAATGCAACTGTAGACACCCCATTTTTTACCAACCTTAAGACTCAGACGTCATCGTTTGTGCACGCGATAATTGCGCGTGTTTGTGCTTGTTTCAAGCGCCCGAAGGTCTCAGCTGGGTACCTTGTCTTTGAGCCTCTTAACACTTTGTGTTTTGGCCTTGGTTTTTAGGCAAACCCTGTTGCCCTTTTGCCTGAGGGAGGGGAAGGGCTGCCGGCCACTTTTGGCATTTGCCGGCCACTTTTCCCTCTTGTAGGCCACTTCAAGTGGCCGGCCGGCTAAGGGAAGTGGCCGGCCGGCCACCTTAACTGGCCGGCAGCTACTTTTTCTCCTTTTTAGATATTTTTAGATCTTTTGGGCCAGCTGTGGCTCACTAGATCATCCTCCATACACGTGTATGGAGGGATGGAGGCAAGTTTAAGCTTGTCAAGCAAGCTTTGGATTGCATTGCTTATATAAGGAGAGGCCCCTCTCCCTTTCCAGAGGTTTTGAAATTTTAGAGACAAAAAATCTCTCTCTCTCTCTAGAATTCTCACACTCTCTCTCTATATTGTGCTCAATAGTGCCTTAAAGTGTGTTTTCTTGACAATTTTGCAAAGGAACACCTAGTCAAACACCACTACTTTGGAGCTGAGGCTTTGGAGGGTTTGTTTGGAACTCAAAAGGCTGGTTTTGGCTCAGAGGAAGACCTGCCTTGCTACTGTGCTTCAAGGGTGAGCATGTTCCCCTTTTAAGCTTACTTTTGTACACAATGTTAGCCATCTTTGCATGTTCTTTTAGGCTTGGTTGTTAACTACAAAAAGCTCTAATTTTAAGTGTTAAAAATGGTTGTTTGAGGCCTTGTGGGAGTTGGGGGTGTTTCACCCCCTTGTATGCCTTATTTGTTAAGCTTTTGAGCCATCCTTTGAAGCTTTTGTAATAGCCTTTGCATGGCCTTTCTACCACTAAAATTTAGAAGAATTTCAGTGGTGGAAAGGTGGTTTTGAGGTCCAAAGTGAGAGGGGGTGGTCCCCTCTCCTCTTGTCTTGCTTGCTTGTGTTGTTGGCCTATCAAATGAGCATGCTTTTCTCCCCTTTTGAAGCTTGGTTTAAGCATGTTTTTGCCACTGATTTGTCATGCTTTAACTTTGTTTTTGGGTGTTTGGGTCACCTCTTGCTTGCTTTTGGTACTTGTAGTGCAATCATGCTAGTTGGCCTAACATACTTCATGCTTTAGTTCATCATTCTAGCATGTGTTAGCTCTGCTTAAGCATGTTTTTGCCATTGATTTAACATGCTTGAGGCCTATTTTAAGTGGTTTTGGTCATATATGCTTAGCTTTATATAGCTATAGTGTAGTTGGGCTTCACTAGCTTTGTGTTTGAGGTCCCTAACATGCTTTGAATGTGATGATTGCACGCCTTAACTTCATTTCTCACATGATTTCAGTGTATATAGCATAGTCACACTCTCACATATTCCACTCTTTAATAGCTCTTGTGAGTTGTGCCTTATGCACTGTTTGTGAGCCAATACGTATGCATGCTTGTCTAGGCTTTTGGACTTCCATTTCAGCATGTTTTGGTCTTTATTTTGGCCTAATTGAGCTCTGTCCAAAGCTGGTTTGGTTGCTTGTGCTATGTATTGCATGCCTCTTGTGTAGTGCCATTTACTAGCCTTATGCTTTGGGCCTTCTACCATGCCTTATTTATGATGTTTATGTGATATGGCATCATTAAACACATAATTTTAGAGCATACAACCTTGTCATACTCTCATGTTTATCACTCTTTAATTGTGTTTAAGAGTTGTGCCCTTATGCCTTGTTGATAAGTCAATGCATGCACATCATTTGCTTGCCTTTCATGCTATCATTTCAGAGCATTTTGGCCACTGTCTTGGCATGCATGAGGGCTGTTTAGGGCTGGTTTAGTCCATTGAGCATTGTATTGTATAGCCCTAGTGTTGTGCACTTCACTAGCTTTAATGCTTAAGGATCCTAACATGCTATACCTGTGTTGTTTGCATGATATGTCATCATTTGGCATATGATTTAAGTGCTTGTACCTCTGTCATGCTCTCATATATGTCACTCTTTCAATGTGTTTGAAAATTAAGCTTTGTGCCTTGCTTGCGAGCAAACGAATGAGCATGCGTTCCTTGCTTTTTTTGTGCCTAAGTTTTGGTGTGTATTGGCCATTGTTTTGAAGCATCTTAGGTCTGTCCATATGTAGTTTGACCATTTGAGATTGATAGTGCATTCCTCATGTGTAATATACTTCACTAGCTTTGATGCCTTAGCTTCTAAACATGCCGTGCATGATTTTCTTACATTGGAAGATAAGCATTTTGTTCGCATTACATTGTGTTTGGATCGGATGTTAATCCAAACACAAGGAATGTGGCACGTTTCATACTCAAAGTGATGAAACGTGTTACGTTTCTTGGTCGCCAACCCTCTTGATCATGCATGATAGAGGTGGAGGCTCTTATGTGTTGTTTGTGCATTCACTAACATTGTGAGAGTGTAGACGCGCCCGAACGTCCCGGGAAAATCCCGTTTTGTTCATTAGGCTTACTACAGTTCGGACTCAATGTCACGGTTCTGAATTTAATCTCACAAAGTACAATGCAAGATCGATAAATCACCAAAGAGTCCAAATCCGGCAAATCGTTTTGAAAAACTGATTTTTAGAAAGAAGTGTCAAACATGGACTGCTTTACCAGATACAGAGTCACCACCTAAATATTTTATTTTGGGGGAATTTAAGAAACCATGACTCGTGCCTAAAGCCACGTGTCTGTCATCACCAAAGTTGCCTCGACTCGGGAACTTGGGTACGAGAGGGAAAGGTCATGCAATGAGCACCCCTGCTTGCCCGATCAAAGATCGGCCTTTACTAATATGATATCTTGTTTTTGAAAACACATGTGCTCTTATTCCGGTTATTAACCTAGAATTACTATGTGATGCGCACAGCATACAAGTATAGACTGGATTACCTAAGTTGGAACAAAGCATTGCATATTCGTTTTGAAAACGGTTTGCTACTCGCAAGTAGGCTAAAATACGGATTTTGCCACCCTCAAGTGGGCTTAGAAAACTTGGTGATTTGCCACTCTCAAGTGAGCTTAAAACTCGCAATCAATGAATTGTCCCAATTCAAGAAACCCAACCTTCACCCACAGGCATTCAGGCAGTTATATCACATAAACAAATAGCCTCATGGCAAGCATGCTATCATGGCAACACTCACACTCATGCAAGATGCTAAAGCATAAACACTTACAGTGTACTCTGAGCCAAAAAAGAAGCTAGTTAGTAATCAATGCACGATCTGAGCTATGTCAAGAATGCCTAATGTAGCACATGCAAAATGCAACTAAGATAGGCTCGGCTATTCTAAAATGTCATGTGAGATACAACTTGATACATGTATTCAACTTGGAATTGAAGTACAATATAGTTAGTATGATGCGTCGAGCCCGGTGCATGCAAGACAGATGAATGAAAGCAAACATGCGAAGCATAAGGATGCTAATTGAAACATGCCCTAAAACTAACCATCGAAAGCAGGTAAGTAAAAGGGAGAAAGACTTGAGTTAGAAGACATGCATCACACACACGCACACGCACACTTATTTACAACCGTTGGCCCTCTCGACGGAGGGTCTGAATGAATAATACAGAACCAACTAGCTAATCTAAGCTAATCTAATTAAACTAGTTATTACACAACGAAATGAATAACAAGCTGCAGCTAATTATTACACAACTCTAATTAATCAACAAATTAACTAAGTAAGCAATTTAAATAAGCATGTAAACTAAATGAAATAGGCTGCCTCAGCTCTACTTTGGATGACAAAGGATGCATGCACGCTCGAGTTGCTTTGTTCGAAAATCCCTCGCGACGCCTCGACTTGCCTCTGTTTGCAATTGACCTCAGAACACTGCACAAAGCTCCAGAAGGTTGAAACTCCACCCTGGGAATTTGTGGGAAGGCTGCCGACCAACTATTGGCCTTGGAGACCACCTGCCGACCACTTTTGTGGTGAAAAATCAGAAAAAGTGGTCGGCCAGCCACTAAACCTGGTCGGCCGACCAGTTTCTGCCCCTGGTTTCTGGTTTTCTGCAACAGAAGGCAAGAGAGAGGGATGGCAAAGTATTCGCAACACATGTGTGCACGACCACTCTCCCCATCATTGCATAAGCTCAAGGAAGTGTAGTCCTTGACCCTCGGGCCACCAATCACGCATCTCGATGCATGATGGCCGAGGAGTCGAATTGCATGACTCAATGTGAAATGAATACACATATAAGTACCTAAAGCCAACAACTCCGTCATGGGTAGTCAAGAGTGTCGGCGACCGAGAATCGAGGCACGTTTCATCATTTCAAGCATGAAACGTCCCTCGTTCTCCGTGTTTGGACTAACCCCTATTCCAAACACAATGCAACAAACAAGGCATGCACCAATGCAACTCTAGCATGCAATCTTGATGCAATGTAACTAAGTCATGCAAACATGCAAGGGATAACATGCAAACATGCTACTAGCATGCACAATGCTATGAACTAAAAATGACATATTCAATGCACATGACACTTAGCATACACAATGCACATGACACTTACATATACAACGAGATGAACAAGGCATGCACAATGCAATGATCAATCATGCGACAAGATGGCATACTCAATGCGGCTCTAGCGTGCAAACATGCAATGCAACCTAAGCATGCAAATATGCAAGGGGCATGATAGCATACATAATGCCAATATGGAATGCAACATGAACAACCTAACAAGGCTAATGGCATGCACAATGCACAATGCTAATGCACACATACTCAATGCAAGACAACATAAGCATGCAACAATATGACAAAATGCGACTAGCATACAGAATGTGAATGTCAAATAGCATACTCAATGCGACGAACTACATGGCATGCGCAATGCTAAGTGGACTTAAACCAAAATGGATGGGCCTCAGCCACACCCAAATCAGTGGCCAATAGATGATGGAAATAAGGCATCAAAACACATACGATCATGCACAATGCAACGGCCCCGAGTCTAAGGCACAAAACACAACTTTCCAAACGCATTGAAAGGATGAAATATGGAGTGCAATGACACATGTTTCAGCTCTGAAATGGCATACAAAATGACTCCGAATTATGCAAATAACTCATGTAATGCATGTTGAATGGCTCAAGCATTGAAACTAGTGAAGTGTATTACACTATAGGCATGCAAGGCAATGCTCAAATGGCCAAACCAACTCCAAATAAACCCTATGCAGGCCCAAAACAGTAGAAAAATGAGTTGGTATGATGGCTTGAAAGGCACAAAAATGAAGCTCATGCAATGGCTCACAAAATAGGGTATAAAAGCACAACTCTCAAGGGCACTTAAAGAGTGGAAAACATGGAAGTATGACAGCCCTATATGCTCTGAAATATCATGCTCAATGATGCCAAAACATGAAAGTACCTCAAGTTAAGCATGCAAGGGACCTCAAAACTCGAAGCTAGTCAAGGCTATTACACTACAAGCATGCATGGCAAGCATCTTTCGACCAAGAGGCCTCAAAATAGAGCTAAGGCAGCCCAAAATATGAACAAAACTAGGTTGGAGCATGGCCAAAATATGCTAGAATAGAGGGCCAATACATCATGCATTCTAAGCTAGTAAACATGATTTACACTACAAGCATATGAAGCATGCGAGAGGCTACCAAACTAGCTAAAAACAGAGTCATGGCATGCCAAATGATGACCAAAAACCCACTGAAATATGACCAATACATGCAAGAATGACATGCTACTTTGATAAGCCACAAAAGGGATTACTCTACACATGTAAGAGGCAAATCCAAGGTGACCAAACCAGCCATAGACAGAGTCTAGTCAGGCCTTAAAAGTCACCAAAAAGTGCCTGAACCAAGCCTTGAAAGTATGAAAACATATGCTCCTTTGATGGGCCAAAAATGTAAGCAAATAAGACCAAAAGAGAGAGGGTCACCCCTCTCTGATTTAGGGCCTCAAAACCACATGCCAACCACTAAAAATCCACTGGATTTCAGTGGCTAAAAGGCCATGCAAGGGTTAACTCAAAGGCCTTATGGCATGGCACAAAACAAGGCCAAATAGTGCATGCAAGGGGGAAGATGACCCTCAGCACCCAAGAGGCCTTAAACAAACATGTTAAGCAACTTAAAACAAGACTTTTTTCAGTTGAAAGCTAAGGCCAAATAAGCATGCAAGTATGGCTAAGAGAATGATCAAGACAAAGCTTAAAAAGGGAGAAAAGAAGTTACCCTTGAAGCACAGCAAAACCAACAAGCTTCTCAGCCAAAAACCAAACTTTTGAGCCTTCTCAAGACCCTCCAGCACCTCAGTAACAAGGTAAGAGTGTTTGGGGTAGGAGGTTGTGCACAAATGTGAAGCAAATGCACCAATATAGAGAGAGAAAGAGAGAGATATATAGAGAATATAAGCCTATGCCTTATGAAATTTTTCTGAACCTGGTTCAAGGAAAGGGAGGGCCTCTCTTATAGAAAAACAAGAGGGTTCAAGCTTCTTGGAGAAGCTAATCATGGATGCAATCCCTCCATACACGTGTATGGAGGATACAGTCTGTGCCCTCCAGCTGGCACAGCTGGCATCCATTCAGTCAGACAAAACAGGAGGAAACCTGCTGACAAGAAAAAGTGGTCGGCTTACTACCTTTAGTGGTCGGCCGACCACCCTAAGTGGTTTCCCAGAATAAAAGCTGGTCGGCAGGGGGAATTGGTGGCCTTCACACTGAAAGCAAGCCAATGGTGGGGTGGGAAACCAGAAAATATGGCCCAAAGACCAAGAAAATCAGTTTCCCGACCAGAAAACAGGCTGGCGGGGAGAAAAGTGGTTTTCAAGGAGAAAGCTGGTCTCCCACCCTAGTACCACCTTCCAAACGAGGAAAACAAGGTTCGTGCCAAGAACGAACCAACACAGATGCAAAACGAGAGTTCGGGAGGCAAGACGCGCGGCCTGGGGCCTCGAAAACTGGCTGTTGAGCACGAAAAGTGGCGTATGACCTGAAAAGTGGTTTCCCGGACCACAGTGTCCCTCTAGGCAGAGGAAACAAGGTGTGTTCAAAAAAACATGCCAAACGGAGAATGTTAAGCGGTCCTGAACCGAGGCGCACGACCGACGGCTCCGAAAACCGGAAACTAGTCTCCAAACGGGAATAGTGGCCTACGACCACGAAGAGTAGCCTACGACCACTGAGAGATGGTCTACAAGACCTCTCCCTCCCTTCGGGAAGAGAAAACAAAACTTGGTCCGCAGACCGAGTCAAAGTACAAAAAGTCCCGAGGTCCGGAGGTGAGGCTCCCAACCAAGAACTCCGAAACCTAGACACGAGCACAACATGCGCAATCACCGAGCGCTCAATCGATGATGTTTGAGTCTTAAGGTCGGTCAAAAATGGGGTCTCTACAGTTGCCCCTCTTTGACAGAACTCGAAAGTCATAAGTGACGGGAGTGAATGTCAAAGCCTAGAGACGAGCCATTTTTGACAAGGCCAAAGACTTAGACAAACATGCAAGATAATAAAGAGATGTGCCCGCAGGCTGGGGCAAGATGCAAATGACATGCACAAAGCCGAACATAACTTATGATCATGCAAAGAAAGTTGTAACGAAGCAAATATACACAATAAATGCAACAGTTTTAGGCAAGCGAATACGAACCAAACTACATTACATGTAGAAAGGATGTAAGAGAATTATATAATTCTCACTACGTCTCACGCGGAGAAAATACAATACCATCTGGTTCGTTTGGTCACGCCAGCCTCAAATGAACCGTACATACAATATCGTCTGGTCGCACCAGCCTCGAATGAACTGTACATACAATATCGTCTGGTTGCACCAGCCTCGAATGAACTGTATATACAATATCGTCTGGTCGCACCAGCCTCGAATGAACTGTACATGCAATATCGTGCCTGCAAAAGAAGGAAACTTAACAGGCACAACATAGTCAGCAATACATGTTGAACGCCATATCGACCGCGAATACGTATGACGCCAATGGAAAAGTGCATAGCAATGTAAGTGAAACATGCATGACGACGCATGCAAAGTGTGGGTGCATGGCAGTGCCAGTGAAACGTGCACAACAATACAAGTAGTGTGCATAACAATGCAGGACAAGTGCAACTTCAAAAGCATGTTTCAAACAAAATGCCGAGTAAGGAAGTATAAGCCTTAAAGAGAGCAACTCAAACGTGACCTCCGATTTACCTCTCGGAGGGGCCGCAACGTACTCAAAAAGGATACACCTTGCTCTTGGCGAGTGATGACAAGCCGCACGTCGAAGACTTGAATGGAGGTTCCCGCGGAGACGTTTCGCGCCGAAAAGTGCACTTTTCTTGTACTTTCCCGAGAGCCGAGGACTCCGATCTTCACCATAATACACAGGGAGAACAAAGGGGCCTTGGAGACCACCCAGGAGGGCCACCGACCACCTAGAAAAGCTGCCGACCAGTTGTTGCCCAAAAGGTGGTCGGCCGACCAGTTTATGAAAACAGGGACAGTTGTCCTTTTGCACTCGGATCTTTAAATGGATAGCTCCAAATCATTTTGTATCACACCTCCAAGGCCAAAATCAGCTCCTCTTGCTCCCTAGACCCTTTTCTCTCTCAGATCTGCACTTTATACGCGTTTTCCAACGCCCCACGCGAAATTGTTTTGCGAAAACTTTCAATTTTCTTCACTTTGAACCGATTAAAATTTGATTTCGGAGCTTCTTTCTCCATTTTCACCACTTGAGGTATGTTTGTCTCGAACTTTGGCACATTTCCTCGGGAGTTGACTTTTTCTTTTCTCGAGAGTTGACTTTTGTTGACTTTTTGCAATTTTGGCTTATTTTGCTCATTTTTGCAGATTTCTTCGGATGGCGGATCACTTTCATCACGACAGAGGTCCTCCACATGCCGAGGACGAGCCAGACATCATGTCATTGCCTCCGAGGATTCGGCCTTTCGACCCGGAGAGGTACCGCCCTTAGGAGCACATCCTGCCTCCTACCACCTTCTATCACTTTACCGACTTCGATCGGCGAGCACCCACAGACCTACTGCTACGGGAGCTAGAGTCTCATCTGTCTCACCAGGTGCGAGAGGTACGTACTTCCCTTTTACATTTTCCATAATGTATTTTTGCATTTCTTGCTCACTTCATGTTTTCGTTATGTATTATACCTGCTTATTCTGAACACATTTACACGCATCCATCCGGTCCATTTGGCACACAGCTCATACATAACAATACTCCGTTCATTTAGCACGCAGCTTACTCTGAACGCACGGTTCATTCTGATCACACAGTTTGTTTCGGGCACACAGCACATTTTCGGGCACACGGCTCATTCTTTGGGCACGCAGCTCGTTTTTCAGGCACACAGCTCGTTCTTTGGGCACGCAGCTCACTTTTCAGGCACACAGCTCACTTTTCAAGCACACAGCTCGTTTCTAATTCTGAACACGCAGCTCATACACTTTCATTTGTGAACACACAGCTCATTTTACTTCATTTGCACGCAGCTCATACATTCTACTTTGAACACACAGCTCACACATTTCAATTCTGAACACGCAGCTCATACACTTTCATTTGTGAACACATAGCTCATTCACTTCATTTCTGAACACACAGTTTATTTACTTCATTTGCATGCAGCTCATACATTCCATTTTGAAACTAAATACAGCTGTTCATTCTGAATACAAGTATCTTCCTGTTCCACACAGGGCTATGGATCGATCCTTGCTAGGGAGTGGTATACGGAGCTCCCAGATGCTATACGTCACATCATGGACGAGGCAGGATTTGGACCTTTCTGCGCGGGGATATCACGTTGTCCGGTGAGTAGGACCCTCATGGGGGCACTTGTAGAGAGATGGTGGGACACCACCAACTCGTTCCACTTTTCAGTTACTGGGGACATGACGATGACCCCGTATGACTTCTCTATGTTGACGGGCCTTGACACGGCTGGCCGACCGGTCTCCTATGACGCAGACATGGGCGAGTGGGAGGTGGCTTGGATTTATCTGCTGGGAGCCCGCCCGCCGATAGACAGATCATCAGGTAGAGTCAGGTACACCTGGTTTTCTAAGCGGTTCAGGAGGACTATGCCTGAGACTGTCGAGGAGATAGAGCAGTATGCCCGGGGTTTTTTGATGTTCCTCATCGGGACCACTCTGTTCTCCGACAGGGGGAACACAGTTAGACTTTATTTGCTCAGTGCTTTGGTGGATCTATCACAGGTCAGCCAGTATGATTGGGGTGGCGCCGGCCTCGCTAGCCTTTACTGTTATATGAGCGCGACCTCCCGCGGGCGAGGGAACACAGTAGGTGGCTACTGGAGAGCCTGGGAGGTACATTCTGTCCTCTTGACTTACATTTCCGCTTTTCATTACCTGTACATTGCACACGGCACACATTAGATTCTGTATTCTACATTCTGCACTCAGCATTCTGCATTTTCTGTACGTTCTATATTCTGACAGCCACTGCCTTGTTTTTTTCACAGCTATGGGTTTATGCCTACTTTCCGATGCTGGCTCCTGAGCTCGAGGTTGAGGTACCTCTGGAGATCCCCTTCTCTCGCAGATTTGAGGGTCGATACCGGCCGAGGACTCGGGAGACTTTGCCCTATCTCCGACAGTTCTTCGATACTGTACGGCCGACGGAGGTAATCCAAAACTCTCAGTTCGTCATGTTTTCAGCTTTGGTTCATCTTGCATATTTACGACATCTAATTAGTTTATGCCCTTGTTATCCGTAAATCACTTGGCAGCCCTGGGCATCCTTGTCAGGACATGCCCGGTTCTGATTCCCTGGGGCGTGGGTCGCTTCTCGATACATGATTTTATTTGAGGGGCCAGTTGGCAGGGCCTGGTTTTTAGGGAATCGCTTCATGCGTCAGACGATGGGCAACCCTGATCAGGGTATCCCTTCAGCGCCTCCAGATGACATGCGATCCACTGAGGGACTCACTCCCCGAGAGGTCGAGGAGCTCATGTTGGGTACTGATGCAGTTCTGTTGCTGGAGGAGGAAGAGTACGCAACCTACCGCCGTACATACTTGATGCCTCCGCTGTCAGGTGTCTATACTTCCATGAGGAGGGCTGCTGGCGTGCCATCATCGAGTCGAGTCCGGGCTGCAGATACCCCTCCGTCTAGCAGGGCCGGCACATCGAGGAGTGGGGCTAGAGAGATCCCCCCGACTTATCCGTATGCTGGGTGGCCGGATCTTCCGACCGAGTTGACAGGCTGGCGGTATGGGACATCCTACCCGATTCCATTGGAGCCTCCATTGCCTGATCATTGATACGTCAGTGACCCTGACTCACCAGCGGTATGCTTTACAGTTTTGATTTATCACTCAGATATTTAGACATTCATTCATTCATTCACTGATGGCTTGCACTTACGTCTGCAGCCTCCCAGAGAGTACACTGAGGGGTTACTCGGAGTGGTGGCCTCACTCGAGAGCATGGTCCTGCGGAGGGAGACACAGCTATTCATCGCCGGCGTCTCGGTACTTTTCAATTTCCTTGCATTTATCATACTTCTGATGACATACTAAAATTGAACATACCATTACATTGGTTGACTGTACGTGTAGAGCACATCTGACACACACCACATTCATATACTGTATCTGCATGCACACACTTTATGTAGCATTCTTGCATCTGCATCTGATATACGTACTTTGACTGATGCATTGAAACTGCCCCCTTTTTTTCTTTTCAGCTCCCACCACTACAGGTTGGGCCATCCAGGCCTTCTCAAGGGGCTGGGAGAGGGGACTCGACTCGCAGCCGAGGCAGGCGCAGAGCACCTATCAGAGATGATGAGGAGTCCAGCGTGGAGGAGGAGTCTGCGCATCCTCAGTTGGAGACATCCGCAGGCAGAGAGGAGGACTCTGGCTTCGGTTCTGAGAGTAGAGGTGATGTCGGGGAGGGTTCTGAGGACGGCAGCTCCGATTCGAATGGTAGTGCCAGTGGAGGTGGTGCAGAGGCTGCTCAGCCGAAGAGGATAAAGAGGGCCTCCCGATCTTGAGCCTGACAGCACTGATGCAGATGTTCTTGCTTTATTTTCTTTTTGTTTTACTTTTTTACTAGTAGTTGTAGCACATCAGCTTTAGGCAGTTTTATTTTCTTTAAAACTTGTACCCTGTTGTAAAATGTTGTAACAAAAGAAGTTATGATGGAATGAAACAACTTTTTGTTCAAAAAGTGTTGTATTTTGCATTCTTAGCATCGCATCGCATCATTTTGCACAACAATGAGATTGAATGGAAATGGAGCATTATACATCGCCAATTCAGGTAATGAGCCAACATAGCAAACTAAACAGCTTAACTCACTAAGAAACAACAAAACCTTAGCAAGTTTACAACTCGATAAGCAAATTTCGACAATGTTGATAAACAAAGAGCAACAATTCGATGAACAAAACTCGACAACTCGATAAAACTTAACAACTCGATAAACAAAACTTAACAACTCAATAAGCAAAACTTAACAACTTGATAAGCAAGACTTAACAACTCGATAAGCAAGACTTAACAACTCGATAAGCAAATGCATTTCGGACAAACGGGGCCACGGAACGCATCCGAAACAGAGGTA
Source organism: Camellia granthamiana (assembly GCA_036172215.1). Taxonomy (NCBI): domain Eukaryota; kingdom Viridiplantae; phylum Streptophyta; class Magnoliopsida; order Ericales; family Theaceae; genus Camellia; species Camellia granthamiana. The sequence goes on from CM069907.1 coordinate 105,897,503, forward strand.
AACTCAGACCTTCAACACTCCCAGCACATGGAAAGGCTAGAAGCTCTCTTCTAGAGAGTAGGAAAAGGCCAAAAACCAGCTTTTCTCCATGGCCGACCACCAAAAGTGGCTGGTCGACCAGTTTTTTGCTCAGTAGACCAAGTATGTGGTCGGCCGACCAGAAAAGGTGGCTGGCCGACCAGAAAAAGTGGTTGGCCGACCAGTTGGCATGGCGACCTCCAGATTTTTGACACTTGTCCTCCAAACAGTGCCTTATCCTCCATAAAAGTTCCAGCTTCGTGTTTCTCTCTTTCCATCTCAGTTTTACATCAAAATGGAGGCATTTCTCATCCAAAATCTCACAACTTGGATTGCTACCTTAGATGGCTCGGAAAAGTTGAACTTCTGAGGCTTCGGCATAAATGCACTATTCACGCTGAGTCGCACTCCGCTGCACCTTCCGTTTCTCTATGCCGCGGTAAGGTTTTGGAACCAGGTAACACATGTCTTTAGTTTTGGCGGGCAAGAGATGTGTCCTACCTTCGAAGATTTCCAAGCTTTGATGGAATCCGAGCGTAACGAAGAAATCTTGCCCTAGCTTCGCTTCGGCCACGCCCAAGCCTTAGGATGAATGTGTGGGCTCACTATGCACGACGCTCGGTCTTTGATCCGCGACAGAGAATTGGACATCCTCTGCTTGATTCATCGTTTTTCCAATGCCGGTGACCGCGGTGATCACCACTGGCAAGGTTTTCGGCGACATGCCCTTTGCTTGTGCATGTTGTCTCACTTTTTGCTTGCCCCAGGCTTCAGTGGGCCTAGCATTCGTTTGATCGAGGTTGCCCAAGGCTTGAAAGAGGGCAAGAGCTGCATTGCCATGACATTGGCCGAGACATTGATGGGCTTGGATGCTTTCCATCGCTGGGAGACGACCAGATTCGCGAGGAGTCCACTACTGCTGCAGGTAATGTTTCCCACCCTGTCTCACATATATATTGCTCACATCACTCGGTCCTCAGGCTCAATTTTTCTCTCAAAACCCTATTCTCACTTTTCTCTCATCGTACATCTCTCTATTCTTTTTTCTCTCATTTTTCATCCCTTCCCAGGTGTGGTTGATGGACAAGTTGCAGGTTGTGGACTCTTGCCTAGCATACTCAGCTCGCAGCTACTTCTTCCGGCGACGTTTAGTCGATGCCCTTGTTGAGGGATAGTGGTTTGACTGGATGTGCAGTTTGTCCATAGACCGTATTGCTTGGCGTTGTCCTTGGCTCAATCTACCGGCAATGAGCTACAGCATGTCCTGGCAGACCGGGATTCAGTTGATTGGCCTGACACACTGCGTGTTCTACTTTCCTTTTCGGTTCCAGCGCCAGTTTGGCCATGATCAGATTTGCCCAGCAGAGGGGATAGAGTACCTAGCTGCATTTCCGGTCCGAGGCGCACAGCTAGCTTAGTATGCCATGGCATGGAGGACGAGAGAGCTTCTGGCCCCCGCTCCTACTTTCAGTTACACCCTTTCCGATGAATGCACAGATTGGCTTAATGAAGAGGCACAGATTGGGCCCAGCTTGCCATCAGTGGCTTCGATCAGCTCTGGGAGGGGACGCGGGAACACTTGATTATGCCCCTGATTTATTTGCTTTAATTAGAACTTTCAAGTTTTCTTTATGAGTGTAATAAAAAAAGCAACTTCAATTTGTATGCAAGAGCAGGAGAACTCTGTATTGAAATCAATATAATTGGAGGTTGTGGGTACTGAAAATTTCCCGTTTGGTCCAAAAATGGTCTAAGTTGTAAAAAGATTAATTTGAGCAAAATCAACTTTTATTAAAACTTTTCAAAACCATTTTTGATATGGATCAGAACTGGACACGCCTGAGTTCTGTCACTGAGATGTACAACCCCGGATCCCGGCAACTGGAAAGTTGCCGCTAGTCTGAATAACACTATACTGGAGATCACAACCGAGCTCTTGAATGCTGAATAGACAAAGATGACCAAACATGATCAGATGGACAAAGTTGATTGAGGAAGTGTTTATGGCTGGACTTCAAGATGAAGTTGCCTACGTATCCCAAAGATAAGAATCAAGCCTTACGTAGTTCGGCTCAGGTTCACTCGTGTATTAACCTTTACCTTTTATGCCCTAACTTTTGCCAAGGCCGCCCTTTGCGGGTTTTCAACCTTGCGAGCTCAGTTTTTATGATTTCAAATTTTTCTATGCTCTAACTTTTGCCTAGGTCGCCCTTTCGGGTTTTCGGCCTAGCGAGCCACTCAGGGGTAATATTTCTTCAACTTGTCCATGTTGATCGGTTGGGAGAACTCTAGGCCATCTAGGTCCATCAGAACGACATCTCCACCCAACCAGATAGACTTAATGATGTAAAGGCCAGTCCAATTGGGTTTGAACTTGCCCCTAGGGTCGTGGATGGGAGCTCGGTTGTCTTTGAGCACCAAATCTCCTTCTTTCAAATTCCTGGACTTAACCTTCTTGTTAAAATCCCTGGCAATTCGTCGTTGATAATCCTGAACATGGTACAGTGCTTTCAGCCTTCACTTGTCAAAGAGCATAAGTTCTTCAAACCTGCTCTGTTGCCAATCTGCCTCAGCTATCTGACACTCAGCCAGTACTCGTAATGACGGAACCTCAATTTTGATAGGTAGAACGGCCTCCATCCCATAAACCAATGAATACGGAGTCGCTCCAGTAGAAGTTCTAATTGAAGTCCGGTAGCCCCACAGAGCAAATGGCAACTTATCTGGCCAGTCCCGGTAGGTTTCTACCATCTTCTGCAAAATATGTTTGATGTTCTTGTTGGCGGCCTCAATTGCTCCATTGGTCTGCGGCCGATATGTGGATGACTTATAAAAAGCCACGTTGCATTTTTCCAACAAGTCAATCACTTCCTTCTTGAAGTGGGAACCGTTATCTGAAATAATCTCGTTCGGGACCCCGTAGCGACAGATAATGTTGTTCCTGATGAACTTCGCAACATGTGAAGCCTTCAACACCGCGTAAGATTGGGCCTCAACCCGCTTTGTGAAATAGTCTATCGCAACCAGAATGAACTCATGCCCATTAGACCCCTTTGGAGTGACAGCCTCGATCACATCGATTCCCCAAACTGAAAATGGCCATGGCGAAGTCATATTGTACAGTTTCGACGGCGGGATATTCATGCGGTTTGCATGGATCTGACATTTGTGACATCGCTGAACAAAGCCAATACAATCCTTCTCCATGGTGGACCAGTAGTAACCTTGTTTGAGAATCTTCCGAGCTAGCATCACCCCACTCATGTGCGCTCCACACTCTCCTCCATGGATGGCCTCCATCAGGCTCTTCGATTCTTCGGCATCGACACACAGTTTATGCATTCCCAGATGACCTCTCTTGTACAGTTTACTCCCGCAGATGATGAACTGAGCATCCATTCTTCTGATTGCCCTTTTATCCTTGGCATTTGCCCCTGGTGCATACGCTTCTTTCTCCAAGAAGTTCCAGACATCGTAATACCAGGGGTTCTCATCTTGAACCTCTTCTAAGGCAGCAATCGACTCGTAGGCCGGCGCAAACTTTTGGTCAATGATGATCGGACGCATCCGGACTCCAAAAGGGATGTCTATCATAGAAGATAAAGTTGCTAATGAATCTGCGAACCTGTTGTTTTCTCTTAACAGATGAGCGAAGTTCAGTTTCTCAAAACGAGGAATCAGCAAGTCCAAGGTCTGGTGATAAATTCTCATCTTTTCTTCTTTGACTTTCCAATCTCCTTTAGCTTGAGATACAACAAGGTTCGAGTCTCTGATGACGTCCAACCGTTTTGCCCCTAGTTCTAGGGCGGCTTCTAAACCAGCAATGCATGCTTCATACTCTGCTTCGTTGTTCGAGACTTTGAACCGGAGTTTAAATGCTAGAGGGATATGGGAATTGTCGGGTGCTACCAGCAACACCCCTATCCCATACCCATACTGGTTTGACGCTTCGTCAAAATACATCGTCCAAAACTTATCTTCGATATGCAAAATAGCCTCATCTGGAAATAAGTACTCAACTGCTTCATCCCCCTCAACTGGGTGATCAGCTAGGAACTCCGCTACCGCTCTCCCCTTTACTGACTTGCGAGTCACATACTTCAGATCGAATTCGTAAAGCAGAAGCAACCAACGGGCTAGCCTACCCGTAAGTGCTGGTTTCTCGAAGAGATATTTGATGGGATCTAATCTTGAAACCAACATTACAGAGTGAGCTAACAGGTAGTGCCGCAGCTTCCTGGTAGCCCATACCAAGGCCAAACAAGCCTTCTCGAGTGGAGTGTAGCAGGTCTCGTAATCCAACATCTTCTTGCTTAGGTAGTAGATAGCTTTTTCTACTTTGTCCTCGGACTCCTGCGCAAGCATGCAGCCCATTGTAGTTTCAGTTACTGAAAGGTACAAAATCAACGGTTTTCCCGGCTCAGGCGGTGACAACACGGGTGGGTTCTGTAAGTATTGCTTGATCTGTTCAAAAGCAGCTTGGCATCGGCCGTCCCATTGGAATTTCTTTCCTTTCTTCAGGAGACCAAAGAGTGGTTCACAAGTCAAGGTTAATTTTGCAATAAATCGTCTTATGAATTGCACTTTACCCAGAAAGCCTCGCACCTCCTTTTCAGTCCTTGGTGGTGGCATTTCTATGATGGCCTTGATTTTGGAAGGGTCGATTCGATACATCTCTGTGTAATCAAGAACCCCAGCATTTTCCCTGCTGTAACACCAAACGTACACTTCTAAGGATTCAGCCGCAACCGAAATTCTCTGATCCTTTGGAAGAACTTTGGCAAGGCGGTGTAGTGGCCCTCTCTTTCTTTGGACTTGACAATCTTGTCGTCCACGTACACCTCCACCTCTTTGTGGATCATGTCATGTAATATCTTGGTCGCGGCCCATTGATATGTAGCTCCAGCATTCTTCAACCCAAATGGCATCACCCTATAGCAATATGTCCCCCACGGGGTGGTAAAAGCAGTCTTCTCTCGGTCTTCGGGTGCCATCACTATCTGATTATAGCCAGAAAACCCATCCAGGAATGAGAGCAACGCATGCCCTGCAGTGAAGTCCACTAACTCATCGATATGCGGCAGAGGGAAGTCGTCCTTCGGACTGGCTTTATTCAAATCCCTAAAATCCACGCATGCCCGAATCCTGCCATCCTTCTTCGGCACCGGAACTATGTTGGCCAGCCAAGTTGGGTACTCAGATACCAGCAGGAACCCTGCGTCAATTTGCTTGGTGACTTCTTCGTTAATCTTGAGAGCCCAATCCGGGCGGATCCTTCTGAGTTTTTGTTTAACGGGTCGGGCCTCTGGGTCAAGAGGGATCCGGTGCTGTACAATCTCAGGATCGATTCCAGGCATGTCTTCGTAGGACCACGCGAAAACATCTTTGAAATCTTTTAATAAAGCGACTAGGTACTCGCGCTCCTCCGAAGACAACGTGGACCCGATCTGGACCAGCCGCGGGTCCTTCTCAGTACCAATATTAACTGTAGTGATTTCATCAACCAAGGGTTTAACAAATCTCTCCTGCTCTTGATCAATTAATTGTTGTAAAACCGGAGGAATTTCTTCCTCGTCGTTTTCATCAAAATTTTGAAAGTCTTGATTAATACAATAAATCAAAGGCACATAAAAGTACTCAGAAACCATAGCCATTACATTCTCATTAATCACTTCCAAATCGTCCGATTCCTCTATTACAACAGACTCAAAAGAGAAAGAAAAAGACGACCTAGACAGGACTGTGGCATCCGGGTTGTCAACCCCAGGAATACCGGACTCAGACTCAGACAAGTTGGAACCTGATTCCGACTCCACAGACTCGGTGGAATCAGATTCCGGCTCACTACCTGACCCGGTGTTGCTTGATAAAAATCCCTCCTCGTACTGCCAGATGAGGGATGGTGCGATGGATGCATCCAAAATGTTTGAAGGTGGGCTCGCAGCCGTTTCATTCCCAATCATGGACACCGAGAAGTTATCCTCCAAGCACTTCTGTACGATTGGAGGAACTGAAAGTAGACAAGCCAGTGCTACCCCCTTTTCAATCTCGGTGTTCTCAAAATCCACTTTCCTACACTGCTCAACTTCTGCTGATGGGTCTGTCTGCTCCTCGGCAACATCATCCCCGGATAACTGCAGGTCAAAGAAGATCTCAAACCTTGGCAAGCGACGTTTCTCTGCTTTCAACCATGGCTTTGGGAAGCCGCAGAATGGAAAATCCTCCCCCTCCCGGACCAAGCATCCGTTTAGGGTACCCTGGATGGGTCGGTGCATTAATTCATAAGGCTTCCCCGCCTGCTTTGCTCTGGCTCTCCCAGCCATCTCCTTGCCTTTCCTCACCCAGTCCTCTTTGGTAGGCAGATAACCTAAGCCAAAGGTATGCGGGTTGTGCGGCACTTCAACCGATACTGCAATGCCCTTCCGGCCACTTCTTCCAAGCCCCATCCTAGGGATGTGTTGGAGTTTGTTCACGAGGTATACTGACTGAGCGCTAACATACAACCCTTCATCAACAGCTATGATGTTCTGTACGACCCGGGCCTCGGCTAGGGTAAAACCCGATAGGAACATATCCTCTGTGCCATGCTCGATTTCCAAAATCGGTGTAGACACTTCTGGTGGCAGATGGATTGACGAATTCCCAAAAACTATGGCCACCCCCTTCCCGTGAGGGTATTTCAACATCTGATGCAGTGTGGAAGAGACTGCCTTCACCTGGTGCAGCCACGGCCACCCCAGGAGTAGATTGAAGGTTGCGGGAACATCCAAGACATGAAAGTCAATTTCGTGCTGTCCCGGACCAACCTGAGTCTGAATTTTCACAGTCCCTATCACCTCTCTGCTTGTGTTATCATATGCACTTATCACCTGGGCTGTTGGCACAAAGTCTGCGGGCTTCAACCCGATTGCATATACCGTCCTTGATGGGCACACGTTAATAGCGGATCTCGTGTCGACAAGAACCATCGGTATCCATTTGTTTCTACACTCCACAGAGATGTAGAGTGGTTTGTTATGATTCGCACCCTCAGGTGGCAGTTCCTTGTCGAAAAAGGTCAACATCGGGGAAGCCCCCCCCGGAAAAACCAATCCCACCAGTTGTTTAGGCGTGGTGTCTATTGAGAGTTTGGCCTTGTCCATTGCCGATATGACAGCTTGTCTACGAACACGTGAAGCCATAAGCAGTCCCCAGATAGAGATGTCTGCTTGTATCTTTTTCAACTGCTTTAGCACGGCCTCTTCTTCAAGTAGCTTCTCTTTCTGCTTCTCCGACTCCTTGTCCTTCCCGGACGCCTCTGGTTGATCTAGGTGCGGGGGTTTGAAATACCGCCCACTCCTAGTCATATGGTCAACTTCACCAATATACCAGGTATCATCCGGTTGATTGCTTCCCCAGTCCTCATCGGTGTGGGCGAGACATAGGTCATCGTCTTCTCACCACATTCCATCGGCAGCCGACAGACACCTGTCCGGCTCCGTTACAGCTGTCCTCGTACCCACAGCACCACCTTCCGTCCATGTGCTCATAACATGCTCTGTTCTTGTGCACACAGCACGTTCAGTCCCCACGGGGGCCTTGGCCTTTTTGGCTCTCTCAAAATCTTTGATCCCTTCCCTTTCTAACTGCGTCAGTGCAGCCTGCTATTCAACATGTCCTGTATTCAAAATGCCCAAATCCCGAGCGAAATTCTTGGCACCAGCGCTCTCCGGCGATGCATTCTGATTTCCGACCCTTCTGGCCACAGCTGATGTTCTCGTCCCTGACAGGCCCTGTTCCGGCTGAGATTCTTCAACAATATCTGGTTGGTCGTCAAGCCACCCTGTAACCTCTGCTGACCCATCAAAATCAAACCAGTTGATTGTCATGTCTCCTGGATCTTGTTCGCTGAAGAGCTGAAGGTTAGCAATGTCTCCTTCTAGAGTTGCTAAGTCATCTACCCTCTGATCAAGCCTATCCCCCCGTACTACACAAATCTCTGCCCCCATTGGCAACTCCATATTCGGCCTAACCTGGCCCACTAACGTAATGTAGCCACCGGGATTTTATGCCTCCTCAGCAGAGCTCCCAAATTCCTCAGGCCCTGAATGACTAGTCCCACTTTCCTCCGAAGTCATCCCTGTTCTATCTTCGATAGTCACCACCTTTGGTTCAGGTTGGGTTCGGGAGATGTCCAACATGCACAAGTCAGTGCTGTCAGGAATGAACACCTTCGGCTTGGGTAGGTGAGAAAGGGTGATATATATGCTAGGGTCGTATGACACGACCCTAGTTTGGATTGAGTTGATGTGTTTGGGAGGTTGAGCTTGGTTATGTGGTGGGAGAGGGTTGGTTGTGACATTCGGTTTCTCCGGGGGCACGATCACCCTGTTGTCAACGAGATCCTGAATCTCGTGACGCAATCTAAAGCAATGGTCGGTGTCATGACCATGTTGCTGGTGAAAGGCACAATATTTGGCTGGGTTATGGGAGGGGGGAAGTGTTTCTGGCAATGGTCGCGGCTCCAGGGGCTTCAAGTGCCCTTTCCTGATTAAAACCCCCAGAGCTTTGGACAGGGGCATGTGTAATGGAGTGAAGGTTCTTTGGCCTCGAGGTTGGTACTTGGTTGTTTGTGGGTTGCTTCCGGACGCATCGGTGAATGGTGTAGCTACAAGGGCTCTTGGAGGAGTGGTGGTGACCATGCTTACTTCTGAGGCTCTGGCAGTTGCAGCGCTGCTTGTGCCTGTATTTGCGTTGCAGTTGAAGGTCCTCCTGGGCTGTTCTCTGTCATTATCAATCAGACCCTGCTTTAAAGCGTCCTCGATCTGCACCCCAATCTCATGCAGATCTGCAAAAGTGGGGTGAGGGAGGATGATCATTCTCTGCATGAGCTTGGGCTGAAGGTTGCGCGCAACCATTCGTATTTGATCTTTGTCAGTCGGCCTAATGGTTATCATTGAGGCCTTGGCCCTCCAACGGGTTACGAAGTCAGAAAATCTCTCCTTCGGCTCCTGTCTAATCGTCTAAAGATCACGAGTTGTGATCTCGATCTGTGTATTATAGGAGTATTGAGCTACGAAGGCCTCGGCCATCTCATCCTAGTTCTTCTTGACAGAATCTTCCAGTTTTGCGTACTAGATGGCCGCTACACCCGACAGGGTTCGGCCGAATAAAGAAAGCTTCTGTAATCTGGTGAGGCCCATCGGCCGTAGTATGTCTGAAAAAAACCGCAGATGTACCATAGGATCACCGGATCCATCAAAACGGTCAATATGTGGCATCTTAAACCGGTCCGGCAGTGTCACGGCCGCGTCGGTGTACCCATCTTCGATATCTGGAATGGACTTGACTCCCTGAGATTTCTTGAACAGCTTTTCAAGCTTGCTCACTTTTAATGCTGTGGGGTCCACCTCGAACTCAAACGGAGAATCCGGTAGGTTGGTAGGTGTTTTGGATAGCTGGGTGGGATTGGGGGCAGAGCCGGCCCTGTCGGAATGTCCGTATCTTCCTGGACATTTGGTGTCTCCCCGGGTATTGGAACCGTTGGTGGGGGAGGAGCTTGGTGTGAAGCAGATGCCCCGGCTTGCTGTTGTAGTCTGATGATTAGCTCTGCCTGTTGGGCCATGATCTCAGCCTGCTGTTTGGCAAATTTTGCTTGACGAGCAGTGTCTTGCTACATGGTTTTCATGCTCTCCTGGAGCTGACGCATCATTTCTTCCATTCCTGCCATACTGCCTTGATCTAGCTGAACTACCGGTATATGTTCCCTCTCTGCGGGAGAAACAGAACTCTGATCCCTACTATACTCAGGTGGGGTAGACAAAGCCCTCTGAATTGACTGCTGAACTGATATCCTCTGCCTAACTGCCCTCCGTCTAGTAACCGGGGGTAAAGAATGGAACACTGGTTGTCCGTCTACCAGATCCTCAGATCGATGGAGTCTGCGACCTCTAGTCCAGAGTGCTTGGGGAATATCTGCTTGGTTGGAAGCAATTGTGCTAAACTACCATAGCAAAAAGATAAATAAAGCATAATAAGAAAATAAACAACCAGAAAACGGACAGCATAACGGCTTAAATAAACACAACACACAGTCGGTATGACAACACATAGTTGGTATTTGTAAGCTGAATATACTGCTCTCAACTACTGATCATTGTTTCCAAATCACTGCCCCAAATCTGAATCTGATACCCACAGATATAACTGATTCTCAAAACACTGATACTGATGCCCGCAGGCCTGATGCCCAGACTTGCAAACTGATACATGCATTCTTGTAGAGACGCACTCTAAAAGCATATAGCAAGCAAGTGAGAGCCAAAAACAACCCTATGTTGGGGTGGGGTTTCCCTGTCCTATTTTGTCAGGAGCTGGGGTTTCACTACGCACGCAGCGGTTTCAAACAACCTACAATCGGGTAAGCAACCTGTCCTAGCTTGGAATGGTCACTATGGATTCCGAATATGCACTAGGTCGAATGGTCAAAAAGGGTGCCCCGGTGAAAACCGGGGTTTGTGTTCCCATCGTGGCAGAGCCCGTAACCGGTCAGCCTTATGGTACGCTTCTCAAAGCGAGCCTCCGGCAAACCGTTCAGGAATAGCAGACGGCAAACATGGTGTCCGAAGCGCACCAATACAAATGCAATGCAAAGAAACACATAAATGTAATCAAAACAAGATATCATGAGTTCGAGTCAAGTTTTCAAAACACCCCAGCAGAGTCGCCAGAAACTGTAGACGCGCCCAAACGTCCAGGGAAAATCCCGTTTTGTTCATTAGGCTTACTACAGTTCGGACTCAATGTCACGGTTCTGAATCTAATCTCACAAAGTGCAATGCAAGATCGATAAATCACCAAAGAGTCCAAATCCGGCAAATCGTTTTGAAAAACTGATTTTTAAAAAGAAGTGTCAAACATGGACTGCTTTGGCAGATATAGAGTCACCACCTAAATATTTTATTTTGGGAGAATTTAGGAAACCATGACTCGTGCCTAAGGCCACGTGTCCGTCATCACCAAAGTTGCCTCGGCTCGGGAACTTGGGTACGAGAGGGAAAGGTCATGCAATGAGCACCCCCGTTCGTCCGATCAAAGATCGACCTTTACTAACATGATATCTTGTTTTTGAAAACACATGTGCTCTTATTCCAGTTATTAACCTAGAATTACTATATGATGCGCACAACATACAAGTATAGACTGGATTACCTAAGTTGGAACAAAGCATTGCATATTCGTTTTGAAAATGGTTTGCTACTCGCAAGTAGGCTAAAATACGGATTTTGCCACCCTCAAGTGGGCTTAGAAAACATGGTGATTTGCCACTCTCAAGTGGGCTTAAAACTCGCAATCAATGAATTGTCCCAATTCAAGAAACCCAACCTTCACCCACAGGCATTCAGGCAGTTATATCACATAAGCAAATAGCCTCATGGCAAGCATGCTATCATGGCAATACTCACACTCATGCAAGATGCTAAAGCATAAACACTTACAGTGTACTCCGAGCCAAAAAAGAAACTAGTTAGTAATCAATGCATGATCCTAGCTATGTCAAGAATGCCTGATGCAACACATGCAAAATGCAACTAAGATAGGCTCGGCTATTCTAAAATGTCATGTGAGATACAACTTGATACATGTATTCAACTTGGAATTGAAGTACAATGCAGTTAGTATGATGCGCCGAGCCTGGTGCATGCAAGATAGATGAATGAAAGCAAACATGCGATGCATAAGGATGCTAATTGAAACATGCCCTAAAACTAACCATCGAAAGCAGGTAAGTAAAAGGGAGAAAGACGTGGGTTGGAAGACATGCATCACACACATGCACACTTATTTACACCCGTGGGTCCTCGCAACGGAGGGTCCGAATGAATAATACAGAACCAACTAGCTAATCTAGGCTAATCTAATTAAACTAGTTATTACACAACGAAATAAATAACAAGCTGTAGCTAATTATTACACAACTCTAATTAAACAACAAATTAACTAAGTAAGCAATTTAAATAAGCATGTAAACTAAATGAAATAGGCTGCCTCAGCTCTGCTTTGGATGACAAAGGATGCATGCATGCTCGAGTTGCTTTGTTCGAAAATCCCTCGCGACGCCCCGACTTGCCTCTGTTTGCAATTGACCTCAGAACACTGCACAAAGCTCCAGAAGGCTGAAACTCCACCCTGGGAATCTGTGGGAAGGCTGCCCACCAACTATTGGCCTTGGAGACCACCTGCCAACCACTTTTGTGGTGAAAAATCAAAAAAAGTGGTCGGCTAGCCACTAAACCTGGTCGGCCGACCAGTTTCTGCCCCTTGTTTTTGGTTTTCTGCAACAGAAGGCAAGAGAGAGGGATGTCAAAGTATTCGCAACACATGTGTGCACGACCACTCTCCCCATCATTGCATAAGCTCAAGGAAGTGTAGTCCTTGACCCTCGGGCCACCAATCACGCATCTCGATGCATGATGGCCGAGGAGTCGAATTGCATGACTCAATGTGAAATGAATGCACATATAAGTACCTAAAGCCAACAACTCCGTCATGGGTGGTCAAGAGTGTCGGCGACCGAGAATCGAGGCACGTTTCATCATTTCAAGCATAAAACGTCCCTCGTTCTCCGTGTTTGGACTAACCCCTATTCCAAACACAATGCAACAAACAAGGCATGCACCAATGCAACTCTAGCATGCAATCTTGATGCAATGTAACTAAGTCATGCAAACATGCAAGGGATAACATGTAAACATGCTACTAGCATGCACAATGCTATGAACTAAAAATGACATATTCAATGCACATGACACTTAGCATACACAGTGCACATGACACTTACATATACAACGAGATGAACAAGGCATGCACAACGCAATGATCAATCATGCGACAAGATGGCATACTCAATGCGGCTCAAGCGTGCAAACATGCAATGCAACCTAAGCATGCAAATATGCAAGGGGCATGATAGCATACATAATGCCAATATGGAATGCAACATGAACAACCTAACAAGGCTAATGGCATGCACAATGCACAATGCTAATGCACACATACTCAATGCAAGACAACATAAGCATGCAACAATATGACAAAATGCGACTAGCATACAGATTGCGAATGTCAAATAGCATACTCAATGCGGCGAACTACATGGCATGCGCAATGCTAAGTGGACTTAAACCAAAATGGATGGGCCTCAGCCACACCCAAATCAGTGGCCAATAGATGATGGAAATAAGGCATCAAAACACATACGATCATGCACAATGCAACGGCCCCGAGTCTAAGGCACAAAACACAACTTTCCAAAGGCATTGAAAGGATGAAATATGGAGTACAATGACACATGTTTCAGCTCTGAAATGGCATACAAAATGACTCCGAATTATGCAAATAACTCATGTAATGCATGTTGAATGGCTCAAGCATCGAAACTAGTGAAGTGTATTACACTATAGGCATGCAAGGCAATGCTGAAATGGCCAAACCAACTCCAAACAGACCCTATGCAGGCCCAAAATAGTAGGAAAATGAGTTGGTATGATGGCTTGAAAGGCACAAAAATGAAGCTCATGTAATGGCTCACAAAATAGGGTATAAAAGCACAACTCTCAAGGGCACTTAAAGAGTGGAAAATGTGGAAGTATGATAGCCCTATATGCTCTGAAATATCATGCTCAATGATGCCAAAACATGAAAGTACCTCAAGTTAAGCATGCAAGGGACCTCAAAACTCGAAGCTAGTCAAGGCCATTACACTACAAGCATGCATAGCAAGCATCTTTTGACCAAGAGGCCTCAAAAAAGAGCTAAGGAAGCCCAAAATATGAACAAAACCAGCTTGGAGCATGGCCAAAATATGCTAGAATAGAGGGCCAAAACATCATGCATTCTAACCTAGTAAACATGATTTACACTACAAGCATATGAAGCATGTTAGAGGCTACCAAACCAGCTGAAAACAGAGTCATGGCATGCCAAATGATGACCAAAAACCCACTGAAATATGACCAATACATGCAAGAATGACATGCTACTTTGATAAGCCACAAAAGGGATTAATCTACACATGCAAGAGGCAAACCCAAGGTGACCAAACCAGCCATAGACAGAGTCTAGGCAGGCCTTAAAAGTCACCAAAAAGTGCCTGAACCGAGCCTTGAAAGTATGAAAACATATGCTCCTTTGATAGGCCAAAAATGCAAGCAAACAAGACCAAAAGAGAGAGGGTCACCCCTCTCTGATTTAGGGCCTCAAAACCACATACCAACCACTGAAAATCCACTGGATTTCAGTGGCTAAAAGGCCATGCAAGGGTTAACTCAAAGGCCTTATGGCATGGCACAAAACAAGGCTAAATAGGGCATGCAAGGGGGAAGATGACCCTCAGCACCCAAGAGGCCTTAAACAAACATGTTAAGAAACTTAAAAAAAGACTTTTTTCAGTTGAAAGCTAAGGCCAAACAAGCATGCAAGTATGGCTAAGAGAATGATCAAGACAAAGCTTAAAAAGGGAGAAAAGAAGTTACCCTTGAAGCACAGCAAAACCAGCAAGCTTCTCAGCCAAAAACCAAACTTTTGAGCCTTCTCAAGACCCTCCAGCACCTTAGTAACAAGGTAAGAGTGTTTGGGGTAGAAGGTTGTGCACAAATGTGAAGCAAATGCACCAATATAGAGAGAGAAAGAGAGAGATATATAGAGAATATAAGCCTATGCCTTATGAAATTTTTCTGAACCTGGTTCAAGGAGAGGGAGGGCCTCTCTTATAGAAAAACAAGAGGGTTCAAGCTTCTTGGAGAAGCTAAACATGGATGCAATCCCTCCACGTGTATGGAGGATACAGTCTGTGCCCTCCAGCTGGCACAGCTGGCATCCATTCAGTCAGACAAAACAGGAGGAAACCTGCCGACCAGAAAAAGTGGTCGGCCTGCTACCTTTAGTGGTCGGCCGACCACCCTAAGTGGTTTCCCAGAATAAAAGCTGGTCGGCAGGGGGAATTGGTGGCCTCCACACTGAAAGTAAGCCAATGGTGGGGTGGGAAACCAGAAAATGTGGCCCAAAGACCAAGAAAGCCAGTTTCCCGACCAAAAAACAGGCTGGCGGGGAGAAAAGTGGTTTTCAAGGAGAAAGCTGGTCTCCCACCCTTGTACCTCCTTCCAAATAAGGAAAACAAGGTTCGTGCCAAGAACGAACCAACACGGATGCAAAAGGAGAGTTCGGGAGGCAAGACGCGTGGCCCGGGGCCTCGAAAACTGGCTGTTGAGCACAAAAAGTGGCGTATGACCTCAAAAGTGGTTTCCCGAACCACAGTGTCCCTCTAGACAGAGGAAACAAGGTGTGTTCAAAAAAACGTGCCAAACGGAGAATGTTAAGCAGTCCCAAACCGAGGCGCACGGCCGACGGCTCTGAAAACCGGAAACTAGTCTCCAAACGGAAACAGTGGCCTATGACCACGAAGAGTAGCCTACGACCACTGAGAGATGGTCTACAAGACCTTTCCCTCCTGAAAACAAAACTTGGTCTGTGGACCGAGTCAAAGTACAAAAAGTCCCGAGGTCAGGAGGTGAGGCTCCCAGCCAAGAACTCCGAAACCTCGACACGAGCACAACATGCGCAATCACCGAGCGCTCAATCGATGACGTCTAAGTCTTAAGGTCGGTCAAAAATGGGATGTCTACAGCGAGTTTGACTCTTTGGCCATCATGCATTAAGATGGGTGATTGGTGGCTTGAGAGTCGAGTACTACGCTCCTTTGAGCTTGAGAAATGATAAGGAGAGTAGTTGCACACACATTTCCTTGTAAATGCAGTGTTGTGCCTTTGTTGATCTCTGTTGCAGCAAAGTTGAGATTCTGGAAAAGGAAGTGGCCGGCCGGCCACTTGCACTAGCCTGCCGACCATTTAAAGTGGCCACTGGCCACTTGCAGCAAAATTTTTCAAAATGCTCCTGTTTTGGGGCAGATGCAACCTGAAAGTGTGTTCGATGCTCTGAGGTCATCGCGAGCATAAACAGAGACAACTCATGGCAACGCAGTGCATTTTTGGACGAAGCGAACCGAGCATGCATTTCTCCCTCGCCCTCGAGACCATTTAACTGCTTTACTTAGTTAGTTAATTTGCCAGTTTTGTAATTAATTAGTTGATGTGTTTAGCTAATTTAATTCATTATTGTAATTTTCTAATTAGCTTAGCATAGCTAGTTTTCAATTCGGTTTGTAACTAATTAGCTTAGATTAGTTAGTTATTCAATAGTGTTGTAATTAATTAGCTTAGCATAGTTAATTAATTGGCTTGTAATAAGTAGCTTAGCTTAGCTCTTATTTATTCAGACCCTCCGTCGCGAGGGCAAATGTTGTAATAAGGGTGCGTGTGTGTGTGAATGTCTTCCAACCCCATTTCTTTCTCCCTTTTATTTATCCGCTTTCAGTGGTTAGATTAGGGCATGTTTTTCGATTAGCATACCTTATGAATGCATGCGTACATCATTCATTTGTCTTGCATGCACCGAGCTTGGCGCATCATTCAAACTGCATCGTATTTCAATATACTTACTTGAATACGCGTTTCAAAGCATGTTATCAATTGTTGCATTCATATGCCATCTTAGGTAGCCGAGCCTATTTAGTTGCATTTTTGCATGCGTTGCATTAGGCATCTTGACGTAGTTAAGATCATGCATTGATTTCTAACTAGTTCTCTGTTTTGGCTTGGAGTACACTATAAGTGTTTACGCTCTAGCATACTTGCATGAGTGTGAGTGATTGCCATGATAGCATGCTTGCCATGAGGCTATTTGCTTAAGTGATTTAACTGCATGAATGCCTGTGGATGAAGGCTTTATTGCCTGAATTGGGATAATTCATCAAATGTGAGTTTCAAGCCCACTTGAGGGTGGCAAATCATTATGTTTTAAGCCCACTTAAGGGTGGCAAATCCATGCTTTAGCCTACTTGAGGGTAGCATTTCCAAACCATTTTCGAAAAACAAACATGAGATGTTTTGTTCCAAATTGAGCGATTTAGTCTATACTTGTATGCTGTGCGCATCATATAGTAAAATTAGCTAATAATCCGGAATAAGAACACATGTGTTTTCAAAATAACATATCATGTTTAGTAGTGGCAGATCCTTTGATCGGGCGAACGGGAGTGCTCATTTCAGGACCTTCCCCTCTCATATCCAAGTTCTCGAGCCGAGGCAACTTTGGTGATGACAGACACGTGGCCTTTGGCACGAGTCAGGGTTTCCTAAATTACCCAAAATAAAATATTTAGGTGGCGACTCTGAAATCTGGCAAAGCAGTCCATGTTTGGTGCTTTTGATTCAAAATTGAATTTTCAAAACCAATTGCCGGATTTGGACTCTTTGGTGATTTATCAGTCTTACATTGCACTTTGTGAGATTAGATTCAGAACCATGACAAGAGTCCGAACTGCAGTAGCTATGAACCCAAATCCACGCCCTCTCCGAAAGGGGGGCGCGCGGAGAGAGTTTGGGTGGTCCACAGCAACAAATGCTGCTCGAGCACCAAGATACAATGAATGCTCACCGCTCGAGCGCAAGAATTTCCCGCTTGAGCATAGAAAACACATATCCAGAAGTTTTGTAGACAACAATGCAACGCTTGAGCACAGGAAAGGCTGCTCACGCGCCCATCTGTTCGAGCGCAGGAAACGCCGCTCGAGCGTAGAAAACACTCTCCCAGTAGTTTTACAAACCTGCAAGGTATTAAGAGCTTGCAAAGCCCACTCGAGCGCAAAAATGGCCGCTCGAGCGGAGCAGCAAAAATCGTGAAGCCTGCTCAACTACAAGAATACCCGCTCGAGTGGAGGAGCCAAAATCTGGGTAACAAAGGTTTGGAAAAACAAGCAATCAATTTGTTCTGAACACACAACTATAATCCAATAACCAAAATAGAGGGGAGACAAGGGAAATAAGATATGAATCACCATTCAAAACAACACAAACCTGAGTCCAGAATACAACAAGTGACGGGTCAAAATCGAAATCGCTATACTAATTTTGTTTAATCAATAGTAGCTATTACATTAATCATCCCATATAATATAATAAATTAAAATAAAATTAATTTTAATTCCCATTATATGGTTAACATTTTTTGACATGCTATTTGTTTTTTGGTTATATTGATTCATTAAACACAAATAGGTTTGGAATGATTAAAAAAAAAAAAAAAAAAGGTTTGGAAATGCATTAAACTTGAATTGACAAACATAAAGGATATAAATATTTAAATTATTCAAAAAAAATTAACATTTTTAATATGAGATATCTTCCATTTGCTCAAACTTTGAATCTAAATAAAAAAATTAAAAAAAAAAAAACAAAAGAAATTTGTGGTTTTGTTCTCAAAAGAAATGAGTTCCTAAAAATAAATTTAATGATCAGTTATTTTAACAGGATAATCAACAATAAAAAATCAATTGATGAATACATTTAAAGTATAAGCCCATATCCAATAAATTTTGATGTGTTCTTCATTTTCAATCTAACGTCTGCACCAAAAAAAATTAAACACAAATAATCAATAAGTGAGAGAGTTACAAATTGATAATAGTAACGGTTTTATAAAAAAAATTTAAAAAAAAATCAATTAAATGACACGTTTTTAACAAAAAGAAAAAAAATAAGGAAAAATACAGATTGTAACAAAAAATTTAAAAAATAAAATAATAATATCCATTTATATAAACTCGATTTCTCACAAATGCAAAAACTCATGCAAGTACATATTTCAAATGTAAAGCAAATATTTAAGATTTTTAGGCATTGAAAAGGGGTAAGAAATGGCTCAATGTTGATTGTTTCCTCCCCAATCTTCTATTCATGGTTTCTTTTGTAGGAACTTGTTTTTATATTATAAAGATTACGCTTAAACAGAAGATATATATGAAATTGTATCATATTTAAAATTTGTATAGATAATTAATTGATGATTTTAAAAAATAAAATATTAAATTCAATTTGAAGACAAACTTTAAAAAGATTAAACTGAAATATATGAAAATTCTATAACAAACTAACAAAAGATAAATATGGATCGCTAAAAAAATTATTATTTTTTGGGATGTTTATATCCCAATCTTAATCTTTTTTTTTTATTTAAATATTTTGTTATCTTTTAGTTAAATTTTCATTTTGCAGTTGAAATCTAAATAGTTATATTTTTATTTTTGTATATTTTTTCATCTCTATTGTTTTGTTATTCATATATAAATAATTACCTTTTTATTTTAAAAATTATTTGACTCGTAATATTTTTTTTATTTAAATATTTTTTAATTGTTCATATATAAATAGTTAACTTTTTGTTTTAAAATTAATTGACTTGTAATATTTTTTATTTAGTTTTTTTTTAATCTTTTATTTGACTCTTTATATTATTTTGTAGTTAAAATTTGAATAGTTATCTTTTTTATTTTATTTTTTATATTTTTTTTCTCTATCTCTTTGTTGTTCATATCTAAATATTTATCATTTTATTTATATATATATAATCCTTTTGGGTTTTGAGATTTAGATAATTGACAAATGATTAAAAATTAGAAAAAGTGGGAGGGGAGACTTGAAAGGTGACATGTAGGAGAGAGAATCCATTTAGTATTAAGAGTTTGAAGAATTCTCATATTCTATTACATTTGCTTATATATATATATATAGTATAGATAGACTTGCGGTAACCCGTGCGATGCACGCAAAAATATACTATATATATTTTATGTGATAAATAAATCATTTTAATCTTAAATTATGTCTTAATAGCGACAAGTCATGATGTTAAGCCATCTAGGTAGATGGTAACAACAATTAACTCACAAAATTTCATAATAAAATTTGATATGCATGAAAAATTATTAATTATAAAAATTGTTGAGAATAATAGTATCACAATCACTTGAAAACATAAATAACTTGTATCAAACTAAACAAAACATTAAAAGAGAAAAATTCTATAAATTGTCATGCCCCGTATTTTATCACTCAGATAACATTGCCAATATTTATTAATTAAGTCCATTTATAAATAACATTTCATCCTTGGATGAAATGATAAATAATTAAATATACATATTCTCTCTCGTTATACAACAATGACATTTACATATAAATAAAAGAAATGCCCTGAGGCTTACAATAAAAGAGAGGACACTACTCTTTATAAAAAAAAAAAAAAAATAACACTCAACCAAACAACAAATGAAGTAGTACAATCCATCACTACATTACACTTATGAAATGGTAAAACCCATTGTTTGATCTTCAAATCCGAAAAGTATTCCCTGTACACATGTATAGGCAGGGGCTAAGCAACCACTAGCTCACCAAGCAATCTCATATTCAAACATTAGAAGATATGCAGGTACCAAAATACTCATACATATACATGAAATCATATCATGTCAAAATCATATGATTTTATTACATAATCTCTTAAATCCAATTTATTTAATTAACCACAACAAGTTAACTTAAATAAATAAATATGTTTCAATAGCAACAGGACACCCTTTTCAATTCATTCAATTATCTCATTATCAATTGAATCAAATAATTAAACAATTCATCAAATCCGTTTTATACAGTCTTATGAGATGAATGCATATGCCATGTCATGCTCAAAATATGTTTCTCATCTTTTGAAAATCTTATGCACAATGCCAATTTGAAAACACATTAATCCAACAATTTTAATAAAATTCCAATATGGTAAATACGACTCAGGTAATCCCTAGGTTGGTACCTGCAAGTAGACTATACAAGTACTATCAATTTATCATTTTTACCAGTATTAACTGGAAGGCACGACACCTGTAATCTGTCATTTTTACCAGTATTAACTGGAAGGCTCGACACTTGTGATCTGTCATTTTTACCAGTATTAATTGGAAGGCTCGACACCTATCCGCATGATTTTCTGGTCTTTCACCAAGGACACATAGGCCAACTTAATCAAATTCATCTACATCACCTTTCAAGACTTACCACTGTATTTACCCCAAAATCATTTCATGAAAACTTATTTCCCAACATTCCTTTCTCAATGCAAAGTTTTCAAATCAAATTTCAAAGCTCATCATTATCAAATGAATTGATATGCCAATGCAATGATTAATGATACAATGCAATATTTCTTTCACTTTCAATACTTCCACACAATATTCCCATTGTGATCAAAATTTTTATTTCTCATTTCAACATAATTTCTCAAGATGAATATAAATACTTTTATTCCAATTCATCCATGGGACAACATAATTCCCACACTTAGAGTAATCTCAACCATTTAGCCACTTCAAGACTATATCAACATTTGAACAACAATTTCCAAAACTTCAACAATTCTCATATTCCATGAAAACCATCATTTATATGTAAACAAATAAACAATTTTTCAAACATCATTTATTTTGGCACACAAAATAAATATAACATCTTCAAAGATTGTCAATATCTTTCTTAAAAACCTCCAATTTCTAGGTTTTCTCACCAAAAACATCTCTCTTCAATCCTCATAGTTCAACACCCTCAATTTCTATTTTAAAAGGAACAAGAAAGTAAACCCACATAGTTCATAACAATGATCTAATGCAAACTATTTTTAATAACTAATAGAAATAATATCAAATTATTATCTTGTATAAATATAGTGACGAAAATTAATTTTATGAGATTTTTGTGTTGCCTTCTCCCATGCAGCCTTCGTTATTTCATTATTAATACTCTTATCATTCAAAGCCAACCAATTTTATTATTAATACTTTTCTCATTCAGAGTCAATATTTTTTTTAATCTTTGTCACTTGGTAGATAATAACGAATAATAAAAATTATCAAGAGAAGGTTAAGAATTTAATAGGAGATAAGAAGTTATAGATGAGGGCATTTCATAAGATAAAAAATTTAAAATAAAAAAAGATAATATGTAATAGAAAGAGAAAAAAAAACTGAGTAAATCAAAATAAAGATTTAGATATATATGCTTTTGATAGATATATAGATTAACAAATCATATCTTTATCTAAATTTTGTTATTTTAATTTTTTGTAAATCAATTATTTAATCTTTATTTTTATCTGTAGGCCATGAAATTAATCTTTATAAATTATTTATCAATTTTTATATGTTTATTTATCTATAAGTCATAAAATTAATTTTTTTAAAACAAGTTTTTAAATTTTTATCTTTATCTATAGGTCATGAAATAAATTTTCATAAATTAGTTATGAATTTTTATATGTTTATCTATTATGAAATTAATTAAAGTACAAGATGAAGGGGAAAAAAAAGGAGTAATTTCATTTTTTTTTTATAAATCGATTATTTAATCTTTATCTTTATTTGTAGGCCATGAAATTAATTTTTATAAGTTATTTATCAACTTTTATATGCTTATTTATGGGAAGAAATTTTAAATTATCTATAAGTTATGAAATTATTTTTTTTTTAAAAAATTAATTGTTTAATTTTTATCTTTAACTATAGACTATAAAATTAATTTTCAGTGTTTATATATTTATCTATATGGATGAATTTTGAAATTCAAATCTTTATCCATAAGCAATGAGATTATCTATAAGTCATGAAATTAATTTTTTTAAATAATTTTTAAAATTTTTATCTTTATCTATAGGTCATGAAATAAATTTTCATAAATTATTTATGAATTTTTATATGTTTATCTATAATGAAATTAATTAAAGTACAAAATGAAGGGGAAAAAAGGAGTAATTTCTTCTTCTTTTTAAATCAATAATCTTTATCTTTATTTGTAGGCCATGAAATTAATTTTTATAAGTTATTTACCAACTTTTATATGTTTATTTATGGGAAGAAATTTTAAATTATCTATAATTTACGAAATTAATTATTTAATTTTTATCTTTATCTGTAGACTATAAAATTAATTTTCAGTTTTTATATGTTTATCTATAGGGAGGAATTTTGAAATTAAAATTTTTATCCATAAGCAATGACATTAACTTTAATTTTAATTAATCAAACAAATAGAAAATGAAGAAAAATAAAAAACATAAAAGGCAATCAAAGAAGGTTGCCACGTAGGAAAGATAGAGTTTTAAAATTATGAGAATTTAAGAATAAATATTTGGAAACTTTTGACAAAACAACAACATTAGGTTTATATAGATCAGACCAGTTGTGAAATATATTAATAATATACATTTTATGGGAAGTGAGAGAGTTTCCTTTTCATTAGATTTATTTTAGGAGATAGAAGATTATATGAGATTTATATTCTTTTTAAATAAATGCTTGATTTATTTTGAGAGAGAGAGGGGGTTGAGAATTGAGTGCTTTTTTTTTTTTTTTTTACCAGCAATATTGTAGACGTGCCCGAACGCCCCGGCTCCGCGCGCGAGATTGGCGCGAAATCCGTTTTGTTCATTAGGCTGCTACAGTTCGGACTCAATGTCACGGTTCTGAATCTAATCTCGCAAAGTGCAATGCAAGACCGATAAATCACCAAAGTGTCTAAATCCGGCAAATCGTTTTGGAAAACTGATTTTAATAAAGAAGTACCGAACATGGACTGCTTTGCCAGATATAGAGTCGCCACCTAAATATTTTGTTTTGGGGGGATTTAGGAAACCCTAACTCATGCCTAAGGCCACGTGTCCGTCATCACCAAAGTTGCCTCGGCTCGGGAACTTGGGTACGAGAGAGGAAGGTCATGCAATGAGCACCTCCGCTCGCCCGATCAAAGGATCGGCCTTTACTAACATGATATTTTTTTTTTGAAAACACATGCGTTCTTATTCCGGTTATTAGCCTAGAATTACTATGTGATGCGCACAACACACAAGTATAGACTAGATCACCTAAGTTGGAACAAATCATCTCATATTTGTTTGTTTGAAAATGGTTTGAAGGTGCTACTCGCAAGTAGGCTAAGACGTGGATTTGCCACCCTTAAGTGGGCTTAGAAAACATGATTTTGCCACTCTCAAGTGGGCTTAAAACACACATTTTGATGAATTGTTCCAATTCAAGTAATCCAACCTTCACCCACAAGCATTCAGGCAGTTATATCATATAAGCAGTTAGCCTCATGGCAAGCATGCTATCATGGCAATCACTCACACACATGCAAGATGCTAAAGCATAAAAGCTTACCTAGTACTCCGAGCCAAAACAATAGCTAGTTAGTAATCAATGCATGATCCTAGTTTATGTTAAGATGGCTAATGCAACACATGCAGAATGCAACTAGAAATAGGCTCGGCTATTCTAAGACGGCATATGAGATGCAATTAGATAACATGTATTCAAGTAGGAATTGAAATACAATACAGTTAGTATGATGCGTCGAGCCCGATGCATGCAATACAGATGAAGGAATGCAAACATGCGAGCATAGGAATGCTAATTGAAACATGCCCTAAAACTAACTATCGTAAGCGGGTAAGTAAAAGGGAGAAGGACGTGGGGTTGGAAGACATTCACACACTCATGCACACTTATTACAAAATTCGCCCTCTCGACGGAGGGTCCGAATGAATAATACAAACAAACTAATTAATTAACTACCCTAGCTAATTAATTATTACAAAACCTTAACTAATTAAGCAAATTAATTAAGTTACAAAACAGTTAAAGCGGCCTTGAGAAGAGGGACATATGCATGCTCGGTCGGCTTCGCTCGCAAATTCGTTGCCATGCCTCATGTTGCCTCTGTTTGCACTATTTTTGACTTCTGAAAACTGTGCCAACTACTGTGATGCCTCTGAACTACCCCATAGACATTCTGAGAGGTCATCGGCCAAATGGTATGGCCATCAGCCAAGAGATGAGGGTCATCGACCAGAGATGAGTCCATCGGCCAAATATTGTTAGCCGATCGGCACTGCAGATTGCCAATTGGCCATCTCTTCCTGCAGACTGCTCCTTTTGCTGCAGCAGAGGACAAACAAGGGCATGGCAATACATTTGCAAGAAAATGTTGTGCAACTACACCCCTTATCATGTTTGAGACTCAAAGGAGTGTAGTGTTCAACTCTCGAGCCATCAATCACGCATTTCGATGCATGATGGCCAAAGAGGCCGAATTACGCGAATCAATATGGAATGAATGCACAAAAACACATGAATGCCTCACACTTTATCATGTTGGATCAAGAGTGTCGGCGGCCAAGAATTGAGGCACATTTCATCACTTCAAGTATGAAATGTCCCTCGATCCTCGTGTTTGGCTTAACACCCAAACCAAACACAATGCAATGCATGCAACATGGAGATGTTATGCAATGCAACATAAGCATGCCAAATGTAATGTAACAAGCATGCAAAATGCAATGCAACCTAGACATGCAAACATGCAATGTACTAAGCATGCAAAATGCAAACATGTAATGTAACAAGCATGCAACAACAATGCCAATAACAAGCATGTGACAACATGCAATCTAAAACAACATGCAAGATGGATAAGCATGCAACAACATGCAAAGATGGACTAGCATGCAACAAGATGCAAACTAGCAAGCATGCAACAACATGCAATGTGACAAGCATGCAACAACATGCAAAGATGGACTTAAACCAAAATGGGCAGACCTTAGCTATGCCCAAATCAGTGGCCAAAATGATGAAACAATGGCATGAAATGCACATACAAACATGCACACACTTTGGTTCGCAAACAAGGTATGAAGACAACTACTCTCAAGCATGAGCAATGAATGAAAAGCATGGATGTATGACAATACTATAGGCCTTGAAATCATGCATGGAATGGTGCCAAACCACTCACACAAGACAAGCAAAGCATGCAAGAAAGCTCAAAGCCCAAGGCTAGCAAAGAGACTTAAACCATGGCCATGCAAAGCAAGCCCCAAAGGGGCAACGACAACCAAAATAGTCCCAAGGCAGGTCAATACAAAACCAAAAACATGCTCGAAACCTAGCCAACACAAGCTAGAACAAAAGACCAAAAACAAGAAGCATGCAAGGCTACCAAGGGGTGTTACACTACACCTATTAAAACCAAACATGGCATGACTTAACCAATAAAAATCAGAGTTATGGCATGTCAAAATAAGCCCAAAAACCTACTGAGATGGCATCCTAAAGGCCTAAGCATAGAGGCATGCACAATGGTCCACTCTTAAGGCATAAAACACCAACTCTTCAAAGCATTGAAAGGATGACAAATGCAAGTGTATGGCTATACTACATGGACTGAAATCACATATGAAATGATGCCAAATCATGAAAATGGTCTAAGCAATGCATGCTAATGACTTGGACACTCAAAGCTAACAAGCTAGATTGAACCATGGCTATACAAAACAGTGCATGCATGACTAAAACAACATGAAACAGAGCTCAAGCATGGTAAAACATGACTAAAAGCTTCTTTGAGTTGAGCCAAAGCATGCAAGAATGATGATCCAAATGCAAGATGCATGTTAAGGCAATAGAGAGGATTACACTACGAGTGCATGGTGTATGCAAGAGGTCATCAAACCAACTTTAGACAGAGGTATTGTAACGCCCTCAAAATAAACCCATAATATACACAATATTGACATGCATTGATATAAGAAAACAAAACATTATTCCATTCATCAGAGTATTCTTATTAAAAGACATTACATGTAACATCGAAAATAAATGCCCTACGGGCTTACAACTTTCCAAGCCAACACTTGGACACAAAAGTCTGAGTACTAACTCAATTACACATTAAGCCCTTGGCTTGAGTTTACATGTAATATCAAAATAAAACAAAATAACAACTAACTAAACAGAGTCTTCAACTCCAAATCCTCCCAAGCTAAGTCCTTGGAGGTAGCATATCACCTGGACCTGAAAATGATGTTCCCGTATAGGGTGAGCCACAGCCCAGCAGAAATATACTAAACCAAATATAAGAATTGACTAAAGCAATAGCATTCGATAGATGGTTAACACTTACAAATCCATTATATCATTATACAGTTTCATGACAATAATGTCCATGACATGTTTCACTTTCCATTATTATTCAACCTTCCATTTATACAGACATGGCTCAGAACCTGGCCAAACACTAATAATGAGACTACATCTCATACTAATATTACTTCCAATATCAACAATTCGGGTGAGACTAAGGCTCAAACTAAAATACTTCCATAAATCGATAAGTACACATATTTGCTGTACCAAAACACTTCCATAAATCAATAAGTACACACATTTGCTGTACTAGTGGAGTGCATCCCCTTTCTCCTCCTAAACAGGTTTGAGAGTCCATCCCCTATCTTCCCTCAAACCATGGAGTACATCCCCTATCTCCTCCCAAACAATATGCATATACAATGTATTAAACACTTGTCATATACAATATTCAATCAATACACGTATTTGCTGTACTAATTCAACCGTCATATTTAATGACTCATTCAATGTGATTAGTTTCAGTTTTCCCTAATCAACATGCAATGTCTACAACAATCACCACTACCCTCCACCGATAGCCCAAAGCAGTTATTTCTAAACAGAAAATAAATACATCAACAGATATAAACTCAACATTTTCATAGGTGAGTGATTAAATTATCCAACTACACCATTCAATCAATAAATTCCTCAATTCCATGAATTCAACTTAATTCCACATTTTTCCCAAAATTAATTATACAAATTAATTTATAACAACAATTAGGGTTTTTTTCCCCTTTTCCTCAAAATCAACCCTAAGGTTCAATTTTATCAATTTAATACTATCAATGTCATTTTTCATGACTTCCAAACACATGGAGTTTAATATATAAAAATTCCCTTTTTCTCAAATTATAAATTAAACCCTAAAAATTACCAAACGACACCAACATATCAAAATGACCAAAACTTAGGACAAAACCTATAATATGGAGTAGGGTATCCCTACCTCAAAGTGAAGAACTCAAATGGAGATGATGACCTAAAATCCAAAGTGCTCCAAACCGCCAAACTCTCAGATTAAAACAAAGCCCTCGCGACCCTCTATCTTTTTAACAAAGAACCTAGGGTAGAAACACCCTAAAAATAGATGAAACCTAAGAGAGAAGGTGTGTAGAGGGAGAGAGAAGACGGACCTAGGGTTTTGAAAACAAAAGAGGATGAAAAAGTGATGTTTAAAACCGCTGCTGCGATCTGATATAAAACAGGCTCGCTCGCGCGAAGGATTGGTCGCTTGAGCGACCAGACACAAGAAATCCTCGCTCGAGCGAAGAAAGTCTCGCTCGAGCCAAGAATACAAAGCTTCAGGTCTGCAACCAGAAGCACGCTCGAGTGACAGAATGCTCGCTCGAGCGAAGAACTCGAAAACATACACCTTGCTCGCTCGAGCGAAGGAAATCTCGCTCGATCCAAGAAATACAGCTCTCAGGTCTATACCTAGACGCAGTCGCTCGCTCGAGCGAAGAAACCCTGGCTCGAGCGAAGGACCAAAAGCAAAGAGCTCGCTCGAGCGACAAACTGCTCGCTCGAGCGAAGGACCAAAATTCTGGACAGCAACCCTTTGCTCCTAAACACTCCCAACCTGTAACCAACCTGCCCAAAACATCCTATAATCTCAAAAATAAGGAATTAAAGGACGACAACAACAAATATATAACAACAGGATCTACGGAATGTAAGTCTGGATACAACAACCAAATGGAAAAGACCGGGGTCGCTATAGGTATAACATGGCAAAATAACACCAAATACTTGCTGAAATTGGGCCAAAACATGCTAAGCAAACATGCTACTATTATGAGCCATTTATACTAGCATACAAGACACAAGGAGAGGGGGGTGTCCCTCTCCTATTCAAGACTCCAAAACCACTTCTCCACCACTGAAAATCCTCTAGATTTCAGTGGTGAGAAGGTCAAAACAAGATGGTTCCAAAGCTCAAAAGGGAAGGCACAAAACAAGGCCAAACAAGGCCTAAGAGGGGGCAGACAACCGCCAACACAAAAGTGACCTTAAACAAACATCACAAGCATGAAAAATCAGAAATTTTTGTAATTTAGAGTTAAGCTTAAAACAATATGCAAGTAGGTCTAAAAGCTTAAGCCAAAATAGGGGATTAAAAGCTAGTTTCTCACCCTTGAAGAACACATTCAAGAACACAACTCCAACACCTTTTCTGAGCTTAAATCAATCCAAGAACTCTAAAACCACCTCCTAAGGACCTCAGCAACCAAAGGATGGTGTTCTAGTAGGTGTTTGTGTGCAATAGTGTGAAGGATTTACACTTTTGGGCACAAACAAAGGTAAATCAAGAGAGAGAGGTAAAATATATAGAGAGATATAGAACTTGTATCCCAAATTTCCAGAACCTCTGGAAAGGGAGGGGAGGCTCCCTTCTTATAGAATTTCAATTCTCAAGCTTGTTCAACAAGCTTGAGTCTTGAATGCAATCCCTCCATACACATGTATGGAGGATGAGAATTATGCCCACCAGCTATCACAGCTGGCACAAAATATCTGTAAAAAGCAGATGGAAAGGTCTCGGCTAAAAAACATGGCCGATTGACCAACAAGAGTGCCAATCGACCAAAAAGAGTGCCAATCGGCCAACACTTATGGCCGATAGTAAGAAAACATGGCCGATGGCTCAATGCCTTAGCCGATGGGTTGAGGGGATGGCCAACAAGCCACCATCTTCCCTCAGAAGCAAAACCACAAGTCCTTGGTCCACAACCAAGCACAAAACAGACAAGTCGAGAGATCTTGAGGCAAGGCGCGCGGCCGAGACCTCTGGGAACTCAAAACGAACACGAGCATGGATGATCATCGAGTGTTCAAACGATGACGTCCAAGTCTTGAGGACGGTAAAAAATGGGGTGTCTACAAGTATATTTGCATTAAATAATTTTGAAGGTTAATAATATGGGGTACTTATGTTTAGGTCCTAATAAGTGGACTTATTGTCTAATAGTCCTATGGAAAAATTTGTCATAAAAAAGTCACTAATTGTAAGTTTTAGCGACAATTTATAAAAATCATGACAGAAAAAGTCACTAATTGTCAATTTTTAGCGACATATATAAAAAATTGTCACAAAAAAAATATTTTTAACGATAATTTTACCAAGACTTATTTTCAATAAGACTTGATAGGAATTAAGTCCAACTATTAGGACCTATTGGTAGTTTACCCTATGTCTATCATTGGTGTAACGCCCACAAATTATTACAATAAATCCAATCCAATGTTGATAGAAATAATATGCTTTCATTTATCAAAGTTCGTATTACAAAAGATAACATGTACTACCAGTTAATAATCAACAAAAGTAAATGCCCTATGAGCTTACACCTTTCCAAGACATTGCTTGGTTATAACAAAAGAATGTCATAAACTCTGTACATAGAAAGTCGTTGGCTTGAATAAACATTAAGTATGTAACGCCCCGAAATAATTTGACATAATTCTAAAACATCAACTCATATCCGCTAAATTGTAATAGCAATACTCCAACCACTACACCATTAATTAACAAGATTTATACAAAAGTTCCACATGCGAATTATACATTCAATGATACAAAAATACATGAATCTATAGCATGTAGAGCCTCATGTTCAAAAAAGATAAAAACAATAATAAAATGCCCTCATGGGCTTACAATTTCCAAGGCTTAAGCCCGGTTACACAAAAATGGCCTTTCGGACCCATACATGAATAGCCCTTGGCTAGCAATTAAATCATACAAAACAGAGCAATCACTCTTCACAACATATCCATGCCCTCAACTTGGCGAGATCACCACGTCTTTTCCTGCACCAAAATCTCATAGGGGTGAGCATAAAGCCCAGTAGAGAATCCTTACAAAGTATATACAGTTATGCAAATTTCCCAACATTTAATGCAAATGCAAATGCCATGCAATGCCATTTCAAAGATAACTTCATTTCATGCTCTTCTTGAAAACCACTATGCTTTCAATAACCATTTGCAATCTCATCAATTTTAAAACTTCCAATTTTAATCAATAGGGGTGGTAAATACGACTCAGGTAATCCCTAGGTTGGTGTCTGCAAGTAGGCTCAACAAGAACTACCAATAACCCCACTTTACCGGTTGCTAACCGGAACAGAAGTGGTACCTCCTCCGCGCGTGTTTTCAGTCTTTCACCCCAAACACTCAGGCCAACTTATCAATTCATCTATACCTCCTAACCGGACTTACCAACGTATTTACCCCATACACATTTCCATGATTTCATTCACAATATCACATTCTAAATGAAAAATTCCAATTCTCAATACAATGTTCACAACATGCAAGGTTTTAGAAAAACCAATGCAACAATTATCTATATTATGCCATATTTCTCCACTTTCAACATAATTTCAACAAGCATTATATGATGATCAAAAACTTCCTTTTCTCATTTCAATGCCCTTCCACAAATAGCCAAAAACTCACTACCATTTATCAATAACATAATAACATGTCCCTAATTCATGCACTTCCATCGTTTTCATCATTTCAAGGTTATAGTAAAGCTTTGGATATGCAATCTCCAATCTCAACAATTCTCATGTGTGGAGAAATTTATCATCAATATATATATATATACGTATACACATTTGTAATAAAACAAGAAAAAAGAAACTCTCCACTTCCTTTGCTTATCGTGACACACAACTATGAATTCATGCATATATACATATATATACACATATACCACCCAGAAACCCTCATATTCTTTTATTCAATAAAATCCCCAAATTTCTAGGTTTTCTTCTTTACAAAACACACACACACTCCCAACATTTGAAAGAGATACAATGAGGGCACCATTTCCTTGCCCAAGATGTTTTCAACCCTCAAGGCATTTTCTTAGAAAGATTTAAGATTTTAAAATCCCCTTTTTGAAATAACCCTACACTCATGAGCCCAAAATCAAACCCACACATTATACCCAAAACAAACCCAAAACCCTCATCAATCCCTTGCAAAACATATATCTAACTCAAGAAGTCCCTACCTCAAGGTTGATGAAGAGATTGAAGAAGCCCTAGGATTTGATGGTGTTGAAAAGAGATATCCACCACACACAATGTGGTTCTCAAGAGGCTCTACAATGTTGATAAAGAAGCTATGGACCAATTTCTAATGGATGGTGGAGGATCAAGGATTTGTTGTTTTGAGGTAGAAATATAGAGAGAGGGCAGAGCAATGTATTTTTAGAGAGAGAGAGAGAGACACACAAGAAAAATGATATACACAGCCCAAAAAGAGAAGAAAAATAAAGGCTTCTTCGGACTCAGGCCGACCGCACGTGCGACACTTGCCCCCGCACATGTGGAGCATGCCTCTCGCACGTGTGGCCCTAACCCCCGCATGTGCGGCTCCTTCTGCACCCCCCTCTGCACCTGCAATTTAAGCAGTATGCCACCCTCAAAAACTCACCCCTCCCCGCACGTACGGCCCCACCCCGCATGTGCAACCCAAGGCCCCGCACGTGCGGCCTTGGCCCAGCAACCCATAATTTTTCTGGTTCGCTCCCAGGCACTCCGGACTCAGCAGTGCACCTTCCGAAACAAGTGAAATTCAACATGGAACAAAAGCAAGAACAAGGACTTTATTTTGAGAACAACTTTTGGACATTTCAAACCCAATAAGAACAAAAGGAGAACGGAGCGAAAAAAAATACACGCGGTCGTCACAAAGTACAAACAACAAAATAGAGCATCCAACCCCTAGGTCCTCCCAAGCTACGTCCTTGGAGGAAGCAAGCCACCGGTACCTGAAAATGGTTTCCCAAAGTAAGGTGAGCCAAAGCCTAGTAGAAACAATCTGACACAATATATGAGAATTAACGAGTTATAAGTATGATGCAAATTTTCATTATCCTACAACAAAATCTTTATAACTTTCTCCAAAACCATTGTATGCCAAACTTACATTTCATTCCATTCATTTTAATCTAATATATATCCACTATATTTCTCAACAGAGGATACACCTTACAAGTATCTAACAAATTGAAATCATCACGCAATACATTTACTTTTATTTGCCATTTTACAAAAATTTTGTCCGCAGGAATCGACACCCATGTATACAAATGGTTTCGGGACTTTCACCCTGGACACACAGGTCAACTTAGTTCAATGGAGTCCATCCCATTTCTTCTCCTCAAAACATGGAGTACATCCCCTTTCTCCTCCCAAATATCATACATATACAATGTATATCATTCGTAATCATATTCAATGATAATGGTTAAAGGATTAGTTTCAATTCGCCTAATCCACATACAATGTCTACAACAATCATGACTATCCTTCATCGATAGCCCAAAACAGTTATCTCTGCACAGATATACAATTTTTATAACAGATAATTCATCAAATTTCCATAGGTGAGTGATTAAACAAATCCAGCAACACCATTCATGTATACATCCTCCCAAATTCACATTCCCCATACCAATTCTATTATTTGTACAAAATAATTATCCAAGACATTTAAGGCAAAACTGCTCATTTTCCAAATATCAACCCAAAGGCCAAAATCAACTATTTGGACACATGATAACCTCATATCCAAACCCCATAATCATTTATATAACACCCAGATAGAAAACTCTATTTTCAAACATGAACCCAAACCCTAGGTTTTCTTAAAACATCCCATTTTCACACAACGACCTATAACCAAGTTAAAACCCATATTAAGGTGTAGAGAGTCCCTACCTCAAGTTTAGAAGACCAACGGAGCAAGCATGAAACTCCAATGACGCCGAAACCAAATTTCAATCGAATCAAAGTGAAGCTCCTAAAATGCTCTACCCTTTTTTCCAAAGGCACTAGGGAGGAGTGATCAACGAATCTAAGAGAAAATGTAGAGAGAGAGAGAGAGAGAGAGAGTCTCTCACTTTAGTGTTTTTGGAAGAAAATATCTAAAAGAGTGATGTAAAAAGTCATTTTCGCGATCTGATATACGCACAGTCCGCTCGAGCGGAAGAGTTGACGCTCGAGCGTCAGACACAAAAATTTGTTCCGCTCGAGCACAGAGTACACACCTCCAGAACTTTTGTAGACAACAGACAAACCACTCGAGTGCAAGAAAGACCGCTCGAGAGCCCACCCGCTTGAGCGTAGGAAACACCGCTCGAGCATGAAAAAAAACACCCCTCTAGTACTTTTGCAGATGTGCAAAGTACTGAGAGTTTGCAAACCCCACTCGAGCGTAAAAAGGGCCGCTCGAGCAGAGGACCAAAATTCTAGGAAACACAAGGTTTGAAAACTAAGCAACCAACTTGTTCCAAACATACTCAAAATGCCCAAATAACCAAATTTAAGGAGGAATAAAGAGAAAAAGGCAATGAGCAACACTCAAAAACCATAAACCCGAGTCCGGACTACCACAAGCGTCGGGTCAAAATCAGGATCGCTATAACCTTCCCCCCTTAAAGAATTTCGTCCCCGAAATTTCAAATCAAGCTCAAAATCTTTATTAAACCATTCACAACAATATTAGTATAAGCAATTCCACATCATGACCCACTCACCGGTCATCCATTCTTGCCAACTCGATACACAAGTTCTAATATCAAGCGTGCCAATTACAATTCTCAAAACATCTACAATGTTTAATTCAAACCCAAGTTCTTTTTCCAAACTTTACTCAACATATATACAATGCTCCCAAAAGTGATACAACACACACAATATTCCATATTCTTAAAACATATACAATGTTTATATTGAATACATGTTTCCAAACTCCCATAACATATACAGTGTTCTCATAATTTAAAACATATACAATGTTATTACATTTCATTAACATAATCAAAATCTCAATACATACTTAGGCATCCATAAACAAGTCCAGATATTTCTTTCAAAATTCCAATTCATGCTCCCAAGTCGCTTCCTCAACCCCGTGATGTTTCCACAATACCTTTACTAAGGGAATTGTCTTGCCTTGCAAGACTTGATCCTGGGTATCCAAGACTCTCACCGGTCTCTTCTCATACGAGGCATCCTCGTCTATCTCTTAGTTAGTCCAATCCAATACATGCGATGGATCTGGCTCATATTTCCGAAGCATGCTAATATGAAACACATCATCGACTCCAGAAAGTTATGGCGGTAATGCCAAATGATAAGCAACCTCTCTGACCCGCTCAAGGATCTCAAAAGGCCCAATGAATTGAGGGCACAACTTTCCACTCTTTTCAAACCTCATCAAACCCCTCCTAGGTGATATTTTCAAGAACACATGATCCCCTACCTCAAAAGACAAGGGTCCCCTCGTTCAGTTGGCGTAACTTTTCTGATGACTCTGGGCCGTAATCAACCTCTTACGGATAAGCGCAACCTTCTCTGTCGTTTCCCGGACCAACTCC
Source organism: Camellia granthamiana (assembly GCA_036172215.1). Lineage (NCBI taxonomy): Eukaryota > Viridiplantae > Streptophyta > Magnoliopsida > Ericales > Theaceae > Camellia > Camellia granthamiana. The sequence goes on from CM069907.1 coordinate 105,932,872, forward strand.
AGGCCCAATATAGGTGCATTACTTAGCTCGGCCCAATACACAGGGGACCTACATGGTCGGCCATACAAGGCCTCAAATGGTGCCATGCCAATGCTCGACTGAAAGCTATTATTATAGGCAAATTCTACCAAGGGCAAGTGTCTCTCCCATGAACCCTTAAAATCAAGGACACAACTCCGAAGCATATCCTCCAAAATCTGAATGGTACGCTCTGACTGCCTGTCAGTTTGAGGATGATATGCTGTGCTAAAAGTCAGTCTAGTGCCCAAGGCACTCTGCAAACTCTGCCATTCCGGGCCGTAACACGCGAATCTCTATCCGATACAATCGTTACTGGGACCTCGTGCAACCTCACTATGTCCCAAATATACAAGTCGGCAAGGAAATCTATTGAGTCACTCACACGTATAGGTATAAAGTGCGCCGACTTGGTCAACTGGTCAACTACCACCCAAATGGCATCACTGCCCCGTTAAGTTCGAAGAAGACCCACAACGAAATCCATCGTAACATGCTCCCAATTTTCACTCAGCTATATGCAAGGGTTGCAACAAACCTGCTGGCCTCTGATGTTCGGCCTTCACTTGTTAACAAGTAAGGAACTTCGATACAAACACCGCCACATCCTTCTTTATACCCCTCCACCAAAACTGGCGACTGAGGTTGTGATACATCTTTGTGCCTCTCGGATGTACTGCACAACGTGAATGGTGAAACTCTCGGAGTACTTCCTTTCGGCAAGACTCTGGCACGAACAAACGGTCACGGTATCTCACACTCTGGTCGGGATACATATTCAAGCCTTTCTCTACCTTCCCATTGGAGATCTTCTCTCAAAGAGATTCTGTCTCAAGGTCACCCTTCTGTGCTTCTAACACTCGGTTCACAAGTATAGGTTGTGCAACCACCGAAAACAAGGCTGCAGACTCAACAGACTCGCCTAGATACAAGTCAAACTCACCAAGAGTACCCAACATCTCCCATTCTCGAATTGCGATATGACCCACACTGCTAATTGACTTCCTACTCAAGGCGTCGACCACAACATTGGCCTTTCCCGGATGATAATGCAACTCAAAATCATAGTCCTCTATGAACTCCATCCACCTCCTATGTCTCAAATTCAAGTCTTTCTGTGTAAACAGATACTTCAGACTCTTGTGATCGAAAAACACCTCGAACTTCTTACCATAAAGGTAATGCCTCCAAATCTTTAAGGAAAAGATCACTGCTGCTAACTCTAAGTCGTGAGTAGGGTAATTCCTCTCATATGTTTTCAATTACCGTGAGCCATAGGCCACAACCTTTCCCTCTTGCATTAAAACACAACCAAACCTTCCCGTGAGGCATTACAATATACCGAATAGCCCAAACCCCTCTCTGGAATAATCAAAACTGGAGCAGTGGTCAGCCTAACTTTAAGTTCTTGGAATGATTTCTCTCAAGTCTCACTCCACACGAAATTGATCCCTTTCCTGGTCAGCTTAGTCAATGGCGAGGCTAGTCTAGAGAAATCTTTCACAAATTGGCAATAATACCCAGCCAACCCCAAGAAACTACGGATCTCAAAAGCATTCTTAGGTTGTTCCCAGTCTTGAACTGCCTTTATCTTGGATGAGTCTACAGCCACCCCTTCCCTGGATACCACATGTCCTAAGAACTTAACCTCTTTAAGCCAAAACTCACATTTTCCAAACTTAGCATACAGCTTGTGGGCTCTAAGTAACTTAAGTACTACCCACAAGTGTTCCTCATGTTCCTCTTTAGAGGGTGAATAAATCAAGACGTCGTCCACAAAGATGACTACAAAACGGTATAGAAACTCACGAAAAATCCGATTCATCAATCCATAAACACGACCGGTGCATTGGTCAGCCCAAAAGGCATCACTAGGAACTCGTAATGGCCATACCGCATATAGAATGTCGTCTTGGGATGTCCTCCTCCCTTACTCACAACTAGTGATAACCCAATCTTAAGTCTATTTTAGAGAAACAACAAGACTCCTTCAACTGATCAAACAGATCATCTATATGAGGCAATGGGTACTTGTTCTTAATAGTTACCCTGTTCAACTTCCGATAATCAATACAAAGTCACAACACTCCATCTTTCTTTTTAGCAAAGAGAGCCAGTGCTCCTCAAGGCAAAGTACTAGAGCGGATAAAACCCTTATCTAACAATTCCTGGAGTTGAACCTTCAACTCACTCAACTCAGCAGGTGCAAACTGATACGGTGCCATAGAAATTGGTGTCGTACCAGTCACTAGATCAATAGAGAACTCGATCTCTCGGTGAGGTGGTAAATTAGTAAGGTCCTTGGGAAAGACATCGGGGTATTCACAAACCACCCTTGGCAACTCAACCTGGACTTCATCACACTCACTGCTCAAGAAACTAGCAAGAAGACAACTAAGTTCACTTCGCCCACGCGAATCATACACCAGTGATAAGACTCTACCAACCCGGTCCTCCAAGAAATGAAAACAATCCCCATTCAAGTACATACAATAACCCTCTGACGATAGCAATCTATAATAGCTCGGTATGAAGACAACCAGCCCATACCCAATATAACATCGAAATAAGACATATCCATCAATACAAATGAAAAGGGAAGTCAGCGATCGGCAACCTCTATATCACAATCCCAACACCCATATTTCAGAACCACATCACCCCCAATAGGTGACACCACACAAATAGGAGATGCTAACTGGGCCAACTCTAACCCCAAAACCGATGCAAATGTAGATGAGATAAATGAATGGGATGCACCCGTATCAATCAACACATTAGCAACTGAATTGCAAAACAAGAAAGTACCTCTCACAATAGAAGGCGCTGGCACTAGATCTGGCATGGTAACAGCATACACACGCCCTGTAGGTCTCTGATCTACTTGCTCACCCCTCGGAGCATAGGACTGACGCACTGACTGAGCTGAAGAGGCTCCTTGATTGGCCATCGAGGCCTGTGTTGACTGGTGGCTCTGTGTTTGTCTCGAACCAGACACATCAGGTATGCCACCTAGTTGTGGGCAAAATCTCTTCAGGTGACCCGTTTGCCTACACTGATAACAAGTAAGCTGCTGGCCTCTCCTTTGACTCTGGCTCTGAGAACGAGCTGAATACGATGCAGGTCAATGCCCTCCTCCTCTCTATGGGCAAGTTGGAGACTTGTGGCCCAACTGACCATACTTGAAACAAGTGAAATACCCCTGACCACCTCTCCCAGAACCCGAACTCGGTACTGGAAATGTAGACCTCGACTGTGCTCCCTAGGGCTACTGGGGATTAGAACCTCTCTGCCTCTTGTTGTCCCCTTGGGCATCCTGACTCTTCTTAGAGCCCCTTATCCTCTTCTCATCCATCTGCATCATGATCTCAAGATGAGCCGTCGTCTCCACAAGGCATCCGTAATCTCTAATCATCAAACTGGCCACCTTAAACATTAGCCCAGTCCTCAACCTCTTCTCAAACTCCAAGCAACGGCGTTCCTCAGTTGCCATAAGCTCGGGTGCAAACTTGGACATGCTAGTAAAGGTGGCTTTGAACTCTGCCACATGTGTGTTCAACTACACCAGCTTAGAAAACTGGTCTCTCAACTTCTCCCTAACTGTGGGAGGCAGAAACTTCTCTTGGAAGGCGTCGACGAAAACCTCCCAAGTCCTTCCAATGCGCTCATACTTCCACCATTGACCAGCGTCTCCCTTCAGCTAGAAGGACACCAAGGTCACTCTCAAACCTCCGTCTTCAATGCCGATCATCTCAAAGGTCTTCACCATCTGCTCCAGCCACTCGCCGCTTTCAGTGGCTCCTTGGGATCTCCCAAGAACTCATCTGGATTCGACTAGAAGAACTCCTGCTTAAAGAAGGATGGCCCTGCCTTGTCTACTTGGGCCTGGACTTGATTCGCAGCCCTAAGAATGTCCATAGATTCCCTCAAAGCTCCGGCCATTTCATGGGCTAAGGTGCCCATGGCCTACTGACCAATTGGTTCGACCATGTTGGCTTGACTAACACCCTCCTCCTGTGCCGGAATATCATCCGATATCAGCATCTCCTACTGTAACGCCCCAAAAATTTGGGTAGGTGTAGACACCCTATTTTTGACCGTCCTCAAGACTTGGACGTCATCGTTTGAACACTCGATGATCATCCATGCTCGTGTTCGTTTTGAGTTCCCGAAGGTCTCGGCCGCACGCCTTGCCTTAGGATCTCTCAACTTGTCTGTTTTGTGCTTGGTTGTGGACCAAGGACTTGTGGTTTTGTTTCTGAGGGAATAGGGTGGGCTGTTGGCCATCCCTACAACCCATCGGCCAAGCCTTGTGCTGATCGGCCTTGTATTCTTGCCATCGGCCATTGGTGGTGGCCGATCGGCACTCTTTTTGGTCGATCGGCACTCCTTTTGGTCGATCGGCCATATTTTCTGGCCGAGACCTTTCCACCTGCTTTTGCAGATATTTTTGTGCCAGCTGTGACAGCTGGTGAGCACAGATTTCATCCTCCATACACGTGTATGGAGGGATTGATTCAAGTCCTTAGCTTGCTCAACAAGCTTAGGAATTGAATTTCTATAAAAAGGGAGACCCCTCTCCCTTTCCAGAGGTTCTGAAATCTGAGATAGAAAATATATATGTCTCTCTATATATTTCCTCTATATATATATATATATATATATTTCTGCTTGTTTGTGCTCAAAAGTGCATTTTCTTCACACTTTTGCACTAAAGCACCTAGTGAAACACCATCCTTTTATTGCTGAGGCTCTTAGAGGCTGGTTTTGGTGTTTTTGGTTTGGTTTGAGCTCAAAAAAGTTGTTGGAGTTGTAGCTTCAAAGTGGTTCTACAAGGGTGAGCCTTTAACCCCTTAAACCTTGGTTTTTGCTTAAGCTTTTGGACCTATTTGCATGCTTATTTAGGTTTGACTTTCTACTAAAAAAAGTTCTAATTTTTCATGCTTATAATGTTTGTTTAAGGTCACTTTTGTGTTGGGGGTGGTCTACCCCCTCTTAGGCCTTGTTCTTGTGCCATCTTTTTAAGCTTTTGGGATCACCTTGTTTTGGCCTTCTCACCACTGAAACTCAGAGGAATTTTAGTGGTGGAAATGGTGTTTTAAGGTCCCAAATAGGAGAGGGTCATCCCCTCTCCTTGTGTCTTGCATGCTTGTATAGGTGGCTCATCAAAGTAGCATGTTTGTCTAGCATGTATTGGTTCCATTTCAGCAAGTTTTTGGTGTTGTTTTAGCATGCCTCAACTCTATTTTAGGTTGGTTTGATAGCATCTTGCATGCTTCGCATACTTGTAGTGCAATCTTGCATGATAGCCTAACATGCACCATGTGTTTGAACCATCATTCTAGCATATTTTGGCTAAACTCCAAGAAGCTTTTAGCCTTGTTTTAACATGCTTCAGCTCTAATTTGTGTTGTTTTGGTCATGCATGCCATGCTTTGTATAGCCATAGTGCATTCTAGCTTGCTAGCTTTGAGTTTCCAAGTCACTAGCATGCATTGCTTGGACCATTTTCATAATTTGGCATCATTTCATATGTGATTTTAGTCCATGTGGTGTGGTCATACACTCAAATCTTTCACTCTTTTGATGCTTTGAGGAGTTGGTTCTTTATGTCTTAAGAATGAGCCATGGCGTATGCCATTTTGCCTAAGCTTGTAAGCTTCCATATCAGGGTGTATTTGGTCTCGTTATGCCATGATATAACTCTGATTTTTGTCGTTGAAATCATCTCATGCTTGGTCTTGATAGGTGTAGTGTAATCCTCCATTTTGGCCTTGCATGCTTGTTGTTTTGACCCTTCATGCTAGCATATTTTAGCTTTGGTTCGTGCATGTTTTAGTATCATTTTGGCATGTTCTAGGATTATTTTGGGTAGCCTTGGCCATATGCTTCATGTATGCATAGTTATAGTGCAAGTGCCTATGCTAGCTTCAAGCTTTGAGCCCTCTTGCATGCCATACTTGTATTGTTTGGTTGATTTGGCATCATTCCATGTATGATTTCAGAGTTTTTAGCGTTATTACACTTCCACATTTGTCACTCTTTGAGCACCTTCGAGAGTTATGTTCTTATGCTTAAGTGATAGGCCAATGCATGTGCATGCATTTTCTTATTTTTCATGCCATTGTTTCATCCTTTTGGCCACTGTTTTGGACCCTCTTATGTCTGTCCATATGCAGTTTAAGTCCACTAAGTGTTGCATTACATGGTCCTTGCCATTGCATTGTTGTTTGCATATTGTTGCATGACATTATAATTTGCATGTTATAGCATGTTGTTGCATGCTTGTTCCATTGTATTGTTGTTGCATGCTTGAGTTGCATTGCATGGTGCTTGCATGCTCATGTTGCATTACATTGTTTGCATGCCATTAGCTTTGTTAAGTTGTGCATGCATTGCATTGTGTTTGGTTTGGGTGTTAAGCCAAACGCGAGGAACAAGGGACGTTTAATACTTGAAGTGATGAAACGTGCCTCAATTCTTGGTCGCTGACCCTCTTGATCATGCATGATAGAGGTTAAGGCATTTGTGTGTTTTTGTGCATTCATGTGATATTGATTTGTGCGACTCGGCCTCTTTGGCCATCATGCATTGAAATGCGTGATTGATGGCTTGAGAGCCGAGCACTACACACCTTTGAGCCTTAGACATGATAAGGGGTGTAGTTGCACACATATTTCCTTGCAAATATATTACCATGCCTCTGTTTGTGCTCTGTTGCAACAAAAAGGAGAGTTTGCAGGAAGACAGGGCCGATCGGATATCAAGTGTGCCGATCGGCTGTCAATAATTGGCCGATAGCCTTGAAATTGGTCGATGACCATTATCCTTTGGCCGATGGCCACCCCTCTTAGCCGATGACCTCTCAGCATGTCCATGAGGTGGATCAGAAGTGTTTTGGAGATTGGCATAATTTTCAGAAGTCTAAAACAGTGCAAACAGAGGCAACATGAGGCATGGTAACAGATTTCCGAGCGAGGCGATCTAGCATGCATCTTCGAACTCTTAGAACTGAGCTGAGGCTTTGTAATTTGTAATTAGCTTTACTTGATTAGTTAGCTTTTGAATTTGTAGTTAAACTAGTTAATTTGTTAATTAGTTAATGTGTTGTAATAATTAGCTTAGTGTTAGCTAGTTATTCAATTTGATTATGTAATAATTAGTCTAATTAGATAATTAGATTAGTTGCTTAGCTTAGCGTAGCTAGCTTAGTGTACTCATTTGGACCCTCCGTCGCAAGGGCGAATTTTGTAATAAGTGTGCGTGTGTGTGATGCATGTCTTCCAACCCCCATTTCTTTCTCCCTTTTACTTATCAGCTTTTGATGGTTAGTTTTAGGACATATTTCAATTAGCATACCTATGCTTGCATGCGTGCATCATTCATCTGTCTTGCATGCACCGGGCTCGGCGCATCATACAAACTGCATTGTATTTCAATTCCTATTTGAATACATGTATCAATTGTTGCATTCACATGACATCTTAGAATAGCCGAGCCTATCTTAGTTGCATTTTTGCATGTGTTGCATTAGGCATTATTGACATAGCTAGGATCATGCATTGATTACTAACTAGCTTCTTTTTTGGCTCGGAGTACACTGTGAGTGTTTTCGCTTTAGCATCCTTGCATGTATGTGAGTGACTGCCATGATAGCATGCTTGACATGAGGCTAACTGCTTAAGTGATTAACTGCTTGAATGCCTGTGGGTGGAGGTTTGATTGCCTGAATTGGAACAACTCGATGATTATGAGTTTTTAAGCCCACTTGAAGTGGCAAAATCATGTTTTCTAAGCCCACTCGAGGGTGACAAATCCGCGTCTTAACCTACTTGTGAGTAGCACCTTCAAACCACTTTCAAAAACAAACATGAGTTATTTTGTTCCAATCCGCGTGATTGAGTCTATACTTGTATGCTGTGCGCATCACATAGTAAGTTAGCTAGTAAACCGGAATAAGAACGCATGTGCTTTCAAAAACAAAATATCATGTTAGTAAAAGGCCGATCTTTAGATCGGGCGAGCGGGAGTGCTCATTGCATGACCTTCCCCTCTCGTACTTAAGTTCCCGAGTCGAGGCAACTTTGGTGATGACGGACACGTGGCCTTAAGCACGAGTCGGGGTTTCCTAAATTTCCCAAAATAAAACATTTAGGTGGCGACTTTGTATCTGGTAAAACAGTCCATGTTTGACACTTCTTTATAAAAATCAATTTTCCAAAACGATTTGCCAGATTTGGACTCTTTGGTGATTTATCAGTCTTGCATTACACTTTGCGAGATTAGATTCAAAACCGTGACATTGAGTTCGAACTGTAGTATCTTAAGAACAAAACGATTTCGTGCCTTCGCGTGCGGAGCCGTAACGTTCAGGCACGTTGACAGTAGGGTATATCTATTTATACAACAAACCCACCTGATAGATAAACACATATTTATAGCTAACTATTCCATATATCCATTTCCATTTAATCCCAAATGCCAAATACATGTTGTTCACATCTCAATGCCCCAGTTCCAATCCCAAGCATGCATTTTACAACAAATATGAAATGGAAGCCAAACAGATAATAAGTGCCCTACAGAGTTACAATTTATCCAAGAACATTCTTGGTTGCACAAAATGGAGTTTCAACTCAATGCAAATACAGCCCTGGGCTTACATTAAAAAAAATAACCATAAACCAAAAATGATGCCTCAGCTCCGAGTCCTCCCAAGTCAGTGCCTTGGCGGATGCATAACACCTGTACCTGAAATGGTTTCCCTTATAGGGTGAGCCACAGCCTAGTAGAGATATACTACACAACATATGGACAATGACAAGACTAAAGAGGAGTATGCTCATGCCATGCTCATGATAAAACAGTTTATCTCTCTTTTTATAAAGTATGCAATGCTGAGATGTAACAACAGAAATAAAACCATTTCCATTTTAAACCATGTCTGTTACATGAATACAGGCTCTGTGAATCTCTAAGTGAGTGTCTAGAAGTAGGCCCAAATGCACTACCATTGTCGTTTTTACCAGTAAACTCGAAGGCTCAACACCTAACCGCGCGGTTCTACATCCCCTACCTAGATTCACCAAGTATTCATCTTTTCGCAAACAGATATATTTCCAATGAAATAAATGTAATGCAATGTCCAATGCAACAAATAAGGAACGTGGTTCAATTTACCTAAGTCTCATGCATTTCTACAACAATCATGGCTATTCTCCACCGATAGCCCAAAACAGATATTTCTAAACAGATATTTAAACAATTAAATTCAAAAAATTTCAATAAATACAATCTATTCCACATCTCATCAAATATGAACAACTACACTAGTTTTCATATCACAATCATGTCTGGTAACCTCTCAAGGTCCATTTCTAACCGTGTTGGTTTTATTCCAACAATACATTAAGCAAAATAATACCGTTAATGCCCAAGAAAACATCATTTTCTTTCCAAACTCATTCTCCAAGCATTATTCAACTATTACATCCTATTTCGATCAAAATCCCCAAAAGTTAAACATAATTCATTTGTTTTCTTTAAAAATGCTCTTTTGGTCGCAAGCCGGTAAAAATTTCAAAACCGATCAAGTCGAAGTCCACTTTTGTTCAAATTTAAAACATAGTTCTTTCATAACCTTACAAACATATTCCAATTTTACACTTTTGCAATTTGGGCATCAACTCTTTATTTTTCTCAAAATTTCTCTTTTAAGCAAATAAATCACAAATTTTTCAAAAATTCTAATTAAATTATGTACAACTCTAAGCTCCATATAATCAAGTAAAAGTGCATAAAGAAGTGTAGAAAAAATCCCTACCTCAAGCCAAGAAGCTTTCAAATTTTTTGGCAACAGAAATTAAATCTGTTCGGAGCTAAACGATGCCTTTTCCAACCTCTACGTTTTGATCCAAAGCACTAGGGGTCAAAAATGACTTACACTAGATCAAACCCATGAAAAACAAACTTGGAACCCCTTTTTTCTTCTTTCGTCACGGCAAGAATTCCAAGAACTCCCAAAATTAAGTAAAAAAATCTATTTGGTTACTTTTACATATATTTCTCTCTCTTTTTTTTTTCGTTAACTAAACAAATATCTAACCATATATATACACCTACATATATATCAATTAAAATACATTTCAACATCTTTAATGAGAAAAGTAAATATAATATTTTCTCACTACAAAATATATTTCGTTTAATGATACACACCATAAATATTTACAACTATTTTATGGTAATCAAATAATAATAATAAAACCACAACAACATTATATGGTTACTAATGGATCACGATTCAATCAATTGGGTCCAAAATGAATGGAGTTTAATAATTTAAAATAAATCCCCAACTGAGATTAAAGTATAAATTCAATTTGATTCAACTCGTTACACATGTCCTCTAGGCCTACCACGCTTACCACCACGTCCACGTCCTGACATCCTAATAAAGGTAACGAAAGAGATTAGCACATTTACAAATATGCCGAAGCTAACTCACTCACGTCCTATTGCAATGGACAACAGTAAATCACCCCATATAAGCACATATTCACATAAACACAGACGGATTTCCTTTTTAGATAGTGACCATCCCGCGACGTTACTAGAGTTCCAATTAGAAACAACAGTGATCAAGTGTTCTTCTAATAGGACTTCTAGAAAACTGTAGACCCAATCAATATCTTAGGAACTAAATCTCATACCCATATAATCATATAAGCATGTTATCACATAAGCATACAATACATGCTATTGTCTCAACCAAACGAGACAAATCCATTGTGGTACTAACCACTCCCCACGTACCCAAAGTATTCAAACCCGGTACGCTCTGATACCAAGTTATAACGCCCCTAAATTATTACAATAAATCCAATCCTTAAAATAGAATATTGACAGAAATAATATGCTTTCATTTATCAAAGTTCGTATTACAAAAGATAACACATGCAATATACATTTATTAATGTTCATCTTGAATCTATAACATGTACTACTAGTTAATAATCAACAAAAGTAAATGCCCTACGGGCTTACACCTTTCCAAGACAGTGCTTGGTTACAACAAAAGAATGTCATAAACTCTGTACATAGAAAGCCCTTGGCTTGAATAAACATTAAGTACAAACAACAAAATAGAGCATACAGCCCCTAGGTCCTCCCAAGCTACGTCCTTGGAGGAAGCATGCCACCAGTACCTGAAAATGGTTTCCCAAAGTAAGGTGAGCCAAAGCCCAGTAGAAACAATCTAACACAATATATGAGAATTAACGAGATATAAGTACGATGCACATTTTCATTGTCCTACAACAAAATCTTTATAACTTTCCCCAAAACCATGGTATGCCAAACTTACATTTCATTCCATTCCATTCATTTTAGTCCGATATATATCCATTACATTTAATCTACTAAATAGAGGCATACACCTTACAGGTATCTAACAAATTGAAATTGTGACGACCGGGTCCTTGTTTCCTTTATTTTCTTTCTTCCTTCATTCTCCTTTTATCTTCGTTTGACTTGAAACGTCCGAAAATGGTTCTCTAGATTAGAGTTCTTGTTCTCGTTTGGTTTGGTGTCGATTTTCGCTTGTCCCGAAGAGTGTGAGATCAGGTCTGAAGTGCCCGAGGGTTGAACCAAAAACTTTTATGGGCTGGTTCGTTAGCCGCATGTGCGGAGGCCTTGGGCCCACGTGCAGGAGAGGGGATACATACGGGAGGCTAGGCCGCACGTGCAGAACTCAGGGGAGATAGAAGGCTGCTGTAGACACCCCATTTTCGACCGTCCTCAAGACTTGGACGTCACCGTTGGAACACTCGGTGATTATCCATGTTCGTGTTCGTCTCGAGTTCCCGGAGGTCTCGGCTGCGCGCCTTGGCCTCAGGACCTCCTGACTCGACTGCTTTGTGTTCGGTTCTGGCACCAAACACCTGCCTGTCTTTTTCCCTGAAGGGCAGGGAATGGCTTGTTGGCCATCCCTACGCCCCACCGACCCTCCCCTGTCATCACCGGCCCGCACATGTGTACCACCGGCAGTGTTTTCTTAAAAACAATGGCCGGTCGGCACTATGTTTAGCCGACCGGCACTTTATTGTGCCAGGTGACCCTTTTGGTGGCCGGCGTGCACCCTTTGCACCCCTGAGGCATGGTGCATGCCAGCTGTGCCAGCTGGAATACACCATCACTCATCCCCGTGCATGGAAGTGACCTCTTTGCACCTTTGAACCCCCAAACCTTCTAGAAGGTAGACCCCTTTGGCCAAGCTTCTTGGAGAAGCTTGGCCAGCTGTCTTAGCTTCCCCCAAGAAGCCAAGACCCCTTTGCACCCTTTGCCCCTTTTAGTTAGCTTCTTGGAGAAGCCTTGAAGCCTTGTTTTTTGCCTTTATAAGCACCATCTCTCTCCCTTGGTGAGGGGTTAGCCATTTTCAACAAAAAAAAACCAGAGCTTCTATATCTATATGTCTGCCATATACTCCCTCTCTCTACATTTTCCCTCTCTCTCCTCTTGTGTGTGTGTTTTTAGGCCTAAAAGTGTGGTTTTACCTTACTTTTGTACCAATACACACACCATCACACCTTAGCTCGAGATTGGGAGGCCTTGGAGGTTTGTTTGTTGAACTTTTGGACTGATTTTGATCAATAGAAGAGGGCTGGATCATCTGTTCTTGAGGTGTTCTTCAAAGGTGAGCACTTTACTTTAGTTTCCCCGTTTTTGCAACTAGTTTTTACCTGTTTTGCTTGCTGTTTTTAGCTTTTTGTATAACATAAAAAAGTCTTATATTTTCTTGCTTTTGAACTTTCATTAAGGTCACTTTGTGGTTTGAGTGCAAACTCACCCTCTTAGGCCTTATTTTTGGCCTCTTTGGTGCCTTTATTTTGAGCCTTGTTTGCTTTGTTATTTTGGTCTTCTCACCACTGAAAACCAGTGGGTTTTTAGTGGTGAGGAAGGTGGTTTGAAGTCTTGTATAGGGGAGGGACACCCCTCTCCCCTTTGTACCTCTTTTACCTTTGTTTTTGGCTTAAAAGGCAACATGCATGCATGCTTGTTTTTGGCGCCATTTCAGAACTTTTTTTGGGTGTTTTGGAGCATGTTTTACCTCTGTCTAATGGTGGTTTGTTGGCCTCTTTCATGCATCTTATACTTGCTTTGCATTCCTCTATTTGGCATAGAAATGCATCTTGTGTTTAGGCCATGATCCTTGCATGTATTAGCATGATTGCATGAAGATGTTAGCATCATTTTGCCATGTTTAAGGGCTGTGAGCCACTGATTTTGTCATCTTGGGCATGCTTGATGTGATTGCTTTGCATTTTGGGCTTGTAAGCCTTGAGTATTTTGGCATCTAGCATGCTCACCTTAGACCATCCTCATGATTTGGCATCATTTAGGATCATATTTCAGTCCATAAATCATGTTTGTATGTTGGTATATGTGACCTCTTCTATGCTTTGAGGATGTGTCCTTTTATGCCTTGAGATAGGCCTTGTGCATGTTTGTGTGTTTAGGGTATTTTGGGCTACCATGCCAAGGGGTTTGGGTGTATTTTTGCATGATAGAACTCTGTTTTTGCTCGCCTAATACATGCCATGAGTGGTCATGTTAGTGGTAGTAAGATGCTCTCTTTGGTGCCTTAGGTTTAGGCTCGTTAACTTGCATGCTTGTATATCACTTCGTTCATGTTTTTGGGCATTTTTTGCCACTGAATTGGGGAGGTTTGAGGTCTGCCCCATTGTGGTTAAGTCCACCATTGTCTGCTTATCATATGCTTGTTGCTTATTTGGTTTATTACATGTTGTCCCATGTTAGCTTCATAACATTTTGGTCCATGGTTGCATCACATTTGCCTTCCATATGATTAGCACTATATACCTAACATGATATGTTGCATAGCATTTGGCATGCCTTGTATTTTAGCATCATATTGCATTGTTGAGCCATGTTTGCATAACATGCATTGCATTGCTTGGTTTGGGGTGTCAAACCAAGTGTGAGAAATGAGGGGTGTTTGTACTTCAAGTGACAAAACACATTTCAATTCTCATGTCACTAAGGCCCTTGATCTTGACATGATAGGGTCTTGGTTCTCATTTGTGTGTTGCATGCATATTTACATTGAATTGCAATTTTGGTCTCTTAGGCCATCATGCACCAAAAGGCATAATTGGTGGCCCAAGGACCAAGGGCCATGCTTCCTTGAGTCCCATACATGATAGGGGGCATTGGCCATGCTTACATATGCTCAAAATTCCACACTATGCACTGCTTGTCTGCTGTTGCTGTCAAAACTGTCCTCTGTAGGAATTGTTTGCCGACCGGCATAATAGAGTGCCTACCGGCCATTTGTTGGTGGCCGATAATCTCTCAAGAAGCCGATGGTCATTTTTAACGGCCGGTGGTCATTTCCTCCAGCCGGTGGTGTGCAGCAGCATACAAGGAAGGTGTCCTGGGACTTTGGCAGATTTCAGAAAGGCAGGACAGTAAAAACAGAGGCAGCAGTGGTATGGTGCGGGTTTTCCGGGTGAGTCGGATTGGAGCATGCATCATTCGCGCATCCCGAGGCGGGGCTGCGACCTTTTCTATTCCTTATTTAAATTATTAATTAAATTAGAATTTTTTTTGTAATAATTTATTCTGTATTTGGACTGTACTATTTGGGACTGTATATTCTTTTAGTCCCTCTGTGTGAGGGCAATTGTGTAATAAGTGTGCGTGAGTGCATGTATATCTCCCGACCCCCACTTCTTTCTTCCCTTTTATTTACCTGCTTATGATGGTAGATTAGGGCATATTTAAAATTAGCATACCTTATGCAATGCATGCGTGCATCCATACATTTGTCTTACATGCACCGGGCTCAGTACATCATGCTAACTGCATTGTATTTCAATTCCAAATTGAATACATGTTATCTATTGCATTTCACATGCCATGTTTAGGATAGTCGAGCCTGTCTAGATTACATCTTTGCATGTGTTGCATTAGCCACTTAACATGAACTAGGATCATGCATTTGATTACTAACTGGTTTCTGTTTTGGCTTGGAGTACTAGGTGAGCTGTTATGCTTTAGCATCTCGCATGCGTGTGAATGTTGCCATGACAGTATGCTTACCATGTGGCTAAGTGCTTATATGAGATAAACTGCTTGAATGCCTGTGGGTGAAGGTTGGATTGTTTGAGTTGGAAAAACTCGTTGAAATCCGTGTTTTAGCCGACTTGCGAGTAGCAAATTCCAAAGTGCTTTTCAAAACAAACGGAGATGCAATGCTTGTCTCCAAATTAGGCAATCTAGTCTATACTTGTTTACTGTGTGCATAACATAGTAATTCTAGGCTAATAACCGGAATAAGAACACATAACATTTTCAAAATCGGATATCATGGTTAGTAGAGGCCGGTCTTCGGACCGGGCGAGAGGGGGTGCTCATAGCTGACCTTCCCCGATCGTACCCAAGCTCCCGAGCCAAGACAACTTTGGTGATGACGGACACGTGGCCTTCGGCACTGAGTCAGGGTTTCCTAAATTTCCCATTTTAAAAAATATTTAGGTGGCGACTCTGTATCTGGCAAAACAGTCCATGTTTGGCACTTCTTTTCAAAATCTGTTTTTCTCAAATGGTTTGCCAGAGTTGGACTCTTTGGTTCAGATTACGAACCGCAACAAACAAAAAGGGGAGTCCGAACTGTAGCCGAGGTCCCTCGCGGGATTGCTGCAGTTTCTGGCGACTCTGCTGGGGAATTTAGAGAGCTTGACTCGAACTCGTGATATCCTGTTTTGACTACACTTACGTATTTCTTTGCATTGCATGTGCATTGGTGTGCCTAGGACACCGTGTTGGCCATCTGCTATTCCTAAGCGGTTTGCTGGAGGCATGTCTTGTCAAGGCATGACCATAAGGCTGACCGGTTGCGGGCTCTGCCAGTATGGGAACACAAACCCCGGTATTACCGGGGCACCCCTTTTTGACCATTCGACCTAGTGCATATCGAAATCTATAGTGACCATTCCAAACTAGGACAGGTTGCTTACCCGATGTAGGTTGCTTGAAACCGCTGCGTGCGTAGTGAAACCCTAGCTCCTGACAAACTAGGACAGGGAAACCCTACCCCAACATAGGGGTGTATTGGCTCTCTTTTACATGCTATGTGCTTTTAGAGTGTATCTCTACAGGAATGCGCATATCAGTTTGCAAGTTTTGGTATCCGGCTTGAGGGCACCAGTAACAGTATTTTGGGGAATCAGTTATCTGTGGGTACCAGATTCAGACACGGGGGCAATGGTTCAGAAACAGTGATCAGTATTTGAGGAACAGTGTATCCAGTTCACTAGCAGTGTGTTATGATATCCAACCGTGTGTTGTATGTTTATTTTATGCCGTTATGCTGTCCAATTGTCTGTTTATTTATACGCTTTATTTATCTTTTTACTAGGTAGTTGAGCACAATTGCTTCTGACCAGGTGGATATTCCCCAAGCACTCTGGACTAGAGGTCGTCGACTCCATCGATCTGAGGATCTGGTAGACGGACAACCAGTGTACTACTCACTACCCCCGGTTACTAGACGGAGGTCAGTCAGGCAGAGGACATCAGTACAGCAGTCAGTTCAAAGGGCCTTATCTACCCCACCTGTGTTCAGGAGGGATCAGGATTCCGTGTCACCAATAGAGAGAGAATATATACCGGTAACTCAACCAGAGCAGAATAGTATGGCTAGTTTGGAGGAGATGGTGCGCCACCTCCAAGAGAGCATGAAAACAATGCAGCAAGATGTCGTCCATCAGGCGGAATTCGCCAGGCAACAGGCCACAGTTGTGAAGGAACAGGCAGAGACAATTGCCAGACTAGAGCAGCAAACTGGAGCATCTGCTTCGCATCAAGCTCCTCCCCCACCAGGAGTTCCAAACCTCGGGGAGACAGCCAATGTTCAGAATGATACGGAACTGCCCACAGGACCACCCCCATCTCCAATCCTACCTCAAATCCAACCTCAGCTATCAAAAACACCCACCAACCTACCGGACTCTCCCTTTGAGTTCGAGACTGATCCCACCGCATTAAAGTTGAGCAAGCTTGAAAAGTTGTTCAAGAGATCCCAAGGGGTCAAGACTATCCCCGATATTGAAGATGGATATACCGACGCAGCTGTGACGCTGCCCGACAGATTCAAAATGCCTCATATTGATCGATTTGACGGGTCCGGGGACCCCATGGTGCACTTAAGACTGTTTTCAGATGTCCTAAGGCCAATGGGCCTCAGTAGGCTTCAGAAGTTGTCTTTATTTGGCCGGACCCTGTCGGGTGTGGCGGCCATATGGTATGCCAAGCTAGAAGATGACGTTAAGAGGAATTGGGACGAAATGGCTGAGGCCTTCATCGCGCAGTACTCATACAATACACAGATTGAGATTACGACCCGTGATCTCGAGACGACTAGGCAAGAGCCTAAGGAGAGTTTTTCAGAGTTCGTAACCAGATGGAGGGCCAAGGCTTCAATGATGACCTTGAGGCCTACGGACAAAGACCAGATTCGGATGATTGTGCGCAATCTTCAGCCGAAGCTGATGCAAAAGATGATAGTACTCCCCTTTCCTACTTTTTCTGACTTACATGAAATGTGGGTGCAGATTGAAGATGCCTTGAAGCAAGGCTTGATTGATAACGATCGGGAGCAACCCCGAAGGACCTTCAACAGCAACACTAATGCAGGCCCGAGTGGCACTACTACTACGAGAGCCTCCGAAGTAAGCATGGTCACCGCCAACCCCCCACCAAGAGCCATGGCAGCTACGCCATTCTCCGGTGCGTCCGGAAGCAACCCGCAAACAGCTAAATACCCACCCAGAAACAGCAGAACTTTCGCTCCACTTTATATGCCCCTATCCAAAGCTCTGGGGGTTCTGATCAAAAAAGGCATCTGAAGCCCCTGGAGTCGCGGCCCCTACCAGAAAAACTTCCTCCTACCTAAAACCCAGCCAAGTATTGTGCATTTCACCAACAGCACGGCCATGATACTGATCTGTGCTTCCGGTTGCGTCATGAGATTCAAGATCTCATTGATAACGGGGTGATTTTGCCTCCTGAGAAGCCCAATGTTACTATAAATCCCCTCCCCACATATACCCAAGTTCCACCCACCTCCAAAATAACTCAATTTCATCCATACTGGGGCCGTGTCCTACGACCCTAGCATCTATATCACACCTACTCACCTGCCTAAACCGGAGGTGTTTCTTCCCGATTGCACCGACTTGTGCATGATGGACATCTCCATGACCCAACCTGAGCAGCAGGGTGACCACCAAGAACAGGGAGAGGAGATCCCCAAGGAAAAACAGGTGGTTGAGCCAGAGTCCGCGGAATCGGGGAATTATGTCGAGAAGACATATAGTCCGGATGACTACATTTCGTCAATAGGTCAAGATGGGCCCGAAGTAGAATTGCCAACAGAGGGAGAATTGTGTGTGATTCACGGGGATAGTTTGGGATAGGGAACAGATAGTGTAACAGCTGTGGGGGAGGACCTTGCCGATCTCAGTTTTACAGTGACTAAGACCCAGAGGATGCGGCGGCAGTCGCATGGTTCGATTATGAGAATTCAGCAGAAGTTACAGGGTGGTTGGACGATCAACCTGATGTGATAGGAGAGTTTCAGTCAGAACAGGGCTCAGCAGGGTTGAGAATATCAGTGACGGCCGGAAGGGTCGAAGAGCAGAGTACATCGCCGGAGGGCGCCGGTGTCGAGAATTTCGCCCGAGATTGGAATATTTTGAGTACGGGGGATTATTGAACAGTCAGTCATGTCGGAACAAGCAAGTTTTGAAGATTCCGAGAGAATCAGGAAGGACGAAGGCCCATGTGGGAGTTGAAACTGCTGTGTGCACAGGAACCGAGAATGTTGCGGGCATGTGGATGGAAGGTGCTGCGAGCGCAAAAACAGTCATACCAGAGCCGGATAGGTGTCTGTCAGCCGCTGATGGAATGTGGTGGGAAGATGAGGATTTATACCTTGCCCACACAGACGAGATTGGGGGGACAACCAACCTGATGACACCTGGTACCTTGGAGAGGTCGACCATATGACGGGGAGTGGGCGGTACTTCAAACCCCCATACCTAGATCAACCAGAGGCCTCGGGGAAGGATAGAGAGGCTGAGAAGCCAAAAAGAGAAGCCAACTTGAAGAAGAGGCTGTACTCAAACAGCTTAAAAAGATACAAGCAGACTTCTCTATATGGGGACTGCTCATGGCATCACGGGTGCATAGACAGGCTGTCTTGACAGCCATGGACAAAGCGAAGCTTTCGATAGACACCCACGCCAGAGCAGCTGGTGGGATTAGTCTTTCCGGGAGAGCTGCCCCGACGCTGACTTTTTCGACAAGGAGTTGCCACCCGAGGGGGCAGAGCATAATAAGCCACTCTACATCTCCATGGAGTGTAGAGATAAATGGATACCGGTGGTTCTTGTTGATACCGGATCTGCCATCAACGTCTGCCCGGCAAGGACATCGTATGCCATCTGGTTTGAAAGTCGCGGATTTTGTACCAACAGCCCAAGTCATTCCGGGCGTATGACAATACAAGTAGAGAAGTGATGGGAACCGTAAAAGTTCAGACTAAAGTCGGGCCGGGACAGCACGAGATAGATTTCCATGTCTTAGAGGTTCCTGCAAACCTTCAATCTGCTTCTAGGGCGGCCGTGGCTGCATCAGGTGAAGGCAGTGTCATCTACTTTGCATCAAATGGTGAATACCCCTATGGGAAGGGAGTAGCCATTGTCTTTGGGAATTCATCAATCCACCCACCACCGGAGGTATCCACGCCTGTTCTAGAAATCGAGCATGGGTATGGAGGATGTGTTTATATCAGGTTTTACCTTGGCCGAGGGCTCAGTTTGTACAGAACATCATGGGCTGCTAATGAAGGGATCTATGTCAGTGCCCAAGCAGTGTATCTCATGAATAAGCTCTAACATATCCCCGGATGGGATTAGGAAAGAGCGGCCGCAAAGGCGTCGCAGCATTGGCCGAAGTGCCACACAACCCCCATACCTTTGGCTTGGGTTATCTACCCACCAAGGAGGATTGGGCAAGGAAAGGAAAGGAGATGGCTGGGAGAGCCAAAGCAAAACAGATGGGGAAACCCTTTGAATTAATGCATCGACCCATTCAGGGTACCCTAAACGGACGCTTCGTCCGGGAGGGGGAGGATTTTCCATTATGTGGTTTTCCAGAACCGTGGTTGAACGAAGAGAAGAAGCGCGTGCCAGGGTTCAAAATTTTCTTTGACCTGCAGTTGCTTAAGGATGATGTTGC
This sequence comes from Camellia granthamiana, assembly GCA_036172215.1. Taxonomy (NCBI): domain Eukaryota; kingdom Viridiplantae; phylum Streptophyta; class Magnoliopsida; order Ericales; family Theaceae; genus Camellia; species Camellia granthamiana. Next base: position 105,953,215 of record CM069907.1, read on the forward strand.
TAAAGAGCAGACAGACCCAACAGTTGAGGTTGAACAGAACAGGAAAGTGGAGTCTGCGGACGCAGAGGTTGAAATGGGGGTAGCACTGGCATGTCTACTTTCAGATCCTTTGATCGACCAGTTGTGCTTGGGGGATGACTCCTCGGTGTCCATGATCGAGATGAAACGGCTGCGGGCCTACCATCAGCTATTTTGGATGCATCCGTCGCACCCTCCCTCACCTGGCAATACGAGGAAGGATTTTTGTCAAGCAGCACCGGGTCAGGTAGTGAGCCGCGAATCTGATTCCACCGAGTCTTGTGAGTCGGAATCAGGTTCCAGCTCGTCTGAGTCTGAGTCGCGTATTCCCTGGGGGTGATAACCCGGATGCCACGGTCCTGTCCAGGTCGTCTTTTTCGTTCTCTTTTGAGTCTATTGTAACCAGAAGAATTGGATGGTTTGGAAGTACATAATGAGAATGAGGTGAATGTGGTTTCCGAGTACTTTTCTGTGCCTTTGATTTATTGCTTAAATCAGGACTTTCAAAATTTTGATGAAAACGACGAGGACGAAATTCCTCCGGTTTTGCCAACGACTAATTGAACCAAAGCAGGAGAGGTTTGTTAAACCCTTAATTGATGAAATCACTACCGTGAACATTGGTACTGAGAAGGACCCGCGGCTGGTCCAGATCGGGTCCACGTTGTCTTCAGAGGAACGCGAGCGCTTAGTCGCTTTATTAAAAAATTCAAAGATATTTTCGCGTGGTCCTACGAAGACTTGCCTGGAATTGATCCTGAGATCGTACAGCACCAGATCCCTCTTGACCCCGATGCCCGACCTGTTAAACAGAAGCTTAGGAGGATTCGCCCAGATTGGGCCATTAAGATTAAGGAAGAGGTCACCAAACAGATTGACGCAGGCTTCCTGCTGGTATCCGAATACCCAACTTGGTTGGCCAACATTGTTGCAGTGCCGAAGAAGGATGGCAGAATCCGGGTATGTGTGGATTTCAGGGATTTGAACAGAGCCAGTCCGAAGGATGACTTTCCCTTACCGCATATCGACGAGTTGGTAGATTTCACAGCAGGGCATGCTTTGCTTTCGTTTATGGATGGCTTCTCAGGATATAATCAGATAGTAATGGCACCCGAAGACCGGGAAAAGACTGCTTTTACCACCCCGTGGGGTACATATTGCTACAGAGTGATGCCATTTGGGCTGAAGAACGCTGGGGCTACATATCAACGGGCTGCAACTACAATATTACATGACATGATCGATAAAGAGGTCGAAGTGTACGTGGATGATATGATTGTCAAGTCTGAAGAAAGAGAGGGCCACTACACAGAACACCGCCTTGCAAAAGTTTTTTTCAAAGGATCAGAGAATTTCGGCTGCAGCTGAATCCTCAGAAGTGTACTGTTTGGTGTTACAGCGGGAAAAATGCTGGGATTTCTGATTACACAAAGGGGCATCGAAGTCGACCCCTCCAAAATCAAGGCCATCTTAGAAATGCCACCACCAATGACTGAAAAGGAGGTGCGAGGCTTTCTGGGTAAAGTGCAATTCATAAGGCGGTTTATCTCAAAACTAACCTTAACTTGTGAACCACTTTTTGGTCTTCTAAAGAAAGGAAAGAAGTTCTAATGGGACGGCCGATGCCAAGCAGCTTTTGAACAAATCAAGGAATATTTACAGAACCCGCCCGTGTTGTCACCACCAAAGCCGGGGAAACCGTTGATATTGTATCTGTCAGTAACCGAGACTACAATGGGCTGCATGCTCGCACAAGAGTCGGAAGATAAAGTGGAAAGGGCCATCTACTATCTGAGCAAGAAGATGTTGGATTACGAGACCCGCTACACTCCGCTGGAGAAGGCTTGTTTGGCCTTGGTATGGGCTACCAGGAAGCTGCGGCACTACCTGTTAGCTCACTCTGTAATGTTGGTTTCACAACTCGATCCCATCAAATATCTTTTCGAGAAACCAGCACTTACGGGTTGGCTAGCTCGTTGGCTACTGTTGCTCTCCGAATTTGATCTCAAGTATGTGACACGTAAGTCAGTAAAAGGGAGAGCGGTAGCAGAGTTCCTTGCCGACCACACCGATTGAAGGGGATGAAGCGGTTGAGTACCTATTCCCAGATAAAGCCATTTTGCACATCGAAGATGAAACTTGGACGATGTACTTTGACGGAGCGTCAAATCAGTACGGGTATGGATAGGGGTGTTGCTGATAGCGCCTGACGATTGCCGTATCCCTTTAGCATTCAAGCTTCGGTTCAAAGTCTCGAACAATGAGGCAGAATATGAGGCATGTATTGCCGGTCTAGAAGCTGCCCTAGAATTAGGGGCAAGACGGTTGGACGTCATTGGGGATTCGAACCTTGTTGTGTCTCAAGCAAAAGGAGACTAGAAAGTCAAGGAGGAAAAGATGATAATTTACCACCAGACCTTGGATTTGTTAATTCCTCGGTTTGAGAAGCTAAATTTTACAACAGGTTCGCAGACTCGTTAGCAACTCTATCTTCCATGATAGACATCCCATCTGGAGTTCGGATGCGTCCAGTCATTATTGACCAGAAATTTGCACCTGCCTACGAGTCAATCTCTGCCATAGATGAAGTGCAGGACAACAACCCCTGGTATTACGACATATGGAACTTCTTGAAAAAGGAGGCGTATCCACCAGGGGCAAATGCCAAGGACAAAAGGGCAATCAGAAGAATGGCTATTCAGTTTATCATCTGCGGGGGTAAATTGTACAAAAGAGGTCACCTGGGAATACACAAGCTGTGTGTAGAAGCTGAAGAGTCGAAGCGCCTGATGGAGGCCATCCATGGAGGAGAATGTGGGGCACATATGAATGGGGTAATGCTGGCACGGAAGATCCTCAGACAGGGTTACTACTGGTCTACCATGGAGGAAGATTGTATCGGCTTTGTTCGGTGATGCCACAAATGCCAGATCCATGCAAATCGCATGAACATCCCGCCATCAAAGCTGTACAACATTACTTCGCCGTGGCCATTTTCAGTTTGGGGAATCGATGTGATTGGGGCTGTTACCTCGAAGGGGTCGAATGGGCATGAGTTATCTTGGTAGCAATAGACTACTTTACGAAGTGGGTCGAGGCCCAATCTTATGCGGTGCTGAAGGCTTCGCATGTCGCAAAGTTTATCAGAAACAACGTTATCTGCCGTTATGGAGTCCCGAACGAGATCATTTCAGACAATGGTTCCCACTTCAAGAAAGAGGTGATTGATTTGTTGGAGAAATACAATGTGGCTTTTCATAAGTCGTCCACATATCGGCCGCAGACCAACGGAGCAGTTGAGGCCGCCAACAAGAACATCAAACACATATTGCAGAAGATGGTGGAAACCTACCGGGATTGGCCAAAAAAGTTGCCGTTTGCTCTGTGGGGCTACCGAACTTCAATTAGAACTTTTACCGGAGCGACTCCGTATTCCTTGGTTTATGGGATGGAGGCCGTTCTACCTATAGAGATTGAGGTTCCGTCTTGACGAGTATTGGCTGAGTGTCAAATAGCCGAGGCAGATTGGCAGTAGAGCAGATTCGAGGAACTCATGCTCTTTGATGAGAGGAGATTAAAAGCACTATACCATGTCCAAGGATATCAACGCAGAATTGCCCGGACTTTCAACAAGAAGGTTAAGTCCAGGAATTTGAAGGAAGGAGATTTGGTACTCAAAGACAACCGAGCTCCCATCCACGACCCAAGGGGCAAGTTCAGACCTAATTGGACTGGTCCCTATATCATCAAGTCTATCTGGTCAGGTGGAGCTGTGGTTCTGATGGACCTAGATGGCCTAGAGTTCTCCCAACCGATCAACATGGACAAGTTGAAGAAATATTACCCCTGAGAGGCTCGCTAGGCCGAAAACCCGAAAGGGCGACCTAGGCAAAATTCGGAGCACAAAAAATTAGAAAATATAAAAACTGAGCTCGCAAGGTTGAAAACCCGCAAAGAGCGGCCTTGGCAAAAGTTAGAGCACAAAAGGAGAGTGAAAATACTCGAGTGAACCCAAGCCTGAACTACGTAAGGCTTGATTCCCATCTTTGGGATACATAGGCAGCTTCATCCCGAAGTTCAGCCATAAAACTTTTCCTTGATCAACTTTGTCCATTTGATCATTTCGGTCATCTTTGTCCATCAGCGTTTATCGCAATCTCTGGTACAGTGCCATTCAGACTAGGGGCAACTTTCCGTTGCTGTACAGTGCCGTGGTACCATTCAAACAAGGGGCAACTTTCCAGTTGCTAGGATCCGGGGTTGTGCATCTCAGTGACAGATCTCAGGCGTGTCCAGTTCTGATCCATACCGAAAATAGTTTTGAAAAGTTTTAATAAAGGTGGTTTTGTTCAAATAAATCTTTTTACAACTAAGACCATTTCTGGACCAAAACGGAAAATTTTCAGTGCCACAACCTTCAATTTCATTGATTTCAATACAGAGTTCTCTTGCTCTTACATACGATTGAAGTTGCTTTTTATTACACTCACGAAGAAAACTTGAAAGTACTAATAAAGCAATAAATTCGGGGCATGGTCAAGTCAAATGTCCCTGCGCCCCCTCCCAGAGCTGGTCGAAGCCTCTGATGCCAAAGTGGGCCCTTCCTGTGCCTCTTCATTAAGCCAATCCAAGCACTCATCAGACAAAGTGCAACTGAAAGTGGGAGCGGGGGCCAGGAGTTCTCTCGTCGTCCATGTTGTGGCATATCGGGCCAGCTGTGTGCCTCGAATCGGAATGTAGCCGGGTACTCTATCCTTCCGGCGGACAAGTCTGATCATGACCGAACTGGCGCAGGATGCGGAATGGAAAGTAGAAGACACAGTGAGTCAAGCCAATCAATTGGATCCCGGGTTGACGGGTCATGCTGTAACTCATTACCGGGAGACTGAGCCAAGGGCACCGCCAAGCAATGCGGTCTGCGGACAAGCTGCACATCCATTCGAACCACCAACCCTCATCAAGGGCGTCAACTAGGCGCTGCCTGAAGAAGTAACCTCGAGCTGAGTAAGCTGGGCAAGAGTCCACAACCTGCAGTTTATCCATCAACCATACCTGGGGAGGGATGAAGAAAAAAAAATGATGAGAGAATGAAGAATAGAGAGATGTACGATGAGAGGGAAAAGTGAGAAAAGGGTTTTGTGAGAAAAACCGAGCTTGAGGGCCGAGTGATGTGAGCAAACATATATGTGAGATTGGGAGGGAAACATTACCTGCAGTAATAGTGGACTCCCTGCTAATCTGGTCGTCTGTCGACGATAAAAGGCGTCTAAGCCCAACAACGTCTCAGCCAGAATCATGGCAATGTAGCTTTTGCCCTCCTTCAAGCCTTGGGCAACCTCAATCAACCGGACGCTAGACCCTCCGGAACCTGAGGCAAACAGGAAATGAGATAGCATGCACAAACAAAGGGCGTGTCGCCGGAAGCCTTGCCAGTGATGGTCACCGCGATCACCAGTCTCAGAAAAACGGCAAACCAAGCTCGGAACATCCAGCATCCTATCACAAATCAGAGAACGAGCATCGGGTATTGAGAGCCCACACATTTGCCCTAAGACTTGGGCATGGCCAAAACGAAGTTGGGGCAAAATCTCTTCATTACGCTCAGATTCCATTAGAGCTTGGAAATCTTCGAAGGTAGGACACACCTCTTGCCCGCTAAAGCTGAAGACGTGTGTCACCGGATTCCAAAACCCTGCCGCGGCATGAAGAAATGGAAAATGCAGCGGGGTACGACGCAAAGCGAATAGTGCGTTTATGCCGAAAGCCCGGAAATTCAGCTTTTCCGAGCCATCCAAGTTGTTAATCCAAGTTGCGAGATTTTGGGCAAGGAATTCTTCCATTTGGAGCAAATCAGAGTGGAAATGAAGAAAACTACGAAGCTGGGGTCTTTTGTAGGGGATAAGGTTGAATGGAGGATAGGTGTCAGCATTCTGCTGGTTCCTTCCATTCTCGGCCGACCGGCCAAATAGATTGCCGACCGGCCATCTGTTTTGGCCGATGGATCATTTTTTCGGCCGACGGCCTTTCCTCACGGCCGACGGCCTTTCTGTTAGGCCGGTGGTTCTCCCCCTTGTCCTCTGAGCTGTTTATGCTAAGAATTTGGGGAATCCCACCATTTCCAATACCCCTCAGGGATCAATTCTCACGAGGGCGCGCCCATTTGTTTATCGAGTTGTTGTATATTTGCTTATCGAGTTGTATTTCACTCTCTTTAAGTCTTTGTACCGTTTATCGAGTTGTACTCGCACCTGCTTGGTCATAACGAGTCCCTCTGTTTTGCTTATCGAGTTGTAATTGGTTCACTACCTGATTATTATGATGCGATGCTTCGTTTTCAAAACACAGTGTCAATTTCGGTCACATTGTCATGTGATGCCTTGCGATGCGATGCGTAGAACGTGCAAATACAACACCTTTTGAACAAATAGCTGTTTCATTTCCGTCATGTATTTCTAAAAAAAAAAAGGGGAAGAAGAAAACATGCGATTTCAAAAAAACAAAACTGCCTGAGGCAATGCAATGTGCTTAAACTCCTAATAAAAAGGAAAGTAAAGCAAGAGAATAACAGGGTAGCAGGGTACCGGAATGGATACCAGTAACCTCCCCTAGCGGTCATTGTACCTTTCGCACCCTTATTCGGGTCAATTGTGTGGTTTGGCACCTTCATCACTCAAGGCAATACAAGAAAATGCACTGTCAGAATGCAAGTGGGCCTTCGAGTTGACCTCAGGCCATGACTTTTGCGAGCGATGCTCGGTACATGCGAAGGACGCTCCTTCCCGTATCTTTTTATATCTTGTGAATCCCATAAATCATTTCAATCATACTGTGTTGCAGTACATTGCATTTCAGCATCATGTTTTGCCAGGTTCAGGTTCCCTTTATATACACATTGCGTGCATGCGTGCATTGCTTTACTTACATGTGTTCAAGTTCCCTTTATATACACATTGCGTGCATGCATGCATTGCTTTACTTACATGTGTTCAAGTTCCTTTATATACACATTGCGTGCATGCGTGCATTGCTTTACTTACATGTGTTCAAGTTCCTTTATATACACATTGCGTGCATGCGTGCATTGCTTTACTCACATGTGTTCAAGTTCCTTTATATACACATTGCGTGCATGCGTGCATTGCTTTACTCACATGTGTTCAAGTTCCTTTATATACACATTGCGTGCATGCGTGCATTGCTTTACTTACATGTGTTCAAGTTCCCTTTTATATACACATTGCGTGCATGCGTGCATTGCTTTACTTGCATGTGTTCAAGTTCCTTTATATACACATTGCGTGCATGCGTGCATTGCTTTACTTACATGTGTTCAAGTTCCCTTTTATATATACACATTGCGTGCATGCGTGCATTGCTTTACTTACATGTGTTCAAGTTCCCTTTTATATATACACATTGCGTGCATGCGTGCATTGCTTTACTTACATGTGTTCAAGTTCCCTTTATATACACATTGCATGCATGCGTGCATTGCTTTACTTACATGTGTTCAAGTTCCTTTTGTATACACATTGCGTGCATGCGTGCATTGCTTTACTTACATGTGTTCAAGTTCCTTTTGTATACACATTGCTTGCATGCGTGCATTGCTTTACTCACATGTGTTCAATCCCGCTATCTTTTCTATACACATTGCATGCGTTGTCACGCACTTTCGATTGCATTGTCATGCATGTTGCTAACAACATTGTACGTGTTAAGTTTGTTTTCTTTACAGGCACGATACGACTCATTTGAGGCCGGTGCAACCGGACGAGCCGGACGGGTATTGTATCTTCCGCGTGAGACGTATCGAGAATTGCATAATTCTCTTACATCCTTTCTGCATTGTAGTGTAGCTTGGTGTATGCTAGCTTAAAACTGTCGCATGCGGGCTCCGTTACAGCTTTCTTTGCATGATCATAATTATGCTCGGCTTCTTGCATTTTCAGTTGCATTTTGCCCCTGCCTTCAGGCGCATACCTTGTTTGTCTTGCATGTTTGTCCAAGTCTTCGGCCTTGTCAAAAATGGGTCGTCTCTGGGCTTTGACATTCACTCCCGTCATTGTTATGACTTTCGAGTTCTGTCAAAGAGGGGCAACTATAGACACCCCATTTTCAACCGTCCTCAAGACTTGGACGTCACCGTTGGAACACTCGGTGATTATCCATGTTCGTGTTCGTCTCGAGTTCCCGGAGGTCTCGGCTGCGCGCCTTGCCTCAGGACCTCCTGACTCGACTGCTTTGTGTTCGGTTCTGGCACCAAACACCTGTGTTTTTTCCCTGAAGGGCAGGGAATGGCTTGTTGGCCATCCCTACGCCCCACCGACCCTCCCCTGTCATCACCGGCCGCACATGTGTACCACCGGCAGTGTTTTCTTAAAAACAATGGCCGGTCGGCACTATGTTTAGCCGACCAGCACTTTATTGTGCCGGTGACCCCTTTTGGTGGCCGGCGTGCACCCTTTGCACCCCTGAGGCATGGTGCATGCCAGCTGTGCCAGCTGGAATACACCATCACTCATCCCCGTGCATGGGAGTGACCTCTTTGCACCTTTGAATCCCCAAACCTTCTAGAAGGTTGACCCCTTTGGCCAAGCTTCTTGGAGAAGCTTGGCCAGCTGTCTTAGCTTTCCCAAGAAGCCAAGACCCCTTTGCACCCTTTGCCCCTTTTAGTTAGCTTCTTGGAGAAGCCTTGAGCCTTGTTTTTTGCCTTTATAAGCACCATCTCTCTCCCTTGGTGAGGGGTTAGCCATTTTCAACAAAAAAAACCAGAGCTTCTATATCTATATGTCTGCCATATACTCCCTCTCTCTACATTTTCCCTCTCTCTCTTGTGTGTGTGTTTTTAGGCCTAAAAGTGTGGTTTTACCTTACTTTTGTACCAATACACACACCATCACACCTTAGCTCGAGATTGGGAGGCTTGGAGGTTTGTTTGTTGAACTTTTGGACTGATTTTGATCAATAGAAGAGGGCTGGATCATCTGTTCTTGAGGTGTTCTTCAAAGGTGAGCACTTTACTTTAGTTTCCCCGTTTTTGCAACTAGTTTTTACCTGTTTTGCTTGCTGTTTTTAGCTTTTTGTATAACATAAAAAAGTCTTATATTTTCTTGCTTTTGAACTTTCAT